>CAXIVR010000001.1:7226913-7781623 GCA_964035755.1 Teleogryllus oceanicus
ACCGTGGACTCTTGGCGGTAATAAGACTTTCACATGAAACAACATCTAGTGGCAGAAATTATTTTTATGTCAAAACATGCTATAATCATAGTATCACAATCGTTGCGAATGCGACCCTTTTCTGTGAGAGAAACGATGTGCGCTTGTCAGTGGCGGCACACCTGCGGCTTCCAAATGTAGCCGTCTTCTTCAATTCCATGGGTAATCGTGTCGCGTTGCTAGTTCACAATATTTAATTTACGGTGCGCAAACAACTCGTTTTGGCGAATTTCGCAGGCGGGGAACGTGCAGTAATGGAATTAAAAGCATCTCTCCAGGGATTGGCAGGGGTGGCTGTGGGGATGGCAGGGGGTGGACAATAAAAGCGTCCGTTCACTGCTCTATCGCGTCCCACTTGCTGGTGGTCACCGACTGTGCGTCGAGAGCAGGTTAATATCCGGTGACAATGATGAACACTGTCGCTACCTCTGTGGAGATCTATACTACGTTACCGTGAAAATCCGGATTCCGTTAAAACTGGTATTACTTATTGACAAGTCAACAAATCCCTTTCGTTGAAACTCAATATTAACCAGTCAGAAGCAGAATTATCCTATTTTTGGGGAAAAACTAGATTTGAATGTCATTTTTTAATCAAGAGTTGAAACCAGTTTTGACGTAAATGGATCAGTCAAAAGTGTTTCAACGGGAAACAAATAGGAAAGGGTACATCATACAAGGACAAGTTACAAAGTCTAAAATGCTAAAAAATATGTATTAATATAACTGCAACAAATTATTCTCCGTATACGAGATACGGGCTAATTCTTTTTTCCCATAGTTCCTTGATGGAACTTTCAGAAATGTCTAGGTGTCTGTGTGGGTGTGTGTGTACACACACAAAATCCTGCGTGCAAAAGGTGATGAAGTCGCTTTAATATCGTTTTGCAATCAACATTAATATTGATTTTATATTATATTATATATTTGAAGAATGAATTAACTTCCTAACTACAGCCATGGAAAATAGAAACCACAATAAAAAATTCTAAGGAATTTGTTCTCTAATTCAGTGTACTGGACTGATTGGCAGTATTTCGAATTATTCTATCAAAGACGTTTCGAAATAAGAAGAGAGATCCTTACACAGTAAAGTAATGCCAACACAGTTAATGAAGAATTTGTCAAAAGATGACCATGTTAATGGGCTGAAAGGGCTGAAGGTGTTAACGGCCTGAAAGTGAAGTCCTCTTAATTCTACATTACAAGCACAGGCATACATATTTAACATACAGTGTGGTACATTTCTGTTCCCAACATCATGTGTACGAGGATGTCTTTGCTGAATTGTGTTGTGTCCCCCGACAGTCTGCTTAACTCATTTTTGACTTTTGCGAATAATTTTAACTCACCCATACAACCACGTAGTTCATGATGTGAAGGGTTTTCTTACCATCGAGAAGTTTGAATTGCAGACCAGATTGATTCAGCATATGTGACAAAGGATTAATTGCTAAGCAGTGGATTTAATGTGTTACCACGCCGATTAAGTATTTGTTTGGATCTCAAAATTTTGTGGTCTGCTTTCAACCCCAGTTGAGTACTCTAATTGATCATCATTAGGTTTTTAAGTATTTCAATAATTTTTGGATGAATTTTATAAATTTCCAGCACTTTTAAAAGCCAATGGTGAGGAAGTAAGTCGTGTGCATTTTGATAGTCAATTCAACTGACTGCAAGATTTGTTCGGTTTTTCGCTCGCCCAGTCACAATCACATGTATGATCAGCTGTTCGTTGTATGTCTGGGCCCCCTGCCGGCATCCTTTTTACTTTCTTCCTGCGGAGTAGACAGAAAGTTACGTAATGCTGCGGGAAAAACGGCAAATTTTCGGCAGATAAACTCTTATTAAAGGGTCATGGTAACGAAAAAGTGTATAAATCCACTTGATAATTTTAGAAGGGAAAATGCTTAATCACATGGTGTAGACAGAATCCATGGTTTGTGGATCCTTGAGAACGAAAAATCGAAAGACGGCAGAACGTCTGTCCGTCTGTGAACCAACACTAGCCGCTAAATCGTTCAACTGGTTTTCTCCAAAAGTGATATTTCTCCATCGATCTGGCTGATGTAGCGGCCTTCTTAATTTGAAACCCATATTTCAGGTTTGGAGGGTACTTTATATGAAGCTCCTAGGACATTTTCAAAATTAAAAAAAAATTGGTTAATCGTTTTTAAATAAATCATGTTGTCGAATAGGGTGAAGGACATTTAACAGAATGGTGTTGATAGCTTGTTCGTTGAAAACCCTTAATTTTCGAAAATTGCCAAAGTTCAAATTTTTTTTCGTAATCTTCTTACAACTAAAACATTCAAGGTAGAGATTTTTCCCTTAATGAGATCTATTTCGTAAAGAGAGTTTCAAATAAGGTCATGTCAAATTTTTGGAAAAAGTAAGTATTTTTCGCGTAATTTTGCGTAAACTTGCGGGGGAGAAAGTACGTACTGTTTTAGCACTGCTAGTTGTTCTGCAAGAATTCTTTCAGAATTTTGATATTTGAGTGAAGTTATCATTAAGCAATTTCTGCGAAAATTATTTTCTTCTAATATTATTATAATTGTAAAGTAATTAACTGAAAATTCTGTGATCCTTACTCTTTCCAAGTTGAATACGTGGAAACATTTTTTATGGAGGAGTAACTATGTTCTGGGGGCCGCGGTGCAGAAAGTCCAAATGAGCTCATTAGCATTGCCATCTTTATTGGGAGGCGGCGGTGGTCCACTGTGGGTGTCGCCCACTGGATCCACTAGCCTCGCTATTCCACGTAAAATCTTTTCTGGTCTATAACTGTTTCTATACAACTAGAGACCATAGTGAGCGTCGAAAATGTATCCAATCAAAGACAAGAATTCTTAAAATGATTTTTATTCAAGTCTAGGTACAATCGCTGAAGTGCCGAATCACAAGAAGAATGTACCAAAAGCGAAGCCGTGTTGTTGTAGTCCAGAAGTCCCAAAATCAGCCAAGTCGTCGAATATCCACTAGAGTGTTCCACGTCAGTAGCACAGGTCGTCGTCGTAGTTGCTCTCCGCACCTCTCTCGCCAATTCAGTAGCCAGGATACAATCGCTAACACTGCCGCTCGCTATCTACCCTGGCGTCGGGTCGGAGCCCTCTTATAGTCCGTTAGGGCTATTAGCCCGCCGACTAGCTGCGGAATAGGGGCGGTGGCGAGTCCCTACCCGCTTGCCCGGGCGTGACGGCCGCGCGCGGACAGACCAGGCCAGCTCGCATCGGTTGCCTTCTTCTCTCGCCAGGGGCGTTGACGCCTCGCTGACGTCACTCGGCGGCGGCTCCTTTAAATGTGTGCGGCCGGTCACGACAGAAAAGAAATGTAATATTGATTTTAACAATGATATTTAATGCACTAATTACCAATTCTACTATAATTATCAACAACCTGTAATAAGTATTTACCTCAGCTACTGGGTCAATGACCTCATCTCGATCAGGTTTCTTTTCCAGTTTCCGTGATCCTTTGTGCCCATGCGAAATGGCTCCTTGTTTTTCTTCTGGACATGTCTTCACTATCTGAGCAGGTCTTCGAGAGTTCTGTGGGTAATATAGTGTAAATTATCGTTCTCCATGATCTCAGGCTCGAAGTCGATTCCTTTACGAAAAGCATGATAAGGGATAATAGCCAAAATCTATAGCTTATTTGCCTTTGCAAATAGTTTTTATTAAGCTTCCACGAATTTTTCTTATCAATTCTGGCTAAACACGCTCATTTCAACTGTATCCAAGAATTCAACTTGTATACGGCTTATGGTTGGGTTCCCAGAATTTCAGAAAACGTGCATAGAATACTCTTTTCACGTACTATTAATTTTATCGAACAGAAATTATGTAATTTTTGACTATTAGTTTTAATGAATATGGCATTGAAATCGAAAACTCAGACGTTTTAATTTAAAGTAAACCTACGCAAAATTTATTCCAAGGCGTATAATCCAAGCCATTTAATCCAAGGCGTATAAGTTCCACCTGTAAAAATTTTTCTATACTGTTCACAAAACTCAAACTTACCTGTACTGATTCTAATGTGATATCATTTCAACTTTATTGATTAAAGTTACTTTATATAGATGTATTAGTAATTAATTTTTCTTTTACTGTCACTTTTATAATTTTGTTGATTTCTTAGTAAAGGGTGCTCAAGTCTGCTTTTATTGGATAATGAGCTAAATTAAATGACAATCAAAATAATATTAAATACTAACAATATTTGAACAAATTTTTTAAAAGATATATTTTAAGATTTTTAAATATAATTTAATTTAATTTCTATTTAACGGTTTTGATTTCGGTCACTTGAACTCTCACTACCAAGAAATCAACGGTGGTTTTTAATTATTATAAATTGTGTAATGTTTATCTGTTATTCACTTATTGTCGTGTTAATTGTATTTCTTTTGTCTGTGATATCTGTAAACTTCAAATTTTATTTCCGCTTGACAATTTATATTATAATTTTATGCAATTGAAACTGATATGGAAACTGAAAATATTGTAATCTTTGTTTTCAATCTGATTATGTTCCCGCACTGTTGCAGCCTCTGTGTCACTTCTTATCATTACGCAATTTTTATTCTTATTGTATAGGTTTGTTATTTAATTTCACTACCTTTGTATTACCATTGTTTTTTCTAATTAATGTATATACTCTTATATTTTTCAATTATTGTCAATTCCCTCGGCCTTCAGCCGCCATCCTGATTGAGGTTTTCTGGGTTTACTCAATCGCTTAAGGCGTATGCCGGGATGGTCCCTAGTTTTGCATCCCAGACATAAATGTAAAATATGCCCTCCTCGATCTTCTTCATAGTATAAGAAATAATGTAAATATTTCATGTGGTTAGGCGGAAGAGCAGGCGTAATGGCCTGAGTCTCGCCACTAATAAAGACAATTTTATTATTATTATTATTATTATTATTATTATTATTATTATTATTATTATTATTTATTGGAGCACTTTTCTCTGTTCAAACTTATTAAATCTTTGAATTTAAACTAGAAGAAATTAATATGAAGGAGAAGAAGAAAAAAGAAGATAGTACTACACACTGCTACATATCAATCAATGACTTTTACATTGGCAATTTTTTTGTAGAAAACGTATACTATAAAGAATATTTTCGTTTTTAAAATACTATGCTTTTACTTTAGAATAAATTAGGAGCAATTTCTCTGACTTATAGGCAGTATTTATCCAACATGTAATTTTTAATGTTACATCACAGAATGTTAATAGAATATGTGCAGTGTAAATCATAATGAATGCTTGCTCTAAAACACGATAACCATTACATTGTGCCGACCATACAATAGTACATTTAATATATTTATAGTATAATCACAGTATGTTTCCTCTCACACATGATAACCGTTACATTGACGCAGTATACAACATTATTAAACATTTTTATTACAGCAGAAAAAAACAATGATAGAAAAGTCCGACTGCTGACGTATGTTTAAATGATAAACCACTACATGTGAAACAACTTTTGGTATCGCATGGGCAATTACATTATGCGCCCGTTGAGAAGTAATTTTGGCCGTTCATGACCGCCTGGCCGGCGCGATAACTTTAATTACAGAGTTTCAGGCGAGCGTACACATTATGACTCTTCCTGCGTGTACACATAATTCTCAGTGCACATACGCTCTCCACCGCGCCCAGGGATTTCTGTGCCTCGTGAAGCATAATTTGCCATTGCTCAACGATGGGAGCAGGTCCTTGAGCATTGCAAGAAAAGTAACATTAATTTTAACAATGATACATAATGCATTATTTACCATTTGAACTGTATAAATCTGTATAAGCAACCTGTAACAAGTATTGCATTGCTGCCTCCGGGTCAATGACCCCCATCTCGATCAGGTTTTTCGTCCAGTTTCCCTGATCCATTGAGCAAATGCTGAGATGGCCCTTTGTTTTGCTTCTGGACATAAATGCAACTTCATTTTCTGTGCACGTCTTCTAGAATTCAGTAGGAAATACAATTATTCAAATTATCGTTTCGATGTTGTCGCGGCAGGAAGTATTATTCCGAAGGACAACATGGATAAGAGCCAAAATTTATTGCCTTTTTATCCTTAAAAATAGATTTTATTACATTAGAGCTTCTTTTTTTCTTTCAAAATTTAAGCAGTATACGACGTAGTGTAGGGATCACAGAATTTTGAAAATGTGCACACAATTCATTTTTCCCCATAGCACGTCATACGCAGTTTTTAACTGTTTTGTGACGTAAACTATATAAAAAAATATTAAGAAACGGTGTTACGAGCCTTTGGGAAAGTCGTGCTTTTCTTCTTCTGTCTCCTTCACTTTCTCTCTCTTGTTTCTCTCTCTTTTTCACTCGTTTCGCATTTCTCTTATTTTTGCCCTTTTTTTCTCTCACTTCCTTCTCGCAGCTCTCCATTTTTTCTTGCATGTCGTCCATTCTTTCTCACACATCTCTTCATTTAATTTCCCGTATATATTTATTCGTCTTACTTCTGTTTTATCATCGTTATTTCTATTTCTTACTTAATTTTAATTCTTTTGCTTCTCTTTTACCTTTCCACGTTTCTTCTTTTTCCAATATAAACCTTTTTATGTTCCTCTTGCTCTCATATGAAGTTTCCCATAATTGCACTATTCCAGTCTCTCTTGGTGCAACGTTCAAATTTCTTCGGCTTCATATGTTCTTTCAAAATGAGGAAGAGCTACCGATAAAAGATTCCGGAAATTGCACACGAAGTTTTTTTTTAAAAGAATTGGTTCATAAAATGTTGCTATAAACAGATCACTTCAGAAAATAGTGCAATGAGGTCATTGCTAGTCGCCGGACCCAAAACTTCCCCCTCTGTCACGCCGATTAGGAAGGTCCCTGATTTGACACGGCTCAGCGCAAGATGCGCGAACGCGTGCCAGAAGATTCAAAAGATTTACGATTAGGGTGCAATTGTCTCTCGGGGACAGCCCTTCAGGCAAACGGTGGCCAGTCCACGTGCACGGCTAGGCACCGGAACAAGCAAATTATAGAGATCCCGGCTACTGTTGAAGTTATCCCGTAGGACCCATATAAGCATCACGAAGACAGCAGAAAGGACTGCTTTGTTCATCTCCGGTGTACTGGCCAAAACACACGCACAACAAAGACCACCAATCAGGCGCCCAGAAAATGAGGTTAATTTGAAAATACCCTATCGGCTTCCGACTCGCGTCGAATATTCTGGAAACTAAGATTTCGGTCAATAATATTCAAAATTCCAATCACGTGAAGGAGCGATGGGCGAAACTTGGAAAAAGGGTGGGGATGCGACGCAGGAAGCTCGAGAGCGGCGGATTTTTGGCAGAAGACGGATAGAAGGCGAGAGAACGAGACAGAATTGAGACTGCGGTGTTGATGAGAGGTAGTGGGAGCAGTGACTTGTGGGTCGACCAACGTAGTGCAGGCCGCCCAGTATAAAAAGACAATCAGGAATTTATTCCGATTTCAACGGGCCGGCGCCTCCGGAAGGAATGATTGTGCAGCCGAGTCATTGAGGCTGGCCTGGTGAGGAGTGGGTGGCGTCAGACGACTTCCTCCAATAACCACCGATCGGAGCCAGGAGCACTAGCACCGCACGCACTGCTGCTTCCGGTTGGCTGCGCCTTGCCGTGGTGCGGCTCGCGACAGCGACTGCTTCGAGGACGACTACGGATGTGCAATCATCGAAAGAGGTGAACGAAAGACTTTCATTTTTGTAATTATTCCAAAGACATTAAAAAATAGGAAAAGTGTCATTTAATGTAAATAACATATAATTTAATTTAAGGGGTTTCCTTACCCAAACTGTATTATAGAAACAAAAGCAATAAATGTGTTCTTGCCATTCAGGTGATTGACACTTAACGTTACAAAACTTTGTAATTATTGTAAAGTAGTGGTAGTAGTAGCAAACCCAGTGCATGCCCTCATTCAAGAGTGCCTACCCCTGAGGTTCTCGAAATGCCGGTGCCAGGTGCCAGGTAAGTGCCCGTTTGGCGCCCTTCATTGATAAATTTAACGCGCACACCTGTCAGCTGATTACCGACGCACTTCGGTGTGACGGTATTTTCCCCCCTTTGTGAGGTGCCCAGACCGCGAGCTGCGCGCATTGCGCGCATGCGTGTGTTGCCGTAGCGGCAGGATGGGTTCATCACAATAGTAATGCCAAACTCATATTCTACTTTCGAACACTTAAACCATATGAAGGTACTCACTTCATGCCATTGACAAGTTTAATATATTTTAGATAAAAATGTATGTTACCTTTGCTTCTCTAATTTACTACTGGATCCATTCACTATTTGTTACAATAAAATATTTGATCAAATTATTTACACAGATACAAAAAGATTTGTAAATGAGAAAAGAAATGCGTGTGTGTGTGTGTGTGTGTGGTATTATATAGTGCCATGAATGCGGAATGGTTACTAAAGGACACGTGTGTTTACATTGTTATATTTCCACGCCTGAAGTACTTTCTTTCACGGTAACAAGACAGTTTTCTTGGCAACCGTCTTTTAGTTGATATTAACAAATGAGAAACCTCCCATGGGGGCAGCAATGAGCAGATTCGGTCTCCTTTATACAGTGGTAGAAAAAATATTTTTGAATGACATCAAATTATATTGGTAATTTGTCTCCATGTGATCTTATGTATTACGTCCCGATTAGAACTACTAGTAACACATCGCTTACAATTTCATCTTAATCCTTTCATAAGGAACATGCCCTTTCTCCTTTTCTTTGGCCCTTCATGAAACCTTCATTCGTAATGCCATATCAATATTAACTGAGTCACCAATGAGAAAAAAGAAAAATAATTAGGAAAAGGAGGAGAAGAAAAAAGAAAGGAAATTAGAAATAAGAAAGACCGCCACCATGGGCTACTACGTAGGCAGACTACGCAGATGCGTTAAAGCAAAAACTTCGTGTTCGTGACAGAACTTTAAGCCTTAAGTAGAACAAAGAATCGACAATGCAGAGAGATGCATTCTTTTGATCATTCATAGGACTGGAAGCCCCTCTGGAATTGTTAGACAACAAAATATGTCAAAATATGAATTTACATTTTCTATACATTGCATTTTTCATATTTTCCCATTTTTGCTAGTAATTATTTGTTGTAATTATTGAAATGAATTTTCAACTGTATAAATGAAACAAATAATAAAATGTCTTAAACAGAGAAACAAAGACGAGGCAATGTGAAATATTGATATTAGGGATAATGATGTTGATTTTATTCATCGTGTTAAATTTACATATTTATCTGCGTCAGACGGTTTCCAGCACATTAAAATGACAACTTTTTCCGAAACCTCTGTAAAAGAGCTTTCCTTGTTTGTAATTCGGGTGAAATCGATTAAAAATTTCCATTCTAGGCAAAGGTTATTATTTGTCGTGTATTTGCGTGAGTGTGATGTTTTGAAAACATTCCACTCGAATTTCAAGGGAATGTCTGTAATAGCTAAATGTGTTCACAAAAACCACTTGTATTTTACTATCAAATAATTAATTAAAATTAATAATAATAATAATAATAATGTTAATAATAGTAATAAAATAATAATATTAATAATAATAATAATAATAATTCGACATAAACATGTTCGTTTTTTTTATTTGAACGTTTTGGGGGTGCTGAACGCCTCACCTCTTTAAATACTGGAATGATTATCAACATTGTAAACTGAACCAATGTTAAATAACATCGCGGATAGTTCAACAGAATTAAAAAATATCAAATACGTTTATGAAATATAAAGAAATGTTAAAATTTTGAATTAAACAAAGAGAAACAGAAACTATTGAAATAAAAAAAAACATAGAAGGGATTCTTGGTTGCGAATAGTAGTAAGCGTTAAGAGAAGGTTCGTTACATAAATCGGTTTGTTGTTGGTTAGTTAATGATTCCAGGCACGCCAACAGCTTAGATCATTGGTCTCGTAAGTGTAGTGCACGTTTTTCCTCCTGAGATTTTCCCCATTGGATGGCAAGATCCGGCGCCGACCTACCGTCTGCTAGCGGGGTTTCCCCTAAACCAGGACTCTCCCACCAGAGGCATCGCCCCATCTGGGACAAGCTCTAAGCTCCCGACCGATGTCCCGGAATATGTGGTAGTGTAGTGCAAGTTACTGTAAGTGTGTGTGTAAGGGGAGAAGATAGGTCAAGGAAGATGGCACGCGGTCCGTGGCGCCTTTGTTAGGGTACTGCTCCGACATTTGCCTGGTGTTGATCGAAGAAACCACGGAAAACTACCGATCAGAGCCGGCCGCTAAAATTCTCCTCCAGACAGCGGCTGAATTCCACCTAGCTAAAAAGCTAGTGTCAAAAACTTCTGCCGCCGTCAGGACTCGAACCTAATACCTCCCGGTGAAAGGCACTGCAGTGACATCAGTTGATGTTCTGAGCTGCCGCTCCAGGTAATGTAGGCGTGAATACGTTACATGAACTAAATACAATTCGTTACCAATAGAGTTTAAATATAAAATCGTTGATAAAAATTGTATAAAAGATGATTATTAAACATTAACTGACGCAATTTTGTTGATATACAATAAGGTTTTTGTGTTTTAATTCGTTACAAACAAGAATTACAATTATAATGTTAAACATTGTGAAATGGAATTTTGATATTACATTTAAATGTTTTGATATTACAAAAAGCAGCAGGCCAATGTGGGAGCAGTGTCCTAACAAACGTACCACGGGCCGTACGCGATATTTCCTTCCTTTTCCTTGTCTTATCATCATCTCTTACTTGCACACACCCTTCTTGCAATATCCTACCACACATGCCACGATACCAATCGGCTTAGCGCTTTTCCCGGCTGGGGTGGTTTCCCACATGTGGGAGATACCTGTTTGATGCATCTAAGTCGGCGCCGATCTCGCCATCCGGCAGGATGATAACCGCACGCGATAAACACATGCCCTACACTGACGGAACTAATGACCTTAGCCGCTGTCGCGCTTGGAAATACCCATCATCTCGCGTTCTCGCGGAAATGTGAACTCCGGAGTCGCAATTGCTTATGCGTAAGCAAATATCTACGCCAGGACGCGCAGATATTTGATTGAGCAGCGCTTTGGCAGATTGTTTCCTTTCTCTGAACTTCAGTTCAGACGGGTTGCGTGGTCTCCCTTGCAAGTATCTCCGCCATCAGGGCACCGCCCTAGTCGGGACAAGCTTATAGTTTTCGGTATGTGTGCATGGTCTTTGGACTGGTCTTTCAGCATGTGTGCATGATAAGTGTATAAGGGTGGGCAAGTAAGGGAGAGGAGGATGGTCAAGAATGAGAAAGGAAAGATCGCGTGTGGTACATAGCCGGTTTGTGAAGGTCCTACTCCGGTATTTGCCTGCCATTAATAGAAGAAACCACGGACAAGTACCGATCAGAGCAACCTGCCGCCAGAATTCGCCTCAAGATATCGACTAAATTAGACAGAGCTATCTACCTAAAATCGAAAATTCTTTACCACTGAAACTCGAAACCTAGTACCTCGCGGTTGAAGATGTTCGTGGGACTCGAAAATTAAATATCAGGTGTAACTCGACATGAGAATATAAAATAGAAATGAAGATATCCGCAATGCCTCCGAAAAATCTTTAGTTGCATTAAATAATTATGCTGGAACTACGTCGCACATTTATTATTTGTTTCATAAACTACATTTCCGACAGGGAGGAAGGAGAGTTGGCTGCCTGCTGTCAGACAAGTTAATAAAAACCGCTGTGGGCTGTGGGGGCGAGATAGCCCCTCCCCCGCGCTGGGGGAGGGGCTATCCCTTCGGCCGCACGCGAGGGGTGCGCCAGCCGGATATCACCCACTTGTTTCACCGCGGCCTCATTCAACGGAGACTGATCGCCTCTGGGCGAAGGTGGAAACGGGGACGGTAGCGAAGGGCGGAGACGGAAGCGGGGGGGGGGGAGCCGAGGGCGGTGGCCGTGGCGGAAGTGGGGGCGGAGGCGGACGGCAACGTGTGGCTCACGAGGAAACTTAAGATTTCCCGGCCATGGAGGAGGGAAAATAAAACACCGGATCCCACCCATCCCACGCCGGTCTCCGTGTCTGTTTCTTGCACGCCTCTCATCCTGCATCTCTCTCCCCCTCTCTCTGACCCCTTCTCTCCCTTTATCTGTCTCTTTCTCTTCCTCTATCTCTTTCTCTCCTCCTCCCTGTCTTTCTCAGTAAATATATTTTCACTCTGCGCATGTTTTGTTGAGCTAGTTGCTAGTTGTGGTAGAAGAAGGATCAAGGGCGTGAGTTGCTATTTTTTAGCAATACTTCGATGATAAATCTGTAGTATATTTACTGAAGTCAATTGGTTTTCTATTAATTGGAAAAATAATTTCTAGTTTTGAAATGTTTCTACCCACGTGTTTTTTTTTGTTTTTTTTTTTTTTGCTTTTTTGGTATTTTATCTATCATTCAATTATTAATACTCAGAGGGTGAAATATGGATTCTAAGGCTGCAGAAATCGTGCGCATATTATACTTCTCCCCATACATATTTTTATTGTTTATTTTTAACGTTTTGTTTTACAGTTTTAGTTAATTTCCTATATTTTTCAATTTTATGTTTCTTTAAATATTGTCCACGAGAAATTCCAGTTATCTGCTTTGACTAATCAATTCATTTAAAACGATTGTTCTGTGCAATTGTTAGTTATTGAATTTTTCCTAATTATGATAACGTTCTCCTGCGTTTCTCATCTCTTCTACGCACTCAAATAAGATTTCTTAAAAATGGCAAAATTTGAAAAAATATTATATCAACCTGTTGTGGATTGTGGAAACCTGCAATCGCCCCAGAAATTTCCCCGTTGCTTCTCGATGCTAGGTTTATACATCTTAATAGTTCTTCCAATACTTTTGTCTCCCCTTCTCAAATCTCAGAACATTTCTCTCAAGGTCACCTATCATTTCAATTCTCACTTCTTTGACACCTTTTCACCAATCTTACCTTTTTTTAATTTTCCCTCAATTTCTGAACAGGTCTCTACAACTTCAATCTAAGGTAACTGTAATCATTTTCAATTATAATTATCCCTTCTCTATCTCAAATTTTCACAACCTCTACCAATCTCTCTTAACTTTCCAACTCGTCGGATGCTCTTTCTTATTTCTCGGAAGAGAGATAACTTCTCGCATTTTGCAGTCATTCTCTTTACTCGTCTACTTCCCCAACCCTCAATCTTTCATCCTTACTCCTCAAGGTCCTGCTAACTCGATTCTTCCATCCCTAACCTCACTATCGTCACCCCCTCCCTTGACTTGATCGTTCTAACTGGAAGCTTTCTTTACTGTCCCATGCTTCTCGTGCATTTTATGTTTTATGGAGCCCCGCGAGGCATATCTTGCGATTACTCCACCTGCCCATGATCCCTCTGTAGCGCACTTTGCTATTTGCTCTCAATACATTCATCGCTGCAACCGTGTCTCCACTTCGTACTTACTAGAAATCTATTTGCACTTCCCCCATCTTTTTCAGCATGTTTCCATTTCCCTAATTCCCACCACTCTATCTGAACTTTCCCAATCCCCACAAGCCTCTCTCCACTTCCCAGTCGCCGGATGCCTGTATCAACATCCATTTTCCGCAAAACAACAACAACAATAATAATAATAATAATAATAATAATAATAATAACCGCAATTAATAATAACTCGAAATATTTTCTTAAACTTTCATCCTCTCACATTTTGATTCACATTTTCCACTTTCCTATGCCCATCTTGTCTACCTTCAATCAATGTTGACATTTGCCCTTCTTGTTTGGCAACTGTTGGATCCAACTTACCCAGTTCCAAATATTCTACATTCTCGATCTCCCTAGACGGTCCTTGTTAATTTCCTTCTCTCCGAGCACCCGCGTGCTAGTACCTTCCGTCCCCTTCTTCCTCTTATTCCTCGCGTTACATCCGGCTTTCCTTCTGCACCGCCACATTCCGACTCACAACCCAGGAAGCCTTTTCCAGTTCTCCATTTCACGTGTCCCGCTGCTCAGGTTGGTTGGTTGCTAGTGATTCCGAGCGCATCAATTACTGAGGTCATTCGTCCCGTAAGTATAGTGCATGTTTTTTGGTCGGGAGGGGGCGATGATATTCCCCTGCTGGATGGTGAGATCCGGCGCTGACCTACCGTCGGCTAGCGGAATTCCTCTCAACCAGGACTCTCCCACCAGCGGGGCACCGCCCCAGCCGGGACTCGCTCTAAGCCTCATGGCATTTGTGATAGTGTAGTGTATGTTAGTATTAGTGTGGAAGGGGTGAGGATAGGACAAGGAAGGGGAAGGAAAGAACGCGTGCGGTCCGAGGCCCGTGTATTACGGTACTGCTCAAGCATTCGTCTGGTGTTGGTCGGAGAAACCATAGAAAAAATCCGATCAGAGCAGCCGGCCTCTAGAACTCTCCTCCAGACTTATTTCTCAGGCACATGCTCCTCTATTTTCATTCTCATATCCTCAATTATCGTACATCTGTTTCCACTTCACATTTGACCGTTGCCTCTTTCACAAATTTCCATGTAATATTTACAGATTTATTCCTGATCGGAATTTTTGCTTCCCAAACTAGATAATCTGGCGCGCAAGACGAAGGAAAAAGAAGGATTTTAATGTGTAGTCAAAATGAGCCCAGCATTTCACTTAAGATTTCTATTCGAACATTCTTTGCTTCTTTGGACGAACGTATGCGTTGTATTTATTAGAAAGTGCGTACTTAAGTAATTTCAATAAATGATTGATTGCTTTCTCCGTGTTTTCGAGCGCGTCAATTGCAATTAATGTTAGTGTAGTGCGTGTTATACCTCCGTAGGTGGCAGTGTCACGTGATCTTACCGGATTACCCCTCCTATCTCGTTTCTCGTATCCTCGATTTCCCCGTTCAGCCCCTTAGACTTTTTCTCCACCATTTCATTCCCGCGTCTCCACACATTTCTTTCGGTGTCTTCTCCATTTCCATTTCCTTGGATCCGGTCCGCCATCTCCCGTCCCTCGCCCCCTGCTAACTCCCCGCGGCCCTCCCTCGCTTCCTGGGCGTAGGCCGCATTGTTTCCTGTGGGTTGCAAAGCGGATGAATAATCCTGTAACTTCCCGCTCGACAAATTGCGGCATATTTTATTGCCATGCCTTTCTTAGCCCGAGCGCGTTTGGAATTTTCTCCGCCCTGTTCGCAGATAACTTCATTCCCGCCACTAAAATCTGAAAAAGCCTCACTAATGCGTTCAGTCATTTTTTACAGATTTTTTTTCGTTTTGGTTCCCTTCTGTTGTTTCTTCCGCGCGAAACAAATTAAGAGCTACCAAATTTCTAATGTGGTTTTCTGGAGACCTACATGTTCAAAAAACGTATTATGATTACTAAATTGTCGTAGACGTAGGTATTTTAAAATCATATTTTAAGAATGTGAATACCGATCGGTAATTGTAATAAGTTGCACTACATAATTAGATGAATCAGTACAGTTAAATTAGCACTTCAGTACTTTCCTAATATAATATCTAATATAATATTTTTTTCTCGATTTTGAAATGAATTATTTACCTAAGAATATTTGCATTTCTGCTCCCAAAATGAAGATTAGAAAACATTTAAGGTTCAAAATCTACATATTGCGTTTCTATATGTTTTGTATCTCGAAAGTCAAAATTACGAAGAAACCCATTGTTGTAAAATAATGATGTAATAAACTTGAGCGAAATAGACCAGTATCAGATTAGCTACTTCATGTTAAACTCAATGGTTTCTACTTACTTACTTACTTAATTTAAAGATGCACTCATCTCTTTCAATTTATGATTTTTTTCTTTTTATGTATTTCCTATATCCAAACCCATTGCTTCTTTGAAATTAACACATAAAGTGAGATGTGCGCGTTTTAGAACGAAACTATTTATTTATTTAATAGGTAATTATTACAGCCAAATTAGAAACTTGATGCACTGTGGCTAGGCCGAAGGCCTTTAAGCCATTACAATACCTACATTCTACCGCGTTCTAACCTTTCGCCTTCTGGTATTCACCCCAAATGGTCTCTCCATCGCCTCAAAGCCGCGGAAACGAGACCATAAGGTACGGCTGAGGGAAAAACCCCTGAAGGGGGAAAAACCTGCCGTCAGAAGCCGAGTACATGCTACTCTATCCGGTTTTTAGACTATTTATTTATTTGGCGCGGGCGTCAGGCATTCTCCTTCCAGTGTTTGGCCTCCACCGCACCTGAAAACAAACAGCACCACAGAAAATCGTCCGCACCAACGCCTCTGCCCTAACATTTCCGATTCCCACTTCCCTTCGCCCCCTAATGTGCTTTATTTTAACAGTTTCCTTTATTTTATTTTAATTTAATTTATTTAACTTATTTTAATTAATTTAATTTTAATTTATTTAACTTATTTTGATTAATTTAATTTTAATTTATTTAACTTATTTTAATTAATTTAATTTTAATTTATTTAACTTATTTTAATTTAATTTTAATTTTATTTAACTTATTTTAATTATTTTAAGTTAATATATTTTTTTATTTATCTACTTATACTTAACAATTGACTACAATTTATAACTTTTATTTTATTTTTTTTTGTACTTTTTACTAACCTAAATAATTTAATTTAATTTTATAATTTATTTAATTTATTTTAAATTTTTTAACTTTATTTTAGTTTATTGATTTATTACATATTTCTCTCCTGTCTAGGCTCTGCTCGTACTAACGACTGCTGTTTTCGCACTCCTTAATTTCAGTTTTTCTAGTGGTCCGAACCTTTCTGAGAAATGTTCCTAATTCTTTCATGAAGTTAGCTCTTTTATCCCCTAGAATGTTTTGGGCGAGCGTTACGTTCCTATGTTGGAAGTAGTAATTTCCATTCCATCCATTTTCTTCTCCAAGTTTCGGTCGCACTGCAAATTAAAAGGATATGGATCCAGTCTTCCTATCACCGCAAAGCACACAGATGCCATTACCATTCGAGTCCTTTAATCTCCGTTGCATCCCCCCCCCGACCCTGAACCAAGCGTATCCCCCTCTTGCGTCCTTTTGCAGTGTGTTTACGTAACGTTCGCAACCCCATAACGGACTCGCGTGAATTTGCGCCACTAGCGAACGTTTTTCGGCCGTTGCTGCCAGGATCTCTTGCATTTAATATCCGCAAGTCTATCCGAAATTAACCGTTCTATGTCACGTGTTCCCCTATCTCCCACCATTTCCGGAGAAACGTCTCCCAGACCTGAACGTTCCAGTAGCAGTTTAATTTTATACGACCAGTAGCGTTGGTTGCTTCCTGTAACTGCACCGAAAACATCTATTTATAAGTGAGTCAGCCTGTTCACCTGCTAATTTAATCCAAAGTTTAATGGGTTTCATTTTAAAATCTTTCCAAATTCCTACACTACCGACCTCTCTTAGGACTCCGGCATTTGCTGCGAATCTAGAGACTCCGAGAATTAATTTGAAATAATCTGTTTCGACGCTTTCTAGTCGATCTATCCTATCCACTCCCCAAATTTCTGCCCCATAATTCATTGCTGGGAGAACTAGCGATTTAAACATCGTCTCGCACACCTTTAAAGGCAATTCCGGAACCCTGCGCACTGCGCAAACGATTTCTTTGAGCGCAATTCTTCCTTTACTGTGCGCCGCCACTATGTGATTACTCCATCCACCATTCATGGAAAATTTTGCCCCAAGATATGTAAATGTTTTTACCCGGTCAATCTCCTCCTGAGCGTAAAACCATTTCTCCTTGTTACCCCAGATAAATCCATTCTTGAAGACAACGAAAGAGAACGAAACTATTGATGGTACAATACCACCAACTTTCTCGCATTACTTGAAACATTTGCATTTTCCGAACATTTTATGAGTTGAATTAAATGAGTCCTTCACCATCTTTTTAACCGTCTTTGCTCTACCCGGGAAAAATTTAAAGAAAAAATTCAAAGCGATTTCTTCGTAAAACTAGTCCTGCTAAAAAGGCACGCACTTGCTCGACCCCAATTTCTTGCAAAATTACGCATAAAATATTCAAATTTTCGAAAAATTGTATGTGACCATATTTCAAAATATATCTTTAAGGAATGGATATCATAAATAAAATAAATCTATATCTTCATAATTGCAGTTGTAGAAAGATCCCGAAAAAAAAATTGAATTTTGCAATTTTCGATAAATCAGAGTTTTCAACGAAAATGAAACTTGCACCTTTCTCTTAAACGTCCTTCACATTATCCAAAATCAAAATCTAATAAAACCATGGAGTAATTTTTTGAAAATTTTGTAAATATCCCAGAGGCTTCATGTAAAGTATCACCCAAAATTTAAATATGTTTCAAATCAAGGGGCCGCGACATCAACCAGATTGTTTGTATAATATCAGTTTTGGAGCAAAATGGCCAAACGTCTTAGCCGCTAGCATTGTTCACAGACAGACGGACAGATGTTTTCACCTCAATCCATTTATCACAACCAAAGACCCACAAAACATGGATTCCTGCAACACCACATGTTAGTTTTTTTTGTAAATTTAACAACTGGATTTATTCAATTTTTCGTACCGGAGCTCGTCTTATTTTTTTCGTGCAGCATTATATAACTTTCTCTCTACTCCGTAGCTAGAGTGTACAAACGAGTGTTTTTATGTAATTTTTGCTTGTAAAAAGGGCAACTAAAGAATTGTCCTGAAAAACTGGCATAGTTTTTAAAAGCATTATACCGAAAAAATTTAAAGCTACAGATAACCCTAAAAATATGCTGTTGTAATACCACTTAATTTATACAGTGAAAATAACTATATTATAATTAATGTAACTTAAAGTAATACATAGATTTGTTTATACTAATAGTTTAATTTTCTCTCTTTTTTAGTGTTAGGCAATGTAAAGGTTAAAGAAATATATCTAATTTTTGACATAACAATACAATAAAAAGAGAACTGTAAGTAATATGCTATTGACCATTCGAGTCGATATTTCCCAACACTGCAGATTCAAATATCAGATCCACGCCGAACGCCTGGTATTTCTTTTTAATGCAGAAAGAAATATCACTGTATCGTAAGCCAATTTAATCAGAACGTAAATTGAGTTTTGGCGTTCAAATGGACAGGGACGCGCTCTATCGCCACGAAAGGGCGGCCAATCTCAGGGGCGTTAGGAAACGCGCCACTCCCACGCGACGTAATAAATTTGACGCGAGGCGAAGCGGGGCGAGGGGCGGGTAAGGGGAAACGGGGAAGTTGGCGCTTTCCCTCCAGGCGCCGGTCACTCCCCGGGCGCGTCGTAAACCGAAGTGGCGGGGAACGGGGATTTATGGGGATTTACAACGGCCGCTGTTCCTTGGGCGATACCTCTTTTTCGCTCCCCGGCCGCTCTCCCCCCAGCTGTCGACGCCGCCGGCGCCTCGGCAACATGTTCCGCCGCCCGCCCCCCCCCCACGCCGCCCCGTCTCCCCCAAATCCCACCGCCTCCCCCGTCCCACGCCTCTAGCGTCACGCTCCTCCCACGTCCCAAGCCCACCGACCGCGTCGCGTCTCCCATGGGCCCCAAGCCTCCCACGATGCCCGATCCCGCGCGCCTTCCGCGACTCTCTCTTCCCATGCTTACCCTCCTCTCTCCCTCTCTTTCTCTCAATCTCCCACGCGCGCAGTTCTCACTCCCATCTCCCTCACACGCATTTCCCACCCTCTTTTTTCTACTCCCTGCGCCTTTCTCTCCCTTCCCACGCTTCTCCCTTACTTATATTAGATTAAATTTAGATTTTATTGTTAATTCTACAATTAACAACAACAAAGTAACTTGGTGTCAGAATATGTTAACCTTACATGCATTAAACTTACATTCACTTACAAAAAGTTACAAAAAAAGAGTTAATTAAAAAATAATGATAATTAGTACTCAACATCACCACGCAAACCTTACTCCACTTCACTTCACCGCGCAGCACTTAACTGTGACGCATTTTTTTCGCATTCCCTTCCCTCCACTTCACTTCATAACACTGCGCTGCGCTGCACTGCACTACACTACATGAATAATAATAAAATGATAACAATAATAATAAAGGTAATAATAACAATACTACTACAACTGATATTTATACTAACATTTAAACAAGTTACTTCGTAGGAAATACTACTAAATACTCTAACCGTGGAAACTTAACATTGATACAATAACCTAATTAACTAGAAAACTAACTTATTTTTGAACTTGCTGAAGCTTTGAGGAAAGGGTTCTAACATTGTCGCAGGAAAACTGTTCCAGTCTTTAATAGTTCGGTTTGTAAATGAAAGTTTCCCGATATCCGTTTTCTGTATTCTTGTCTTCACTTTATCCACGTGATACGCTCTACCGAAGGATGTAGGTTTTCCTAAACGACAGTGTATTTTATTCCAAGCAGGATGCTTTGTACATAGCATAGAGTCGCAACTTAATCCGCCTCTTTTTGAGTGATTCCCATGCACCTCTATTTTTTGATCCTCTGAAAGTAAATTTCGATGCTCTGCGCTGGACCTTTTCTAGATTACCTTGCCGCGATATTCTGCATGGGTCCCAACATACCGCCCCATATTCTAATACGAGTCAGACTAGTGTCATATAAGCTAATTCTTTACCTCTCACTGCACTCTTCTTTAAGATTCGCATAACGAAATGTAGAGATCTCCAGGATTTTCCCACAACGAAATTTATTTGATTTTCCCAGCTCAATTTACTATCTAATTGAATTCCTAAATATTTGCAAGATGTGATTTATTTATTTATTTATTTTACGTCAAAAAAGCAGTTAAAAACTGCGTATGACGTGCAATGGGGAAAAGTGAATTGTGTGCACATTTTCAAAATTCTGTGATCCCTACACCAAGTCATATACTACTTCAATTTGAAAAAAAGGTCCCATGTAATAAAATCTATTTTCAAGGATAAAAAGGCAATAAATTTTGGCTCATATCCATGTTGTCCATCGGAATAATACTTCCTGCTGCGACAACATGAAACGATAAATTGAATAATTGTGTTTTCCACTGAATTCTAGAAGACGTGCACTGAAAATTAAGTTACATTTATGTCCAGAAGCAAAACAAGGGGCCATCTCAGCATTTGCTCAATGGATCAGGGAAATTGGACGAAAATCCTCGTCGAGATGGGGGGTCATTGACCCGTGGGCTGCAGCACAATACTTGTTACAGGTTGTTTATACACATTTATACAGTCCAAATCGTAAATAATTCATTACCTCTCAAAAATATTATGTGTTAAAATTAATGTTACTTTTCATGTGATGCTCAGTACAGTATCTAGTTGTATAGAAACAGTTATGCAGCAGAAACGATTTAACTTTGGATTTAAACTTGTCTATCGAATTTAATCGTTTAATGTCATCTGGCAAAGTGTTGTAAAATAATGTACATGTATTGTATGTGAATTTTTTGTAATGAGCTGTTGATACTGTCACCAGATGAATATGATTTCTACGTCGAGTTTTATAGCAATAGACTTCGACATTTTCTGAAAATATATTCCCGCCCTTACGCAAGCCATTTTTGACAAAAACACTGATTCGTAAATCAACAGACAAGGTAACGGTAAATTTCCTAGATTAATAAAGAGAGGCTTACAAGAATCACGTGGGTGGGATTTGGTTATTATTCGTACAATTCGTTTTTGTAATCTAAAAGTCTTGGAGCTATAAGATGTATTTCCCCGTTTGCTGGTGGAGCGTTGCGTGACCTTGTGTAGCGCAGATGCATTCAAAATATCCGTTAAATACGAGACGCAAACAACCAAACGTACTCAAAAATGTTTTGTCTAACATATGACAATATGCATATTATTGAATTTAATTTCACGGCATGATAGAGTGAAAAATATGTTTGGTTCCATTTGAAAAACCAAACGTACCTCAAATATCTCGTAAAATACAAGTGAGAAAATATGAATGAATAGGCGTATCTATTGGCGCCATTCCTATATGCACTTTCGTGAAAACTGCATTGCAATAGCTAACCGTTCAAAAGTTACAGCAGGTACTAATGTGACGTAATCAATCTGTGTAATGAAGCCATCAGTTGCTATCATTTCCTTTTTCGAATGGGAAGACATGAAAAAAGTAAAATAAAAATAAAAATAAAGTGAAACATACAACACAAAATTAAAAAATACTTATCAGGAAGAAAAAAGAAGGGAAAATGTGGACATACAAAAAAATATGACTCGTCTCTTCTAGGGTACGATAAGCTGAAAAGCGTTTCCCGAAAAGTTGACTTTCGGACTGTCGTCGGTAATCTGAAATATACCTCCAATTGCACACAACTCAACACTGATTTGTTTCTTGTTGTAAACTGTATAGAGATGCACTATACTTTTACTTTGGTTCAAAAACTTCTTCTTCTGCTTCTTTCTAGGGTTTTTATCTAGCCGACAGCCGGTTACCCTTTATTATTATTGGACCATACACTAGACACCAACACACTTGCGGGCTCCTCTGATCTGGGGTCAGCAGAACGCGAGGCCCTCCGCGACAGCACATACATACAAAGACAAGGGACAAACAACCATGCCCAAGGCGGGACTCGAACCCGCGACCCTTCGGACCGAAGCGCTGAGTCGGTTCTCGAGGTGGCTCTTAGCCACCTCGGCATTCCAGGTCGGCTGGTTCAAAAACTAGTTCTTAAAAAAAAGTTGAAAAGGAAACGGTCATTTGGATTTTTGCTTTATGGATGACTAATAGCCCATTAGAATACATTAAGTTAATTCGGCAGAAAATCAGTTAAAGCATTTAACTGTGTTTAATTTTCCTTCCACTCATTTAGGTTCTTCGTGATTCGCGATCCTTGCCCGTCGTCTCTTTCGTCTTTCCCCTTCAAATCTTAATCAAATTTCTTTCATCACTTCATTCTCACCATATTTTCTTCTCTTGAAACTATCTTTCAGCGTTAGCTTCGTCCTTTTATATTCATTTTACTACCTTCAAACCACCTATGAATTTTCTTAATTAAGTAGTAGTGTTTCTCCTGGATAGGTATCAAAATGATTTAATCTTCCTCTCAAAGGGGCGTAAATAAATCCGCCTGATCATGAATGGAAATTTATGCAACAATTCAGTGTAGATTACCGACGCATCAGTGTAGAAGCAGATTAATTTATAATGAATTCAACTGCCTCATTTGGATTGAACATCGCATTACGATCTAAAATACCCTGGAAAACACCCTGAAACGTTGCTAACGCTTTTACGCTCCATTGTGACTACATTTCCCAGGGAGCTTTCTTCGAAAGAAATCTGCCAACAGCACTGACTGACTCCTGTTAAGATCTGTCTTTACTCTTGCTTTTACTTCTCACTCCGTTACATTTCTGTCCCTGTCAGGACATCTGCTGCCTCCTAATGTTTCTGTCTCAGTCGCATTTCAAGGAAGTTCTCTGCTTTGGACTGCGTTAAAGTGAGTATATTTGCATCTTTTGATTCCCCTCTTTGAGGAATGCTGTTTTCTTCGCCTCCCGTCCATTTAACATCTTTTTCCCCTCTTCCTCTTTCTTTCTCTTTCCCACTCTTTCTCATTATTTCCCCCACTCTTTCTCATTATTTTCCTACTCTTTCTCATAATTTTCCCACTCTTCCTCATGCTCTTTTCCACTCTTCCTCATACTCTTTCCCCCTCTTTCACATTCCGTTTCCGAATATTCCTCAGCGAAAGGAAAATTCTCATTTTCATTCCTTCAATTTTTCATTTTTTCTAGCAATTTGTCTTTCTTTTTACTTACATTCCATCGCATGCTCATTCCCCCTAAATCTTCCTCTGTCTCTGTCTGTCTGTCTGTCTGTCTGTCTGTCTCTCTCTCTCTCTCTCTCTCTCTCTCGTTCCTTCCCTCGTCGTGATCTCCGCCGCCGGCGTGGACTCGGCGACATAGGAGTCGCTCTTCACAGGCAACACGCCGCTCTGTCACTTTAGCAACTTAATTGGTTCCTTAGAAGCAGATGAGGTTGGCGGAATCAAGATCCATTATTCAGAACAAGAGAAGCCGCTCTCTTCCTCGTGCGGTGCCGACTGTCGCGCTGCGAAAGGGGGGGGCGAGACAGCGCCGCTACACGATGGACCAGCTCGCGTCAGAGAGGGCGTGCGCCAAAAACGCACTTGTGTAAACACTTGTAATTTATGTTCAATAGTATTCATATTTTCACGTTTATTACAATAAATAGCATACAAAGCAACATTAAAAGAACGGTGCAAATAACATAAATAACATGCAAGATAATGACAAAATACAATAATAATTCATGTCAGTGGAGTAGGAATGATCGATTAAATTGCACCAAAAGCGGACTATGTTATCAATTACCCTACACTAACATTAATAATTTTTATACAATGGTTTCTGTAGAGCGTAGTTATAGTAAAATTCTCAATATTTGAGACTTGTTTATGTATTATTTATGTAATGTCAAGAAAATATTGTGACGTATGGGAGGGGGGAATCAAGCTACATTTTCTATCCGTAGGCCAAGCAAGAAATCATATCAGAATTCACTCAGGAAAACCTATTCGAGATGCAGCCATTCACCTTGAAGATGATTACAATACTTGTTACGGACATCCAGGATTTGCAACACAATGCAACTATGCAACACAAACGCTTTCTAATTCATGAATATAAATTTTACAATGAATATGAAACCTAGAATGTGACTAAGAACACATCCCTAATTAGATCATTCATAGAGTCATCCACGGCGTAAATAGATCACTCCTTATATCATCTAGTTAGAAATATTGTGTTGAGAGTTACTTTCGTGGACATTTACTCTATGAATGGTTTTATATATTGTAACCGCCCATATGTCGGTTCCATTGGTTTTTGAAAAGCACCCGAGAACGTCAAGACACGACAAGATGCAATTATAGTGTTACCAAATTGCAAGAGATCGCGCCAGCAGTAAATGGTATCCCTTGCGAGAATGTGTTAAAGTTTCTGAACGCACTCGTGTAGAATGGAACAACAATCAATCAGAAATCACCCTTGAAAATATCAGCACTAGCGCAAAGCACCGCTACGAAAAGCTCTCTCTTTTGCTGCCGACCGCCGATCAGGATGCACCGCAATTGTTCGTGAGGACAATTCGCCGTATTTTGACGACAAGAAACTTGAAAAAGGTAATTCGTCTCATGTTAAAATAACGATACCATGTATGAGAGAATTGGGAATTTTAAATCATGAATATTCTGAATAATTCACGTGAACGCATTACTTAGAAATATACTGTTTTTCTATCAACGAAGAAATAATATATTTCAACGTTTAAGAACGTATACTGAAGTAGAAAGCATGTACTATAGGAAATGTTTCTTTTTATTTCCAGCTTTTTTGTCTTTAAGTCTTGGTTACCACATAAGAAATTCATTATGCGGAGATATTGCAGTCATATCGTATAAAATTCGAAGGACTTTGGTAGCGATTCACCAGAGGACGTGTTCACCGAAGCAAGGGGTTGAAAGGATCTGGGTCGCCGTCGCCGCTCCAAGCTGTGTTCTTCGAGACGACGTGTTGTAAGTCAGAAAATCATTAGAAATTCTCAAAAAAAAGCACTGTTTAAAGAAGCGAGAATTATTCCACAGAGATAGAACACTCACTTACAGACGTAGATAGTCGAGTAATTATATTAAAATCATTTAAACGTAATAATATTGCAGTTGTAAAAGGAAGCCAGATAGCTAATTCCTATAAAGAATTGTAGAAACCTATTTTTTTCATTTTTCTATTAACGATAATATTAGTTCTTTTAGTGTGTTTTCAATTTATTGTTTAATCATTTTCAAATTGTTCAACACCAATAATTAGTAAAAGAGTTATTATTGATTGTACGTTCACTGCATCACAATATTTTTGCTGGTTAAATTGTATAAAGCAATAAACTACGTGAAAGTGAAACAACGTCTTGTATATATTTCATTCATTATTCAAGTGACAATTTCTTTGAAGGTGTATGTAAAGGGTATTTTGGTATGTGATTCTTTTTCAGTATTTTGTGTTTCCATGTATTATTGTCTTGTGTACAATTATTTTATTGTGTTTTTGGTGAAGGGAAGGGTAATACAATTTTATGTAAAGTGTTTAAGGAAGTGTTAAAACGCAACTGCAGTTGTGAGGTAATCACGTAATTGCTAAAGGTAGAGCAACTGATAGAATTTTTCAATGCAATTTGTAAATGCTAGATAAAATTGTATTCAAATATTTAACAGAATATATCTAGAACTCTGTTCATAGTTAGAAGATTAACTTGCCTATGTTTGTTTTATTACAAAAAGCAAGTTAAAAGACGAACCCACTCCTGTAGGGCAGTTAGGTCATATAAAACCATTCCTAATTTTTGGTGTGATATTGTCATAACATGGCACAGGTCAAGTAATGCTACTAGGTTACTTGAGTAACCCGCTGTAGGCTTTAAGTTAATTAAATAATTATGTTAAGGCAAATTTAAGTTAAAAGTAAAATACTTTCTGCTGCATAACTGTTTCTATACATTTAGAGACTTTACTGATTGTCAAAAGAAAAATGTTTCCTTTAACAAAACAATCATATCATATAATGAATTAATTTACATTTGTATTGTGTAGTTTTAAACTAGACTTAATATCCTTGTAACAAGTTATGAACTTCAGCTTCCGGGTCAATGACCCTGATCTCGATCGGGTTTTCTACCAGATCCAATACAGAAAAATCAAACCTGCAGTTCGTTTGCCGTTACAAATAAGTTTTCTATAACTTGGAAACAAAAATCAAAAATATCTAGTTTTTGAAAGGTTAATCTCTCGCTTTTGTAAATTTATTATTATTATTATTATTATTATTATTATTATTATTATTATTATTATTATTATTATTATTTTTACGTCTTTCAACTACTAATAGTTAAATGGTAGGAAAGAGATTCTGTAATTCAAGAAAACGCGCAGAGATGATTTTCTCCCCTATAGTCACATACAGCTTTTTTTACTGTTTTTTACTAAATAAATATATAAATATCTAAGCCTGGGATCCGAATTCTCTTACGTAATTCCCACCGGATACCTATTTGTTATCCTTTTTCTAACATTAATTATTGTTTCATAACGAACTAATTCGTTATATTATATATACCAATGTATAAAATACTATTGTCCTAAAATAAATTCTCATTTATAAACTGAACGATACAAAATTGGAACAAATTACCTGCAACAGTGCCTCAGAATGTCAAAACTTTTAAAATTAGACTAAGTAAATATGGTTAATAGATTAATTTTGTAAAATTGTATTTGGTAACATGTTAATATTTTAACGTTGTTTGATGATGGTTTTGTGTATTTTTACTACTTACTTAGAAAATGCTACCACAGAATGTATTCTATGTATTCCTAAGTAGCAAAATAAATATTCTATTCTATTCTATTCTATTCTATTCTATTCTAAAATATTAAAATTGTCTCTTCCAAAACTGTTTTCTAATAGAAAAAAATGAATGTGTAATTACAGTACTCTTTGTGATAAAGTGTCGAATATTGCTTTGAGTTATGTATTAATGTTTGTTTAATTATATATTGTTATTGAATCATTATCATTCTAAATAATAATTTCCATTTAAAAAAGTAATTATCGATCTTCCAAGCGAACCTTTCCCCCACTTCCGTACCATCATTGGGACACTGAGCACCCACCACCGCGTCATGGCTCCGCGGCTCGGGATGGAGCAAGAGGGGAGATTTCTGTGGCGGCACAGAGCATGGGGTTGGCAAGCACTGGTTTAGGGGCTAGTGATGACTGCAGAGAGACCGTCAGATAGATTGTTGTACAGTCAATCATTGTTTCGGAATTAAATACTCAGAAAACGTTGATGTTCGAGGAAGAAAATTATTACATACAGAAAAGACATTTCTACGCCTTTTCGATCCCCGAGTCCCACAATACGAGTTTTCTGCCGACAAATCGTCGCTTTCACGTCAACAATACTTTCTCTTTAAAACATAACTGAATAAAATTGTGAGAAGATAAAAAGAAGCTTTATTATTAAATTCTTTATAAGACAGTCTCTATTAATTATTGTTTATTTATATATGTACCTCAAGAATTTCAGACACACATAATACTTACTATTTAAACATTTAGATATCTCTGTTTAAACAACGTTTCGGAGCTCTTTGTGTCTCCATCATTAGTTACAATTAGTTATTGCTCTGCAAAACAACCCATCGCAATCACGTTCCTCAATCACTTGTGTACTAAAATTCCTTCATAAACCTCTCCGGTCGACAGGAAGGAAGTGGATCCACGAGAATATTTGAAGAGAGCAATGGTTCCACAGAATAAAGGTAGTGTTGCAAATAGCGCTCATCACAAAAACAAATTTATATTCTCAAGCAGCAGATGACCCAATGTGTCCCGTGTCCAAATGCCCCCGACTTTTCCCAATATAAAGCACTGCCAGACTGTGTAGACTGCGTGAGTTGACAGAGATAACTACTCGACACTGTAACCGTTATATCCGTTCAATCCGTGGTCCGGAGCTCCAATCGAAAGACTGTTACTGGATTAAGGTCTGTATTTATAAACCTCAGCCAGGGGTCTGCCAGGCATAGCAGACTGCCAGTGTTCGGTTTTTCGATTTATGAACGGCCCCCAGCCAATTCCAGTCACCCCTTGTCCTCCTAGCAAGCCCCCAGATGGCAGGCCCCAAAGAGCTCTGCTGGCAGAGCTTCATAAATACCACCCTAAGTGGTTCAGTACATCAATTAATATCACTGCACTCAGACCAGAAGGTCCCAGGTTTGAGTCCTGACGGTGGCAGGATTTTAGCCACTAGCTACATAGCTTCATCGGTGATCTTTCCCCGTTGGATGGCGAGATCCGGTGCCGACCTACCGTCGGCTAGTGGGGTTTCCCCTAACAAGGACGCTCCCACCAACGGGGCACCGCCCCAGCCGGGACAATATCTAAGCTCCCGACCGGCCTCCCGGAATATGTGGTATTGCAGTGTATTTTAGTGTAAGTGTGTGTGTAAGGGAGAGGAAAGGACAAGGAAGAGGAAGGAAAGTTCGCGCGCGGTCCGTGGCCCGTTTGGTAGGGTACTGCTCCGGCATTTGGAACGGTTCTCTTTGCGGATGATACGAACATCCTTTGCAATAAAGAAACCGTAAATACTACAATATCAGATGTTTCAAATTGGTTCCGAAATAACAAATTAATAGTAAACGAAAAGAAAACGGTTTTAATGCAGTTTTCCATTTCAAATAAACAATTCTGTGCTCCATTGAAAATGGACGGTGTACCATTGACAGTTGTTAAGGCAACAAAATTTTTAGGTCTCTCAATTCAGTCAAACATTAAATGGAACGTCCATTTAAATGAATTGAACACAAAATTAAGTTCATTATGCTACGCGTTCAGAATTCTTGCAAATTCAGTCAGCCTTCATACTGCTCGTTGTGTATTCTTCGCGAATGTTCATTCCCGCCTGAGATATGGCATAATATTATGGGGAAATACATCTTATAGCTCCCAGACTTTTAGATTACAAAAACGAATTGTACGAATAATAACCAAATGCAACACACGTGATTCATGTAAGCCTCTCTTCATTAGTCTAGGAATTCTACCAATACCGTGTCTTTTTATTTACGAATCAGTGGTTTTTGTAAAAAACGACTTGCTCAAGGACGGGAATATTTTTTCAGAAAATGCCGAAGTCTATTACTATAACACTCGACGTAGAAATCATATCCATCAGGTGACAGTATCAACAGCTCATTACAAAAACTTCACATACAATACATGTACATTATTTTACAGCACTTTGCCAGATGACATTAAACGATTAAATTCAATAGAAAAGTTTAAATCCCAAGTGAAATCGTTTCTGCTGCATAACTGTTTCTATACAATTAGAGACTATACTGAGCATCACAAGAAAAGTAACATTAGTTTTAACAATGATATATAATGCATTATTTACCATTTGGACTGTATAAATGAGTATAAACAACCTGTAACAACTATTGTACTACAGCTTCCGGGTCAATGACCCCATCTCGATAAGGTTTTTCGTCCAATTTCCCTGATCCATTGAGCAAATGCTGAGATGGCCCCTTGTTTTGCTTCTGGACATAAGTATAACTTCATTTTCTGTGCACGTCTTCTAGAATTCAGTGGGAAATACAATTATTCAAATTATGGTTTCCATTTTGTCGCGGCAGGAAGTAATAAGAGCCAAAATTTATTGCTTATTTATCTTTGCAAATAGATTTTATTACATGGGAGTTTTTTGTTGTTTTTTTCTCCCTTTCAAAATTCAAACTTTATTGCTATTTATCCTTGAAAATAGATTTTATTACATGGGAGTTTTTTTTGTTTTTTTTCTCCCTTTCAAAATTCAAAATTTATCGCTTGTTTATCCTTGAAAATAGATTTTATTACATGGGAGTTGTTGTTTTTTTCTCCCTTTCAAAAATTCAAAATTTAAGTAGTATATGACTTAGTGTAGGGATCACAGAATTTTGAAAATGTGCACACAATTTTATTACATGGGAGTTTTTTTTGTTTTTTTTCTCCCTTTCAAAATTCAAAATTTATTGCTTTTTATCCTTGAAAATAGATTTTATTACATGGGAGTTTTTTTTGTTTTTTGACGTAAAATAAATAAATAAATAAATAAATAAATAAATAAATAAATAAATAAATAAATAAATAAATAAATAAATAAATAAATAAATAAATAAATAAATAAATAAATAAATAAATAAATAAATAAATAAATAAATAAATAAATAAATAAATAAATAAATAAATAAATAAATAAATAAATAAATAAATAAATAAATAAATAAATAAATAAATAAATAAATAAATAAATAAATAAATAAATAAATAAATAAATAAATAAATAAACAAACAAACATTCGCCTGGTGTTGATAGGAGAAACCACGGAAAACTACCGATAAGAGCAGCCGGCCGCTAGAATTCTCCTTCAGACAGCGACTGAATTCGACATAGCTGAAGATCTAGTGTCGAAAATCCTGCTGCCGTCAGGATTCGAACCTAGGACCTCCCAGTCAGAGTGTACCCACCCGGCGTATATGGAACAGAATGCTTTACTTCCGCTCCGAAGGATGGCGTACGAAGGATTATTTCGCCCTTAAAAATACAGTTTTGAAGCGCAAAATTGCAGATATAATGCAACATATAATATAGAATATTATGAATATTATATATATATATATATATATATATATATATATATATAATGATAATAATAATAATATTGTTACATCTTTCTTGAAATCGTTTGTTGTTTACATAGAGAAGCGTTGTCAATGCCAATTATTTCGAATTTGTGCAAAACTCAGTTGTTGTTATTGTTATTATTATTATTATTATTATTATTATTATTATTATTATTATTATTATTATTATTATATACAGTTGAGAGTGTCAGTTACCACAAACACCATACTCGTACCAGCTTTGATAGACACGGGGAGTACGTAAATGGAACTATTGTTGACCTCAACCTCACAGATTCGATCCCTACCCTATCATTCCTTTCCATCCATCTTGTCAATCCGAACTGTGACGCCGTCAGGGATTTCGTCCCACATCATCTCTCTCAAAGTGTATACGACGACGGGGAAGAGGCCAACATCGAAAATTGACTCAATGTAGGAGACACCAACCCCATTAGCAATAATACTTAATGCTAATACATATTATAAAGAATAACAATTTTAGAAAATAGTATTTAGTAAAAAGTTGAAAACATTTCTGAAGACGAAATATAAATTGTTCCCTTTAGCTCCGTAGAAATGTACAGACAAATTGTGTCTCGGGTAGAAAATCTACAACTGGCTATCTGTGATATCAAAATGAATATCTTATAATCGCTTATGGTCATTTACCGGATATAAAAATATATTATTGTTATTGTTTTTACGATTTTGCCTGTTTTTTCGGTGTAATCTCCGAAACGGCTTACAGATTACGATGCGGTTTTACTGGTGAGTAAAGTGTTTTGTCGGCTACAAATTGGTTATTTTATTTTAATTGACACATTTTCTTATACAAAAGAGAATGGTATTATCAAAATCCGGTTTTATTTCAATTTTCATGAAATTTCGTACCCATGACTTTCAAAACTGGAAAAAATACTATTTGCATAATATTTCCTAAAAATTATCCCAAACCCACTTCACTTCTCCGTATAAAAAAACTCAAGTGTGCCCCTTCAGTTTTTGCAAATAATTCCAAAAGACAGGGATTTAAACAAAGTGCATAAAACGTTTATTAAATATTACACATTTTTTTATTAAATACTTTTAACTTCTTTTCAATTGATTTATTGGGATTTGGGTAATTGTTGGTCAATCATGGTTGAGGAGCAAGTGAACACGATAATTACAACTATAATTACAGATGAATAGTTACTAATATTTTTATTATATTACGTATATTTTTCGTATTACGTATATATTACGTATATGTTACGTATATTTTTCTTCCATTGGTTTTTATTCAAATATTAATTAATAATTGTTTCCGGCAAAACATATCGAGGAACTTCAATCTTGAGATTCACTAACAATTTTGCTTTCCTCTAATTTTGATATCAGGAAGAGGACACTATTCTGGGAGCCAAGCTAATCACAGACGACATGCAGTTCATCTTCAATGATGCAGTCAAAACGTCACTGTGCATCCGGTTTGACTTCGCTACTTGAATTCCTGATTTATTATATTTTTCCGCTCACACAAACATCTGCACTTTAATTCTACGGAAGCATTTGCATTAAAATATCAATACCATATCAATGCATGTAAATATTTATTTGCATATTGTAATCAGTGTTATTTTTAAAAAGACTTTCCAGTGGCTGTTTCCAATTTTTGGCGTACAATGTTGAATTATTGATTACTAAATACATCATTTTTTCATCCCATATATAAACACAAATTTCGATTATCAATAGAGATTTTATCTGTCAGTATCTTTAGACCCGTGATATTTTCAATCACGGGTACAACATCCATTCTAACAGGAGAAATACAGAGCAGCTACAATAACACCACACAACATGGATGCTGGAGATAGAAGTCGCGGAGACAGAGACGGAAGCACGAGATTGCGGTTATGAACCGCGGGCACGAAAAATATCCATCTCCGAGTCTCCTTCGCGCCTTCAGTCACTTCATCGCTTCAGGCGGAGAGTCCTAGGCAATTGCGCGCTAACCCTCTGTACCTCTGCCGCCTCCATCTCTGACCCCACCAACATTCTCGCCTCCGCCCTCGCCTTTGCATTCGATGTCCCTCCCCCGCCCCCCCCCCCCCCCCCCCCCCCGCTCCCGCCCTGCCCCGCCCGCTCCCCGCCCGCTCCCGCCCCGCTCTCCGCCCCGCCCCTCCCTGCCCTGCCCGCTCCCGCCCTGCCCGCTCCCCGCCTCACCCTGCTCCCCGCCCGCCCGCTCCCGCTCCGCCCGCTCCGCCCGCACCCTGCCCGCCCGCTCCCGCCCCACTCCCGCCCCGCTCTGTACCCCCGCTCATGCTGCAGCCCCTCACCTAATCGCCACGGTTCTGTTCCCTGCCTTATCCAGCTTCCCGAACCTAGTCCCCTTCTCCCCGTGCCCCACTATTGAGCTCGCCCTCTCACTAGCCGCCCTCTCTCTCTCTCTTCCTCGTCGCTCCCGAATCCCCTTTAGGTTTCCAATTTCACTTTTACTTTTCATGAGGATAACCAAATCCGACACAAAGCTATGCTGTATTCTGTCCGCAATTGCGCTGCAGAGTTATACTCAAAATACATTTTAACCACGTTCGTGCTCACGTTGCATCATTTTTATCCGAGTGGAAGAACATGTAGGAATGTCGAACTACACTTATTAAATGAAATCGTAATGTAATGTAATAGGCAAACTAATAATACACTTATTCAAGATATACGGTTAGAGCAAAATGATTGTTGCGTTTGTTGAATAATGTTATGCACTGCACACGAAAACGGGACATAGGTTTTCGCCTAAATGGATTTTGAGCAGTACATGGAGCATTGTCATCTGAGTTAAGCTTTGGAAGTGTGAACACTGCTTTTGTTATAGGTATTTCAATTGCCCCTTTGCTACTCTGATTTGCGACTGTCTCTATCCCACTTGTTCCACACTCTGTACCGTACCTTATTCAGTTCTTGCCACGATCGCAGTCGCAATTGTCTTGATGTCGATCCCGCGGTTGACGACTGTCGATGCTACTATCCTCTGTCTATCTAAGCTATCTTCTGTAACGTCGTGAGTAGGGATCTACACCACAAAGAAACAGACACGAGTGGGTATTTACAATTTATTTATAATAATTAATGTACACTATTTACAGACCTCATTCTAAGGTGTTTGTCGGAGCTACCTGCAGCAGCCCCCCTATCCCAACACGCGCGTTGCGGCCGCGCCTGCGATTAGCCAACTCGGCCGAGTTGCAAATTGGCACCTGGTGTGCCTCGGCAATCTGCCCCGAAGTATCGAGCATACTTCACAGTGCTCGAGACTCGAACAACTACACGTGCCTACAGCATTTCCGCGCCAGACTTGGCCGGACAAGTTTTGCGGTGTTTTGCCGCGAAGAAACCAGAAACGTTACCCAATCCAGGGCTTCTGCGACAGCCTTTTTATATGCTCGAGTCACATGACATCCTGCGTCATCTTTCCCCGACGCACTCGTCTTGAGGCGTCTGCTTCTCCCGTTGCAATTTGCACCCGGCACCTCCAAGCTCTCTCCCCTTTTGGAGTTTCCTTGAAGGGTTGGCCTTTGTTCGGAAGCCTATTTTTAGCTCCCTCATTCCCATACCTTGCAACTTGTCTCTCTGGAGTAGGGAGTCAAGTCTATGACGCTACACATCCTTACGCTACCACCGCCGTGGCTGGCTCCGACCACACCCTGTGCCCGTCGTTTATCTCCGACGCTTCCCACTGTAATAAAGACAATCATTGGCACTTTTAACCACTATCATCTGACTGTTAACCTCCCCATCGCGCTGACATCCAGACCCATCCTTTCCCAGCGACCGTCCGTGCTGCCATTGCCACCTCTGCTGCCATCTGCCATCCCTCCCCCACTGCTCTCCTTATTCCCTTACCATCCTTACCCTGTCATCTATACCCCTCTGCAATTCAAATCCTTCCGCAATCCATTTTTAACCCCATCTCACCGCATTGCCAACCATACTCTGCCATACGATCCTCCACGACCATCTCGGTTTCCAATGACATCCCCGTCGCCGAGTCCATTCCCGCATCCGCTACAACCGTTCAGGAGTCATCTACAGCCCTGTTGTTATTCCCACCCCCTGTCGCAATTTCTCTCGCTGTCATCTCTACCCCCGCTTCCCTAGGGCCTATTACCGCCCGCTTTCATCCCTGCTCCTGCTATGAAGATGTCCCGCAGGTCGGTGCGAATCATCCGCTGCCAACGCGGAACGTCTGCAGCGGAAATTTCGCGTCACGTGTTGGTTTATGAGCAAGTTCAGGCCTGCACGGCAGGCGAGGGATGCGGCAGCGGTTTGGCAGCGTTTTTAATTCGCTGCGGATTTACATTCGCTGTCGGATGTTTTCCGCTGCAGCTCCAGTTTCGTTGTAGAAACCAAGGCAAAGACTCGTCAAATCTCCAATATTTTCAGCTCTCCAGTGAATCTGACACGATAGAACGGTCCGAAAAAATACTTCTGATCGTGTTAAGTAATTTAATTAATGATGAGTTGAATAATGAGTTTAATTGATAATGAATAATAAGTAATTTAATAATGCTCAGAAACCGTACGATGAGTAATTTGGCATTTCTATCCCCTGCATGAATAGAAGCGAGCGGCTCTTCTTTATTGGATGAAAACTGTCCCTAAACGCTGACTCATATTTGGCCCTTCGGTGTAAATGGACCCGCGAAATTCGCCGCCGCGTCTAGCGCGGAGTTTTCCGCGCCGCATCCGCTGCGGATTTTCCGCGTCGGTCTGTGGGAGCTCCGTCCCATCCCACTAAGATCCGATTACGGACGTTGACAGTTCTATGCGGCCTAAGAACGCCTCTCCCGTGTCCATGGAAACGGCCAACGAGTGTCAAATTGTGTCAAGTCATGTCACGGAGTTGCCACTGGCCAGCGGAGATCATATGAACATCGTGCAGCGAATATTCCCTCCCGCCGTCAGTGTTTCTGCCTTGGTTGCGCGCGCATTGTGTTCTGTATTGTGATACGTTGCGTTGAGGTTAGGCTTTTCTCGTGTGAGATGAATGCCCTTCCCCGTTTTGTGGCAGAGCTTTTCCCTGATCGGCTTTTACTTCCTTTTCTGTTTATTTAGTGCTTATTTTATTTTATTTCTTTTTATTATACGATTTTTTTTCTTTCTCGTATACATACGTATATACGGGAGTAATATACGTAATATAAAGAAAAATTAAGTAATCCTGCGAAAAATGGATTTCGAGTTTTAAATGGAAATACACGTTTTGGGGATCCCAAATACTGAAAAAGTGTTTTTTTAAACGTACGTCTGTCTGTCTCTCCGCTCGTCTGCCCGTCTGTGAACACTCCTAGCGCCTAAACCACACGTATGGACTTTCCCAAATTGAAGAAACTCTTGTCCATCTGGCTCAATTTGAAGCTTTAAGATTTTGAAAAACATTATTTAAAATTTGGGAGTACTTTACATGATGTCGCCTTCGTCTCCGCCATATCCTTCGCCGTCGCCTTCGCCTCGGCCGTCTTTCCGTGCCTTCGCCGCCCCTCGCCGTCCCTTGCCTTCCCTTTGCCTTCGCTCCGCCGTCGCCTTCGCCTTCGCCTTCCCCGTGGCCTTCGCCGTCGCCTTCGCCTTTGCCTTCCCCTTTCCCGTCACCTTCGCCTTCGCCTTCCCCGTCGCCTATGCCGGCGCCTTCACCTTCACCTTTGCCTTAGCCTTCGCCTTCCCCGTCGCCTGGGCCTTCACCTTTGCCATTGCCTTCGCCTTCTCCGTCGCCTTCGCCTTCAACTTTGCCTTCCCCTTCGCCTTCCCCGTGGCCTTCGCCGTCGCCTTCGCCTTTGCCTTCCCCTTTCCCGTCACCTTCGCCTTCGCCTTCGCCTTCGCCTTCGCCTTCGCCTTCGCCTTCACCTTCGCCTTGCCTTCGCCTTCCCCGTCGCCTTCGCCGTCCCCTCGCCGTTGCCTTGGCTTTGGCCTTCGCCTTTGCCTTTCCCGTCGCCATCGCCGTCGCCTTGGCCTTGGCCTTCGTTTCCGCCGTCGCCTTCGCCTTCGCCTTCCCCGTTGCCTTCGCCGTCGCCCTCGCCGTCGCCCTCGCCGTCGCCTTGGCCTTCGCCTTCGCCGTCGCCGTCGCCGTGGCCTTCGCCGTCGCCTTCCCCGCCATCTCCTCAGTCGCTGCCTCCAGAGTCTCTGCAATCTCTGCGCGGGACGTAACTCAGGGGCTGTCGGAGCGGCGCGCGCGGGCGGTGCCTCACACAGCGTGGGCGTTGCCATATTGTGACCTCCGCCGAGGTTAATACTCCCGCGATGACGAAGGTACCATGCTGCGAGTGCAACGACATACAGGATCAGAACCGGGAGAGCCAGGTCCAGTGCATCTATTGTTTCTTTGATTAATGAGTGAATCTGGGCGCGTCAACTACTGAAGTCATTAGTCCAGAAAGTGTGGTGCATGAGTTTTGCTCGAGAGGTGTCGGTGATCCCCCCCGCTGGATGGCGAGATCCGGCGCCGATCTACTGTCGCGTAGCGGAGTTTTCCGCAACCAGGTATCTACCACCAGTGGGGCACCCCCCCCAGGAGGGACAAGCTCTAAGCTCCCGACCGGCACGTACGTACGACCCCCTGGTCAGAGGCACTGCAGTGAAATCAAATGTTGCCCTGAACCCTCTCTACCGGCGTGAGTGTTTCTTGTTTTCATGCACGTCAACCACTGTCATTAGGTACATGTCTGGCTTGTTATATTCCGGGACGTGGTGATGTTCATTCCTTATTGGAACGTGAGATCTGGCGCCGAACATGTCGCCTTGCAGTTCCCCTTTTAAGTATCTTCCCCAACGAAACACCGCCCCCACTCATCAGCTGTGTGTCATCAGTGTCACGCACCAGTTGCTCATCATGTATTGTCATGGCACTCATCAGTGTCAGTATCATCAGCTCATTACAAGAAATCTATATACAATACATCTACGATTCTTTACAAGCCAGATAACATTAAAGTCAGTTCACAAATTAATGTTCAAAGTAAAATCTTTTCTGCTGCATAACTGTTTCCATACAATTAGAGACTATATTGATAATCGAAAAGGAAGACAATGCTTATTTTAATAGAACAATGATATATAATGGATTAGTTTACATTTGTATTGTATAATAAAAAAAGACTTAATATGCTTCTAATAAGTAATGTACTTAAGCTTCTGGGTCAATGCCCTCCATCTCGATCCTTTTTTTGTCCACATTCCCTGATCCGTTCAGGAAATGCTGAGATGGCCGCTTGTTTTGCGTTTGGACATACATGTAGCTTCACTATGCACACATTTTGTTGAGCTCTCTTTTTGCTTGTAGTGGTAGGAGTAGAGCTGAGGTTGAGTTACTGAGGTTGAGAGCTGAGGTTGTTAGCACTGCAAAAAATCTAATTTGCATTTCGTTTACCGTTGCAAATAGTTTTGTCTATAATGTTACTAATCTCGCGCATTTCTCTCAAATGTTACTAATCTCGTGCTTTTTAAAATATTATTATTATTATTATTATTATTATTATTATTATTATTATTATTATTATTTTGTTGTTGTTGTTGTTGTTGTTACTTTAACTTTCATTCATCTTTTAAAAATTTATCCTTAAAATGTTGAGATGGGATTCTGGTACTCAGGAAAACATGCGCAGATAATTTTCTCCCCCATACGTCATACATAATTTTTACTTTTTTGACCAAATAAATCAAATCAAACTCTAAGCGGCCGGCCCGGTGGCCGAGATCACTAAGGTAGTAATGTCATGGGCATGGCAGTATTTGTGGTCGTCCTTTCACCCCTTATCATCACCATTTCGTTTCATCTTCATAGTTACCATAACGTTAACTCCAATAGTGGTCGCTAATGACCTAGATGTTGATGCGACCTTAGAAATAAAAAAAAATAAAAATCTCTAAACCCTCAAATGGTCTCCTGGAATGTGTAATGTATGTAGGCCTAAGGGGCATAAGGAGGGGAGAAACATAAGGAAGGAAAGATCGCCCGTGGTCCATGACCTATTTGTTTGGGTGCTGTTCCGGCATTCTCAGTTTATTCATCCTAGAAACGACAGAAAATTACAGAGCAGAGCAGTCATCTCCAAGAATTATTCTCCAGACAGCGGTTGAATGTCATCTAGCTGTGCAGCTGATGCCAAAAATCCCCCATTGACGCGATTCGAATTCTAGGCCCTCCCAGTAAACGGTAGAGTAGCCTGTGATACCACTAGCCTATCGCAGTCGGTTCCCGCATCGAGCTGTGCTACGTTATTCTGGGAGGTAAAGTTATCTGGGCTCAAAAAGAGCAGTTTTCAAAACCCAAATTTAAATATTCATGCCCATTTATCTCTGTGCATGTAAAAAGTTTCCCGTCAATGACTGATTTTTTTTCGAATTTTCAAGAAAATCTTTACTTCGGCTCAGTGAAATCCGTTTCGTTTTCACCATACTACGTTTCTTTTAAATTCCATTTTCTCAAAACCAACGCATTTACCAATTGTTTCCCATATAATTTTTGAGCCAACCCTTAGAATCGGTTCCTATCAGATACACAGTTTATATCTATAATTAATATTAAATTGTCTACAGTAGAAAAATGCTGCTGAACAAAATGGTCTTCCATAATTTAGCACGGGGACTCCTTAAAAATAACAAATAAAATACGCTCAAATAACGTTGCAATAAATTAAATATTTTAATAAAAACAATCTTCACAAATACTCCAAAAACATAGTACGGTAGATAAGCTATTCTTTACACACCCAGAATAAAACTTTCCACAACCATTCTTTACACACCGAGGATAAGTAAATTTAATTGCGGGTAGCCTTTTTCTTAGAGCCTTGCTGTCGAATGACTAGAAGTTCCATAATTAGTTTAGTTTAGTTAATGCCTTATTTTACGTTGCGAGACTCGGGCCATCAGGCCCGCTCTTCCGTTTACCCATGCAAATTCCGATACGCTCCTTTCACCACCTAGCGGAGAAAGGAGGTATTATCTTGGGCGACGAAACTGGCGGATTTCAATTTTGCTCAGAGGCTTCTTTTAGGCTTGTGGGCCTTTTACATGCAGTAAATCTACTACATACAACCATCTTTACGTCCCCTCCGAAGGAAGGCGTTGGAGGTAGTTTTTCGCCCTTAAAAATCCACGGCTTCGATCGGGTTTCAACCCGCAAACTCGGGTACAACAGTCCGGCACGCTGACCGATATACCAGCGAATCCGCTCATAATTAGTGACTCAGTGAATATAGCAATTAAATTGGTATCCGCAGAATGAGAATATGCGGACTAATTAAATATTTGCATTCTTCAGTTACAAGGACAACTTTTTTGTTGGTTTTGGATTTTCCCAAAATCCTAGGTGTGCAAAAAAAAAACGAAACAGAAGACACCTTCCACATGACAGAAAACTGATAGTTTTCTTCCTTTCCTGCGCTGATTGGCTAGTAAGGATTCACATTAAAAATATTTCCGGAAGAAAACACGTTGCAAACAATATTGGATATTTCACGATTGCTACTTAGTCATATTGGATTTCACGTAGCGACTCTTACATTGGATGAGCTGTCCATGTTCATTCATCACAACATACCCACGCTTTTAATCAAAACTTCATCTTCCCATCTTAACTCTACCGCCTGGCTGAGGGTTTTAATCTAGCTAGGGACATAACAAGCCTTAAGGAAGAAAATGAGAAGGCCAGACGGACGGGACGAGGTTCAATTTCTTCGAAGTGCGCTACCTACGGAATTCCAGGAAGCCTTAAAGCCTCGATTAGAGAAGCCGACATCTAGAATTCGCCTCAGAAGATTGGTTTCGATCCGACGGATTAATTGTATTTCAAGTCGGTAAATCGGACCTCCCACGACACTAGACGAGATGTTTTGGATTACAAGCTACTGAGCTACTGCAGGTAAATAAAAATCATAATATATTTATAATAATAACAATAGCAATAATAATAAAAATAATAATATGGAATATTAAATCGCAGGAATGTTGTAGATGAGGTCGCCTAGGTGAAGTTGGAGAAATGTTAAAAAAACACAGGAAGTGTGTAATGGATGACAAAATGACAGAAATGTGTAATAAGAAATAAGGAAAAGACTTCTCAAGGAAAAGGTACTATAACATGGACGAAACGGAGTAATAGCGAGCGGATCTTTATATTTAAAATGAAAATTGACAAGAGAAACCGTTAGACGAGAGATACAGAAGATGGTGAATACAAAGAAATTAAGAAGAAAATTTAAAGGAAAAGGAAAATAAAGAAACTTGTAAATTGAGAACGAAAGGAAAATAGAGCCGCTAAAATGAAAAACGGAAGGATCGAGACAAGAGGGTGGAGGACAAAAGAAGTGACAAATTGACAGATTAGTAGGGAGAGGTGAAGGTGGATACGAGGGTGAGGGAAGAAATAGTTTTATTTATAAGTTTATTTTACGTCAAAGTACAGTTAAAACTGCGTATGACGTGCTATGGGGAGAAGTGAATTCTGTGCACGTTTTCAAAATTCTGTGATCCCTACACCAAGTCATATATTACTTGAATTTTGAATTAAAAAACCGCTCTCATGTAATACAATATATTTTAAAGAGTAAATCAGCAATAAATTTGGGCTCTTATATCGTGTCCTTCGTCAAAGAATAATACTTCCTGCCGCGACAACATGGAAACGATAATTTCAATAACTATATTTCCCAGTGAATTCTAGAAGAATTCTACATGAAGAAAGGAAGGGGCGGAACGAAAGAAGGAAGGAGATAGCGCTTGAGACGGCGAAGAGGAAAGGAGATAGGAGTGCGGGTGAGAGGAGAGAGACGGTGAGTGAGTGCAGGGCGGTCGAAGGGGGAGCGCGCGGGCAAGAGGGCGGGGCGTCCCACTGGACTGGGAACGCGTCCAAGCGGTCGCCTTCCGCCTCGGCCTCCGCTTTGTTTTCTTCGCAAACTCCTCCCTGAGCGCAAAGACGTCTATGAATTAGCTGGGCCTCCAAGCGCTAGCCATCCCCGCTCAGTCGCCTCCCGGCCTCTGGCGTCTCCCCCGGCCCCGCCCCCGCCCCCGCCCCCGCCTTGACCCGGCCCCGGCCCCTGTCGAGCGCTGCCCCGGAGGAGATTCCGACGCAGTCGCAGACCCGAGGGGCAGGGGGGAGGGATTGGGGAGGGAGAGGGTGGGACGCGGAGAGGGATGGACCGCCACCAAGCCGCACATTTCTCTTCGTTCCGATTTACATTTCCTTACAATATTGTCTCGTATCAGCCTGCTCGATGCTTTACTTATGCCAAACAACGTTTTGTCCTGGGAATACTTTATTTTCTTGAATCTTATATTTGTTCCATGCCGTATCTAATGAGTCGCAATATTTTTTGTGCGGACAACCAACTATTCGTTTTACAAATTAGTTGTTGCTGAGGAATAAAATGTATGTCAAACAATGAACAGTTTTTTCTGTTAACCTCATTTAAGTAATATTATAGAATGCGAGCAATATGTTTTGCAGTAAAATACCAAAATACGTTGAATTTCTCTCATGAAATTTTTACTCAAAAGGATCGGAAGTTCTAATTAGTCGTCATGCATCATTGAGAATTGTAAATACAAGCCTTGATCGAGTCTCTTGAAGTATAAATGGATTATAGGCATCAACTGACTTTAACGATCAGTTTTTAAATTATTTAAATAATTTCCATGGGTGATTAAAAGAAGCAATACATTTTTTTATTTAGCTGCTGTTTTTACTAAATTTTGTGGTGAATGTAGATAGATATGACTACCTTTCATTTTCATCAAAAGACCAGTAACATGCTCTTGCTCATTTATCTGTGTAGCAATATCTGAAACACCAAATTCTTCTCATTTCATTTCTTTCTCGCACTTCGTAAGAGGAGAAAGTTATGTAATTTTCGGTAGAAAAACTTTTTTGCCTCGATTAATTGTTACTGATTCCGAGCGCGTGAACTGCTAATGTCATTAGTCCCGTTAATGTAGTGCATATTTTTTCCTCAGGAGGTAGCTGTGATCTTCCCCTGCTGGATAGCGAGATCTGGGGATGTTCACCAACGAAGTATTTCACACAAGCGGGGCACCGCCCCAGCCCGAACAAACTCTAAGCACCCGACCGCTTTCCCAGCATGTGAGGTAGTGTAGTGCTAGATCGAATAAACGGAAACTACCGATCAGAGCAGCCTCTTGCCAGAATTTTCCTCCAGATAGTGGCTGAAGTCTAACTAGCTGTCTAGCTAGCGTCGAAAATCCTGCCACCGTCGGCACTCGAACCCCAGGACCTCCCGGCCAAAAGCACTAATTGTGCCCTGAGCCACCTTTGCGGGTCCCCAGTAACGAAAAAGTAGACAATGTCCGTTGCTATATATAGTAAATTACTTCCTCTAACACGTGAAGTAGCCAGAATCCATGATCCATATTTTGTGGTTCCTTGACACCGAAAATTTCGACTGACGGCTAAACGTCTCTTGTCATTCTGTGATCCACGCTATATTATTCCACCGATTTTCTCCAAAACTAACATTTCTGTATCAATTTGAATGAACTCGAGACTTTGGGAGTTTCAAACATAATTTTGATTTTTGGGAGCTTTACATGAAACCCCAAAAATATTTAAAAAATGTTCTCGAAAATCGCCATGTGAGTTTTTTGATTAAGCTTTGTCCTCGGGTGGCGTAAAGGACACTTAAGATAATAGTGCAGATTTCATGTTCGTTGAAATCCCATAGTTTTTGAAAACTGCAAAAGTTCCAATTTGTCAGGGCATTTAGCAACAAGAGAGAAGAGAAACTTTTTACTTAACGAAATCTGTTCTAAAACACTGCAGAATGCAGGAGCTGTAGACAAAACCATAGTCAATACGACAGAAGACAATGCAATATTTAAATACTTTTTTACACAGTTCCTACAAGAGGAAACAAAATCAAATATTATTAAATAAGGGGATGTAAATATATGGAATTTCCTGAAATATTTATTCCTACAGGTTCTCCATGCTCCAATGTAATTCGGTCTTCAAAATATTTGACAATTTTCATTTTACCATTGTAATTTTCTATTCTTAAATATGTCACATACTTATAGTTTTAATTTATTATCTAACGTAAAGAAAAATATTCAACGCGTTGGTTCTTTGATTGCAATACGCGTCCAAACGATAGATTTTGAAATAAAGTCATGTTCAATTTTTCGAAAATACCTGTAGGTACTTTTCGTGTCAGTTTGCACGAAGTATAGACAGAATTTTTTTAACAATTTTTTCAAAAAATGCTCAAATTTTTTTGGAATTTTCTGCTCATATATATCAGGGATGGTAAAAATTTCCATTTACGGCGAACTCTCAGCTTTTTCGAAATTTGCAAAAAGTTAACGTTCCAAAACTACAAAATTGAAGATGGAGATTTTTGTCTCAAAGTCTTTCGTAAAAACGCAGCTCTGTAAAAACAGTCATGTACAATTTGTTTAAAAAACGAGTAGATTTCGTGTGATTTTTGCATGAAATTTATGCAATTTCTATCAATTTCACAAAAATCGCTCTAAATTTTTTCCGGGAATAGAAGGGACCCTTAAAAGAATGGCTCGGGTTTCATTTTCGTCGTACTCTGATTTTTTCAAAAATGGCAAATTTAGAAATAATGCAAAAAGTCTGTGATGTAGCTTGAGTTTTTCTTGATTTACTTCTCTATCTATTCACAATTATTGTTCTGTTACTTCATTTGCCTACGTCCGTTGGTTATCTAATTCCTCGCATCTTTCTATCTCGTGTACACTTTCTTCAAATTTCTTTCTTTCTTGTCTTTATTTATCATGTTCTTTATATGTTACGATCGTTTACATTCTTATTAATTAGAATGTTGGTGATATAGATACCTTATTAATTCACAATAAATAAACAGAGGTTGTCTGGTATCAAATCTATATTTCGTCTTAAGATCTTTTCGATCGCGTAGCGATCATCGTCAGAGCTGGAAATACATTAATAGATATAATTATACATTAAACCAAATTGTCTACAAATTAATATATAAAAGGAAGTGTGCAGATGCGTAAGCAAACTGGATCGGTCGTACCTTGCAGCTGCTGGGCGGAAAACGAAGTTCTGCGGATTTTTGAAATAGCGGCTCGCTTAAGAACGTACGTAGAAGATAGTAGAACGTAGAAGAACGTACGTAGAAGATAGTAGAACGTAAAAGATACGTAGGACAAACCGGGCGTAAATTCACACAACGGATCAAAGAACACGAACAAGCATGGAAAAACAATACCACCACAGTTTCACACTTCGCTGATCACTTAAATCAAAACAATCACACATTTGACAAACTCATTAATTTCCATATCCTAGAAATTGAAAATAGGTACTGGCACAGAATAAAATTAGAATCCCTTCACATTCACAACAACCTAAAAAAACAGAACAATACTAGTCTTAACCAGCAAATCCCTGAACTTTCGTCACCTCTGCTAAAATTAGCACAATGTGTACACCCCTAACTCCACCCACTTCCGTCCGCCCGCGCCCTCCTCACACCAGGCCCAGCAGCCGCGCCTCTCGACCCCTCGGCCGCGCCCTCCCCTGCCCCGCCCCCACACTTGCCCGACCGCCGCCCAGCCTTCTTAAGGCTAAATGTACCGACACTAGTTCCATTTGTCGCCACCACGTGGCAGCACCAAAATAAGCAAAATTTACTAGGCCGATAACGTCTAAACAAATTGTCCGATTTTCGATCTGTAAACGACATTGACCTTTTTAAAATAGAATTCACGCTACGATGCGTTTTTTCAAAAAGATTTCAAAAAATTTTGAAAACGTTTTCTCATAGTTCCGGGAAGAAATTAAAAAATGTGGGCTTATAGCGCGATGGCGACGTGCTTCCTGAATCCAACGCCGTGTCAATCATGCAAATCGGATGAATAGGAGCGGCGTAAAGTGAAATTTCGGAAAAGATACCTGATTTCCCTCCCCCTCCCCCTTTACCCTGCGTCACCCGACCCGCCTGAGCCCTCCATCGACGCCGCCGAACGGCCAAACCGCCTGCGGCACGGGAGGCCGAACTTTCAGACAGGCAAGCTGAGCAGTCAGTCCCTTTCAGTCTCACATATTTTTCTTCACGTGTCAAACTAGTGATGCTTTAACACAGCCAAATGGTCTCGTATCATCTGTAATAGTCGTATAAAACTATATATCTTGTTCACATATTTCCGTCTTCCTTCGAATACCATCAAACAATTATTTGAGGCGGTACTCAAAATATCGATTCCGATTTGGAAATTGAATTCAAAAAGAAAATGGAATTAATTGTGTAGATATCACCAATATTCTATGCCATAACATCTTATTTTACATACATTTTACTTCTAAGATCTTCCGTTATTCCTCTACCAGAAATTTATCATGTTATACAGATCATGTAGAAGCTTTAGTATGATATGAATCAGAATATGTTACATTTCTACGTTTATTTCAGCACAACATTTAAACACTTGTAATTTTAAGAATAGGTTCATGTTGATCTCTGAGGTGATAATATGTGTTTGTCATTTGTAGTTTATTTTCTAGTTTAAATGTCTTTGTGGTGTTGACACGGAGACTGAACATTGTTGTGAAGAAACAGTCACTTGCTTCATTTTTGTCCTCAAGGTGAAATGTACTTTAAGGGTCATTTAAGAGGGTCATAACCGGCAATGAATGCTGCATTTAAAAAAGTTAATAATTCAATTTGTGTTTTAATACTTAAGCACCAGTTTTGATAATTACATTAAGGAATGTGATAATATTGATTAAACATTACATCACTGTCCTATCATTCATTTACTTTGAAGTCTGATTAGTGCTAATATTCAATTCTTGGTTTAGTCATCAGAAAACTAGTAAATGGATCAAATGATTGTCCTCCAGAACAAAACAACTTTTGTGTATTTTTGAGAATACATGTTTTTCCTTGAGTTATTTTGTTTTTAATATTGTACAATGTTTGTTCTTTTTGTATAGGTGTTGTGGAATGACATTCTGTATCTTGGTAAATGCTCAAGGGGAAACGTCAATTATAAATGTTCTGTGACTACGAATTTGTATTTATTTTTCAAAATCTTCCAAAGGAAATGAATCCATGAACATTTACCAATACAAGTAAAAGGTCACAATATACCGATATTATATGAGAAAATATAAATAGGAAAAATCCTATTAATTCAAATTGAACGCACCTACACGGAATACTCTTAAATCACAAACAGCAATAGATCAAATTATAATTAACAAAACCACAACTAGATATGAAATAATAACGAATAATCTAGGTTACAGTGACCATGATGCACAAATTCTTACAATTACTAATAACATGAATACTGACACAATAAATAAAACACGCATGTAGAGCATTACCAGTTAACATAAAGTTATTTACGGACTACTTGCTGAAAGAATCATGGGGCAGTTTATAACGCTATTGACACAATGAAAAAGTAATTTTATTTTCTCAAGCTTTCATTTCTTTACTTTCCTATTAAAAGAAAATTAACATTTCACGAAAAGTAATACTTGGATCACAAAGGAATTAGAACATCGTGTAAAATAAGCAATACTCTCTACTTTGTTCTAAACGTCATGACGTATCTCAAGATTTCCTTATCTACTTTAAAAAATACAAAACATTTATTTTTGAAGTCGTAAAGACGAGCTAAAATCATGAAAAACGATCGGATATTTAGAACTCAAATAATAAACAAATGCAATGTGGAATATAATAAAATACTACCAAATCAACTAAACCTGCTGAGAATGTTGTTTTAAAATATAACGATATAAATGTCAACGATCCGGCCACAGTGGCTAATCTCTTTAACCAATACTTTTCGCGAGAATTGCTGCCGATCTCACTAAGGTCTTCAGGCACAAATTCAAAAATGAATCTCACAAATCTAATTTGTGGGTCTTGTCAAAGTAGATCATACTGCTGTTCTGAGAAATATTTTAAACGTCACAGTGGTTCTTATATAACACTTTTCAAATTAATATGGAATGATTACTTTTCTAACATTATTGTTTCTCCCGCTTTAAACGTGTTTTATTATTATTATTATTATTATTATTATTATTATTATTATTATTATTTCATTTGGGTAATCTAATTTATTCAAAAAGGTAGAAAATTACTGATGTGATAAGTAGTTTATAAGAAACAATACTTATTTCTTATCTCGGAAAAATATGTGAACGAAATGTGTAATCAAATATGTATGTCCGTTGTTTACTGTAAATCTTACACTCGAAGTTAGTTTCGGAATTGTTATGGAAACGTTTTCTTATATATTCAAATAGGTTTTCTCAATACTTTTCTTAGGCGCTAATCAAATTACAAATCAATTGTTATTTCATCGTTCATCCACTATGTATTCAAATTCTTTCTAATGTTTGAGATCGTTATCAAATTAAATTTCATTTAGCTGAGCCATTGTTGTTTCTACTCAGTTTCCTCTTAAGTGATATTCCTATAAACGCTTCAAAAACATCCACAATTCGACAGTTTCTTTCAATGTTTTCATACTCTCTTTTGAAATTGGTAAGTTCATTGACTCATATTCCACTCATTCGCGCCTTATCAGAATCAAATCCTTAACCAATGGGCGCTATCTCGCGTATTACGACCGCGTCTGTTGTTTTTGTCTAACTTGGTCCGTTTAATACCACATCTGGCCTGAAAAGGCTTCCCGCGAACTTAATTATCAAAAAAATAGGACGCCGTGAAACGTTGATGTGTTTTCAGTGTTTGCAACCTTGACTTCAATTTGCGACCTACTCCTCGACAGACGTCAATGTTTCGAGTCCGAGCTACGAATTTGATTGGTATGTTAAACATCGTGTTTCATGAAATTCCATTCGCGTTACGAAGGTCTTTCTGGCAGCTGTGCTGATTATTTCTCGATTATATTGTTCACAAAAAATCATTGGACGCAGAAGAATAAAAACATTTCAACGGAAGTTCGACTATTTTCTCACTTTTTGATTGTGAATTACGTTACATGTATAAATTTAGTTTCCCTAATGCTTACGAAAAAAATTTATATTCTTAAAATTTAAAATAAGACACAAGTGCGATGGGTAACCTGCATATTTTGTATGCAGTATCATTTCGTATTATAGATCGATACTCTTCAAACCATTTCAAAGGGTTGTGGGTTTACTGGTGTTTTTCTATTTCTTTTAATATTTTTCTTTTAATGGGTTTCTATTTCTTAATATTTTCCACAGTCAAAAATCTTTTATATTTTGAGAAAATGGACTTGAGATTGTTATGTTAACTCAAATGATATAAATCATTTATTAAAATTTAATTTGAAAATGTTATTTCTATTGGCCCTGTGAAATTAATTGTAATACATCGGTTTGATTTATTAATCTTACCAGGGCATCAACTGCTGTGGTTATTAGTCATAATGTAGTAAATGAATGGGTGAAGTAATATTAACTGGAGGTGGCAAGTGTCTCGCTAGATAGTACAATCCGGTACCGACGTACTTGGGATGTACCGCCGGACTTGATCCCCCGTTGGACAAGCTCTAAGCTCTCGACTGATCTCCCGATGTGGTGTCGAAAATCTAGAATACACAGAAAGTGTCGGAAATCAGAATTGCTGCAGTCAACGTAATGATGGATGTGATTTAATTCAGCGTGGATCAAAAATATCGGAAAAAGCTACTAATTTGAGTTTAGCAACTGGAAATATAAAATATCTGCATTTCAGCGTGCCTGATTTCAGCGTAGTTGTAGGTAACTTAAAATTCCTGCACCGCGTATCTAAATAAATAACGTCGGTAATTTTATTGTAATTATATATTATGTTATCTTATTGTAATAGATAGTGCATTACCAAACAACACACTTATCTAAAATTTGAAGGTGCTCAAAAAAGAACTGAGGCTCTCTTAATATTCAAAATACCACTGTAAGACACAGATTCGGAAAGCGACGTATTAGATAAGCGGGGTTGTTATAAACACTTCCAGCCTGTTTTACATCCAAATTAATATCCGTATCATTGCTTGCTTAGGCGGATGTTTCGCATTTAGCCTACGCCCCCTTATATCAGGAATAAACGATGCGTTGTTTTGCCGACAGTAATAACCAATCTTGATAAGCGACCTAAAAGAACCGACTTTATTAGGCGGTATAAAAGAACCAACGTTATTAAGACGATTTTTAAAAAAGGACCTTTTGAGACCATTAAAAAAATTGACCTTATTAGACGATCAAAAAGAACCGACCTTATTGGATTTCAATCCCAGTCCCCAGTCTGGGCTCATTTGAATGTAGGAGGCCTAACAGTGCATTACCAGCCTGTCAATGCCATTCTGGAATGTGGAGAACACCACTAGAGGGACGGGGTGTCAAGGACGGACACCCAGTATAAATTGCAATACAATTGAAGGAAAATTTAGAAATAATACTACGTCTAGTTAACAATGGATTAAAATTATTTTTACCAAGTTATTTTTAAATTTCAGTTTTTTGAAGTTTGGCAAAATTTATTTTAACATTTCCATTATTTCACACTTTCCGCAGACCATGGACGATCAGGTAATGTTTTAAGTGCTTCTTGAACATTCACAATGTCGGTATGACTGCACAACTGTTATCTACACTGAAATACTATGTACGACATGTTTATGGACAAAGAGTCTGTAGAGAACACCCGAATTTTCACAAGGCAATTACGCATGATAACATTGTCAATTATTTTTTTAAAATGTCGATAACAGTTCATGAAATGCAAAACAATCGCTGAAAGTGAAGAAAAATTCTAATAACGAAAGTAGTAAACGATGAAACAGTAACTCTTTACCTTAACATAGACAGAAGGAAAACTTTTACACTGGGGTGTTGTTGATGCCCACCCTCCCATTAATTCGCCGCTGTTAAAAATTAAACACGTCACTTTTACGGTAGTTTTCTCCGCATTGGCAACTTTTCACAAAACATTTATTGTTTTCCCTCTCTTTCACCTTAAACTTGGTTGGTGTCACAATAAAAGATTGTGGCGTTCTGTGTGCTTCTCTCTCGAGCTCAATTAGTTCGCTTCTCTTGGCATCGCAGTTAGATCGTCACATCGAAGGTCGTTTCGTGGGTAATCCGCCCCTTTCTGATGCATACCCCGTCAGAATGACCGCTGCTCAGCGATCGCATCACGCCCAAATTGATTGCTTGAACTGCCTGTTAGAAAGTGAGCAATTGACAGAAAATGATACGCTGGAAAAATGCGACAAACTGCAGAATGCAACGAAGGTAAATGAAATATGTGTGCATTGTGATTTTATTGACGAAATGTTTGGAAATTCAGTAAAGTAGTAATAGAATGACAAACAATCAAATGTAAATTCAAATTATGTTTTAAAATGTGTATATTTTTAAAACGATGTTATTACTAATTGAGACTTTTAGATTTGTCTGCAATGGCTCAGATACTTTATTGGACGTAATTAAAATAAACTATTATGTAATTCTAAAATTAGTCAATAAAAATGCCCCTTTTAGAAAATTATTACTGTTTTACCTTGTTATTACTGTTTTTCAAAATTAACATCTTTGAAATACCTCCTTAAATCTAACAAAACTATTTTGTTAGCGCGAAATGTTTTAGAAATGCAAGGAGAATGCGTCTTACATTTAATCAATTGACCGTTGAATATTTAATGGCTTTCTGTTAACAACTTCTTTTCTAATCGAATCAAATCATAAATATATATTACTGAATCGCTCCACAAAGCATTAAAAATAATTCAATAATATACAAATATATAGGCTCTAAAAATTCAAAGAAATGTGCAATAGTCATATGGAATGAAACCATCTCTTCTTTCCCTTTAAAACGCACCCCGAAAAGTAAATATCAGACCACCGTCAACGTTTTGGTAGAGGTTCCCGCCAAAATGCTAACATTTCGATCTCGTTGCTTGCGTCAATTATACTCCACAGCATTACGACCCGTAACATCCGCCACTCGCTCCAGGCACCTACCTTCCACCGCCCTCACTGCCTCCACACCGGTCTCTCGCTGACCTCTTGCTCTTGCGCCGCCCCCAATCTGCCTCACCTCCCCTCATCAGAGTCTCGTTGTCAGCACCACAACCTTTATCTCTCTTTGGATCCCCATTCTACGCATACCTCTCTCAGCACTTGGTGCGTCCTGTTTTCCGCCACTCTCTATCCCTTTCAACATCCCTGTTCCTCACCTCCACTTCTCTTTACTTTACACCACTTCCCATTGTCTCCTCCATTTCTTCCTCTTCTACTCACCGAGGCTTTTCATTCACCGCTGCTCCCCCACGAGCATTACCATTCCTTCGTTACTAGTTTCCGATCATCTTGCTTCTATTTTCTCCTTGGTTCCGAGACATGCACTTCCATTCCTCCATATCTCTTGCCAACAGTCTCCTCCTCGTCTTGCCTTCATTACTTCTCATCTCCTTTACCTCCGTATTCCTCTTACTTCTCACCTCCCTTACCTCAGGTCCTCGCTGTCAGCACCACAACCTTATCTCCCTTTGGATCCCCATTCTACTCATATCACTTGCTTCCGTCCTGCTTTCCGTCACCAACCCTTTGCCAATGCTCATTTGCCCCGTGCATCACTATCTTCATTGTGGTCATCACCCCCGTCATATCTGTCGACACTGCCGCCCCTCGTCCCAGCCTTTCCTCCCACCCACCCTCCTCGCTCGGTTGACCCCACCCCTTCACTTGAATCCGGTCGGCGCGGTGGCAGCAGTGCGGCTATTCGCCTCGCATTAGCGGCCATTTGTCTTCCTTAACGCGAATTCAATCTTCTAAATGGTGGCCGCCTCGAGGGTAGGAATGGGGGACAAGTAGTAACGGGTGGAGAGGAGCAATATCATATGGTGAACGATGTTGGAGTTATGGTGTTGCATGATGTAACCAGGCGTATAGACACATAAGAGATAAGTTGCACGGTGTTGACAAAGGATATAGATCTCTACGTTTTTAATTGAGATGTAGTTTATTTCTGAAGTGGCTCAATCTGAAGATATACTACATACAACGGTTTCCAAGTAAAGGTGGTCAGTATTTGTAAAATAAAGAACTACATGTAACGTCAACTAGACTTGAAGTACATGTCTACAAATGCTACAGAATACTTGACTCAAGTGATTATTATTAGAGTATTTAAATTTGTGATTGAAGCAGAGAATTGCTTGTGCAAATAAAGTAACATACGTTTAAATGAATGTAATATATTATACGGTTCTTGTTACCATGCGAATGTTAAGAGCGTACACATTTATACATTTTAAACGAAAACAAAGTGATATTTACAATGCTTAGCCATATAAGGCAATGAATTTTCAAGTTTTTACATGCGATTATTAAAGTCTTTATTACACTAAACACTTTATTATCTAAATTGAGGATTATAACAAATCTCTCTTGAATACAAGTTTGTTTTCGAACCGTGGAACGTGGACAACTGGCGAATTCCAAGGTTTATGTCATCAACATTACATTTTTAGAACATGTAGTACTCTAAAAGTATTTCCGAAATTTTTCCATTTACTTTCTCGATTCTGTGTATTGTGATTTGAGATTTACGTGATTTGAATTTACTTGCTTGTTGGAATGAGTATATTTCATATGGATAAAGAGACTGGTTAGAAATCATTTCGCTAGTTTAATTGATCTCAATAAAGGTAAAGTTAGCATGTCCTATAGTATTTAGTTATACATAATATGTGTATTTTTCAAAATGCTTTTACATTCACTACCATTCATGGCTGAGTTTCTATAGTTTTACCCTGCATAGCTGGTCGTCAAATACTCATCGGTTATTAACTTACCACACGAAAATGATAACGTTAATTAGATCTTAAACAGATATACTAGAGTGTAAGTACCAGTGTGGATCGTTCTAAATTCTCCATATATCTGTTTGTCAGTTTCACTACATATCCATCAACGAAGGTGGAACTTGAAAGTGCTGTGCTAACAATGGGATTTGTAAATGTTTATGTCTAGTCTTATTTCGCAAGAGTTTTTTGAATCTTCTTAGTATAATTCCTGCCGTGCACCTTATGCCGTATAACGCCAGACCGTACACCCAGAGACTCGAAGGTTCTCGATGCAACTGCCGCGACGATGCATTTTCCTCGTCTCTTCGATGTGCCCTCGCGAAAAAGCGTCATCGGTGGCTGGAAATTTGCGATTTTGAGATGAAGCCGGCAGCAAAGTGGTGCTTCGTCCTCGCAGTCTGAAGCACCCTCTTCCCCCCCCCCTCGGCCCAACCCTTCGGTCCCCCCTCGCCAAACCACCTCCGTCACCTGCTTCAAGCCTTCTCCTAGAGTGGGCATAATCCCTTCTTGCCACTTTTATCGTCTTCACTTCTACCATTTCTGCTTCTGGGAATTCACATCTATCATTTCATCTTTTAATGCACTGTCTCTACCAACCCCACCCCTACCATCCCCACCTCTGCCTTTCCCTCGTATACATCCCAATTCTAGAACTTCCGCCTTCGTCATCTGCGCAGCTACCGCCTTTGCCATCCCCGTCTCTGCCGTCTTCCTCTTTGCCATCCCCGCCTCTACAATCTACGCTTCTTCTATATTCTCCTCGAACATCCCCGTGTTTACTATAGTCGCCACTACCGTCTCCTTCTATTCCACTCCCACCTTTACCATCTACGAGTGTACTGACCCCGCCTCTACCATTCTCGCATCCTATACATTCCTCACTCGCGACATAACTAATCGCCCTATTTCATCCCCACGCCTCTAACTTCATCCTCAAACGTCCGCCTCTACGTCCCCATCTCTACGTCCCCGCTTCTACCGTCCCCCGCCTCTACGTTTCCGGCTCTGCGTCCGCGCCTCTACTTTCCAGTCTCCACGTCCCCCTCCTCTGTGTCCTCCACCTCTACCGTCTCGATCTCTACTTCCCCACCTCTTCGTTCCCCTCCCCTACGTTCCCGGTTGTACGCTCTCCCTTCCACTATCATTTCCACCTTCCATCTCAGCGTAGTCGTTGGAGAGCTAACCGGGGAAACCGACCCGGCGGTGGCGCGGCGGCGAGTGAAAGGGTGATGGGGCGCATGTCCCTGGCGCTCGGACTGGGGCGAAGCGAAGGCGGGGTCCGGGTGATGCGGTGCAGATGCAGCCGCGCCGGCTGTGACGAGCTGCAGACTCGCTGGGGCACGTAGGGGGCCCGAGGGAGCCGGTCGGTCATCTTGGAGGAACTCTGGGACAGCGTTTCCATCCAGACGCGAGGGGGTGGGGTGAAAGAGACCCGGAGGCTCATCCCAATGAAGAGAGGAAGGAATACGGTGGAATCGAGACGTACTGCGCAAGCTTGCCACAGTACTGCGGCGCTATAGGCGACTATGACAGTTCTCTCGCTACCGTGCTGTGATAAGTCATGTGACCTGCTCTGAAGCAATCAGCTTGCGAGAATTTGTTTACTTTCTCAAAGCCAGCGTTCCGCGTTGTCGCTCTCATCTGACTCACACGAAGTCGCGGAGGCGATAAAGTTCTGGTGTGGCGAAGGTATGAACATGACATCAAGACATGTCGTCGCCTATCAGTAAGTGTTAATGTTTTGAGATTTGATTTATTTGTCATGTAGGTGGTGCCATGAACATAGAATTGTGTGGCAACAGCGCATCAAACTGTCAAGGTCGCTTACGCTGCCAGTACTCTTGTTAATTACATACGTATTATCCTTTAATAACATAGTTTTGTTTTATTTACTTTGTTCTTAAAGCAGTAATTTCTTTGTTAACGATCTATGGTATTCTTACTTCTTGGAACAGACAGGTACAAACATTTTACCTCATTTGTTCAATAAATGTGCAGACTTAATAACCACTAATAACGCGACTCAGTAATCGACTACTAACCACTGATTTGTAATATAAAGATCAATCCACTGGCGACCAATGAATGCCTTCCTGGTGGCAAATCGTATACAAAGCGCGTGGTACCTGTATTGGAAAGAAAAGGTTTTCTACTCCTTTTGTTCTGTTAAAAAATGACTTCTTTCACAGGAAATTGTACAAAAACTGTCAGCATGTCGGCCGAAACTCATTTAGCAACGTTATCAATTTATTTCATATTTTGGTCATGATACAAACATTGCTTCCTATTGAAAGTTACACAATGCACGTTTCCATAGTTAACAAATCTGACAATGCATGCTACTTGATAGATTAAAACCGCTCTCAATAACTATTAAAATAGAAGTTACAAATGTAGACATTCTTAGTAATTCCGTAATTTAATTTTCCTCGGAGTTGTATTTAAACAGTTTATTACATAACTAAAATAAGTATTATATTCACACAGATTTGAACTAATAATAATGATGATAGTGAGATATAAAATTTTCCTCTCACATTTATATCTGCTAAAGATCTTGGCGTCCGGCTTGCTGGGTCAATGGGTCACGATATATTGTTATAATCCTTATTACCTCTATATTGGATTATAGGATCCATGAAACTATATACAGCGCAGCTGGAATCGAAATAGAATGATTCTATTCCTAATTCATTTCTGTTTGGATTGACTAAATGAAAAGTCACTTTCTTTTCTAAAGAACAAAATTCAACAAAGTTCATTTTTACGCTTTTAGCAAACAATTTAGTGAATTTACAATTTTTAGGCCTTTGATCAAGATATCTTTCAATTTACACTTCTGCCCCTATCCAAGCTGGTCTCAAACTATCGAAATTATCAGTCCCGATTACGTCCTATGACATAGTCCCGAACTCGATTACCACTCCCGACAAAGTTCAGATTTATACATCAATATTATTGCTTCCACATGAAAATATCTGCAATATCATTCACTGTCTTAAAATTTCACACAATGTGAATTCATCTAGATTGTACTCGTTCCTCTCCCGAACCTACGATCAGTTCAGAAAGCGCGTTTCCGAGCAGAATGGGAAATCTTCCTGCATGATTCATCCTCGAAGACTTCCGTATTAAACTACCTTCATTTTTTTCTGTTATTTGACCGTCCTTCTCTCCTTAGCCAATCCATACGTTTATTTATATTTTGGTGTAGCGTCTAAAACGTCTTCGCCCAATCCCAAATTTTCTACTTTCGGCATCCAGAAACTCTTAATGCATTTAGAAAAAACAAAAAACTATTGTTTATTCACGGTCGTTGCTAAGCTCTAGCTCTCGTGATATTTCGTAATGCATGTTCCACCATATTGTCTAGAAATAAATGTTAGTTTATTTTAACGTGACATATCGGTATGTCACAAATAGTGTGATGATAATATAAGCCCATTGAATCTCTAAAAGGGCAAGGGCCTCCTGACAGAACACAGGGGTGGTTCTGCTTCTCTATAGGTGAACCAGTCCTTAAGAGATTTAGTGTTATCACTACAGTACTACCAGACTGCATGTGCATTGCACATTTTAATACTAACAGCACTCAGATTTCAGATACATTCTAATGTCTCTTTTGTTGGTCACTTGACATTTCTCTTTGTTTATACACTTACTCTTATTTTAGTTTTCACACTTGAATTTACTTTAGTATTTACACTTGCATTTTTTCACATTTAACACATCCTTTCACTAATGCTTTGTGTCATTTGTTTCTTTTGAACCTTCCATGTTTCCCGGATCCTTGCTATTCGTGACCATATGTTGCCATAACCATTCTTAAAGACATCGGCCCATCTTTGTTTAGGGCGTTCTCTTCTTCCTTCAACCTGGGACCCTGTCTAGGAAGGTCCTGAGTTGTAATAATAATAATAATAATAATAATCATTATATCATTGTTATTTATTTCATTTAATATTACCCTTTTATAGTAGTAAATTCTTTGAATTGATTGATTATAGTAAGTAATTTTATTTGTTTTCATAAAAATATTGTCTGATATCCTAATTTTTAACTTTCCTTTGACTATTATTATCCTAATTGCCAGTATAATCTCTATCTATCTCTCACTCACAGATATTCTGTCCCTTACTGCGTGATCTCCTGAAAATTTCTCAACGGCTGTGAGAAAACGACCTCGCGCTCGAGCTGCGCGTAAACGATAAGGGAAAGCGAGCGATGGACACTGAGAGCACTTCAGGGCCGAGTCGCCGCGGAATTAACTTCGGGGCGTGAATATGTATGATAATGAAGGAACTCTGTGGAATACGCTGTCAAGATTATCATGCCGCAAAGAGACTCTTTTCTGGAAGGATTCGTTTAACACGCGCATTCAGCGTTCGCTTTCTGTGTTATTGTAAACAGTATTTCAATTTCTTTGTAGTGTTTATGTTTTTACTTTATCCTGATAATTCGGTTCAAGGTAGATTCTAAATGGAATTCTAAATATAATTATTTTCTGGTATTATAAAATATTCCAAATAGTTTGCTAATTTAGGTCTCTATGATATCGGAGATTTTCCGATGGTGGTTTGTCTGGAGATGTCGAACTGAGTGCCGAGATTTTCGAAATAATTATCCAAAAACGATATTCAATTGTATTCTAGTTTATATCTCCTTAAGATATGTTACAATACTGTTTGCTGCATTGCTGGCTATAAATATTAATTAACAAGTTCGCATCTACTCATTACCTAGTAATGGGAACATGGTTATGAGTTAAATGTACTTTGCAGGCATAAGTGACTCAACTTGTTGAAACGACATAGTTGCAACTCATAACAAAGCTTGTGTCATCTATCCTGCTTAAGAGTTTCTCCTCCATCTTTACGACATATTTGAATAATGTCCCATCTTTATATAATATACTAAGAAAAGATTCTGCTTGTGTAACATTTACAATATTCCGTAGATCCAGAACCTCGTAAGTGTGCTATTATGGATAGGTAATTTCTCCCAAAGGAATGCATCAAACTCATTTAAGACGATAAAACAGAAGTTTAAATGTAACAATATACGGAAACAGAACATTTACAACCAGTATTGTACGATATGCTATAACACTTATTACCATTATACTTAGCCAGAAAACGATGCTTTCAAAGTTCTAAATTGTGTAAAGAGACTTGCATTCGTATTTCATTTCGTATTTATTCACTTCGTATTGTATTGAAACGTGAAAATTATTCATAAATTGTATTTACATGCAAAAATTAGTTTGATTATTTCAATATTAATTAAACAGAATAATAAAAGAGAGAAATTTACTTTACTTTTGTAAATATAAATTTATTGAAAGTTTACATTTAATTAAAAATAAGATATATATTTCAACATTGAATTGTTCTCTAATATGTGACTATTGATTTACGTGTAATATCAAATGCGGAGAGTTAAAGTACAAAACAGAAAACAATAAAATTCACCGTAAAGCTTCCAGGACTTCTCAACCTTTTTATTCAGCATTATTTTTTAAATGACTATCAACTGAAGGCAATATTTCTCTTAGAAATGACATTTCCGAAAATTTAAATGAACTTTCATCTTATCACGAAATTGTAGAAATAAATATTGAGGGATTAAAAAGGAATCTGAACAAAATTAGTAATCTCTCTTTTAAATCCATTGTTGTATGTGGAGATTTCAATATTGATTTTCTGAGCGAATCCCACGAAAAAGAGCAGTTTCTGAATTTAATTCATTCTTTTAATTTAGATATTACAGTGAACGTACCTACACAGGATACTCTTAAATCACAAGCAACAATAGATCAAATTATAATTAACAAAACCACAACTAGATATGAAATAATAACGAATAATCTAGGTTACAGTGACCACGATGCACAAATTCTTACAATTACTAATAACATGAATACTGACACAATAAATAAAACACGCATGTGCCGAGCATTTACTTCTGTTAACATAAAGTTATTTACGGACTACTTGCTGGAAAGAATCATGTGGGAGGCAGTTTTATAACGCTATTGACACAAATAAAAAATATAATTTATTTTCTCAAAGCTTTCATTTCTCTTTAACGCATGCTTTCCTATTAAAAGAAAATTAAACATTTCACGAATAATGCTTGGATCACAAAAGGAATTAGAAATCGTGTAAAAATAAACGTACTCTCTACTTTATTTTTAAACGTCACTGACACATATCTCAAGATTTTCTTATCTATTTTAAAATACAAAACATTTATTTTGAAAAGTCATAAAGACGAGCTAAAATCATGAAGCAATCAGGATATTTTGAACTCAAATAATAAAACAAAAAGCAATGTGGAATATAATAAAAATACTGCAAATCAACTAGAAAACCCGTAGAGAATGTTGTTTTTAAATATAACGATATAAATGTGAACGATCCGACAGCAGTGGCTATCTCTTTTAACCAATACTTTTCGAGAAATTGCTGCCGATCTCTAAGGGTCTTCAGGCACAAAACTCAAAAACAGACAGTTCACCCAACATTTTAGACACAATGTTCGTTTCCGAAACTTCTTCCTATGAAATTCTCAAAATAATCAGTAAACTAAAAAATAAATATTCGACCGGTTTAGATGAATTCCCGGATTCTTTGTTAAAGACCTGTGCGTATGCCATTATACACCCGTTAACTCACATATTTAATGCATCCTTATGCACGGAACGTTTCAGATATTTTCAAAACGTAAATTAAGCGCTTTTCAAAAACGCTTGAAAATGAAATTCAAAATTATCGGCCCATTTCTCTTCTATCGTTTTTCAAAATATTAGAGACTTTTGCGTACGAATGGAAACCTTTCTCACTAAACACGACGCGCTTTCAGATTGCCAACATGGATTTAGAAATCAAAATCAACGGAAACAGCCTGTTTTCTTTTCTTAAAGATGTCGCCTCATCATTGGATCAAAATTGAAGGCACCTATTGGATTATTTTAGATCTCTCAAAGCTTTTTGTCATTGATCATGACATTTTACTTTTCAAATTACCTTCATATGGAATTCGTGGTATTACTCTGGAATTGGGTTATGTTCGTACCTTAAACAACGATCTCAGAGTTAGAAATGCCTTCTGGAATGATGGGACATTACGTACGCACCTTTCCGTCTTTGCCCGTTGCGGTGGAGTTCCTCAGGATCGATTTTAAATTTCTCTGTTCCTACTTTTACGTAAACGATATGCCCTCGACGATTCAACCGAAACGGAGAGAACGGTTCTCTTTGCGGATGATACGAACATCCTTTGCAATAAAAGAAACCGTAAATAGTACAATATCAGATGTTTCAAATTGGTTCCGAAATAACAAATTAATAGTAAACGAAAAGAAAACGGTTTAATGCAGTTTTCCATTTCAAATAAACAATTCTGTGCTCCATTGAAAATGAACAGTGTACCATTGACTGATGTTAAGGTAACAAAATTTTTAGGTCTCTCAATTCAGTCAAACCTTAAATGGAACGTCCATTTAAATGAATTGAACACAAAATTAAGTTCATTATGCTACGCGTTCAGAATTCTTGCAAATTCAGTCAGCCTTCATACTGCTCGTTGTGTATACTTCGCGAATGTTCATTCCCGCCTGAGATATGGCATAATATTCTGAAATACATCTTATAGCTCCCAGACTTTTTAGATTACAAAAACAGATTGTACGAATAATAGCAAATCCACCCGATTTCATATAAGCCTCTCTTCATTAATCTAGGAATTTTACCATTACCGTGTCTTTTTATTTACGAATCAGTGGTTTTTGTAAAAAATGACTTGCTCAAAGGCGGGAATATATTTTCAGAAAATGCCGAAGTCTATTACTATAACACTCGACGTAGAAATCATATTCATCAGGTGACAGTATCAACAGCTCATTACAAAAAATTCACATACAATACATGTACATTATTTGCTTACTTTGCCAGATGATAAACAGTTAAATTCAATAGAAAGTTTAAATCCCAAAGTGAATCATTTCTGCTGCATAACTGTTTCTACTGATTAGAGACTATGAGCATCACAAAGAAAGGATCATTAATTTTAACAATGATACATAATGCATTATTTACCATTTGGACTGTATAAATGAGTATAAACAACCTGTAACAACTATTGTACTACAGCTTCCGGGTCAATGACCCCCATCTCGATCAAGTTTTTCGTCCAGTTTCCCTGATCCATTGAGCAAATGCTGAGATGGCCCCTTGTTTTGCTTCTGGACATAAATGTAACTTCATTTTCTGTCTACGTCTTCTAGAATTCAGTGGGAAATACATTTATTCAAATTATCGTTTCCATGTTGTCGCGGCAGGGAGAGTAATAAGAGCCAAAATTTATTGCTTATTTTCTTTGAAAAGCCATTTTTGTATGGGAGTTTTTGTTGTTTTTTCTCCTTTCCAAAATTCAAAATTTGTACTTATTTATCATGAAAATGGATTTTATTACATAGAGTTTTGTTTTTTCTCTCCCTTTCAAAATTCAAAATTTATTGTTGTTTATCCTTGAAAATAGGTTTATTGCATGGGAGTTTTTGTTTTTTTTCTCCTTTCAAATTCAAAATTTAAGTAGTATGACTTGGTGTAGAGATCGCAGAATTTTGAAAATGTGCACACAATTCACTTTTCCCCATAGCACGTCATACGCAGTTTTTAACTGTTTTTTTGACGCAAATAAATAAATAAATAAATAAATAAATCTCCATGATTCTTGCAAATAAAATGTTTCTGAAGTTCATTGGATCAATGTCGTCGGTATTCAACTGAAACTCACTGAGTCAATTTTTAATGTTTTTTAATTATTTACATGGGTAGACTACATTTTTCTGCTCTTTAGATTCGTAGGTTTGTTGAAATTCTAAGTTTGTGCATGTACTGAATTATATTTAATTAGATGTTTTTGCTAAGTCACATAACAGTGAAAATGCAAGAAAAAATCAACTTGAGATCTTTGTTTTCAAAGTAAAGTACTTTATTAAATTGTTTATTAAAATAACCAGATTTGTTTTCTTTCCAGACCAAGATCAAACTAGAAATTTTTAACAGAATATTCAACTAATGTAACTCAAAATACGGTTTTTGGACTGGTTTTACTTGTATACAGACAATATTGTCTATATATTTGTTAATTAAAAGAAAGTAATTAAAGTATCTAAGAGTTATGTATGAAATACAAAAATTCAAACCTAATTTTTTCCAATGCATTTTCTCTTTTTGATTTTTTCTGAAAAAGTCTTTATTACGCAAGCATGTCGATCCAGTCCCCACTCTGAAGAACATTAACTCAATTGCAAGTAAATCCATGTTTATGCAGTTATAACTAGTTAGATGATTCGCTAGGCAGACATTGATTGAAAGTTTTCTACCATTTACAGTATTTATTTACAGGATTTTTACTATTTACAATATAAACATTTTTACAAGATATTATTTAAAATTTCTTATGAGTAATCATTTAATGTAATTCTAAATGTAGGATTGGGAATGCAAAATAATCTGCACCATTATATGTCTTCTGTTAGGTCTTCTTCGTGATTTTATTGATTCTTTTAGGATTAAAAATTTGAAAAATGATTTTCAATCAACTTTATTTTAATTTAAATTTCTGTCGAAAAAATTACAATTTAGATTCAAGAATCAATAATTTTGAAGGAATCAAAACTTTTGAAAGAAACAATAATAAACCAACGATTTTAAATGCAATAGTAGTTTCTTGACAATCATGATGCGTTGCTCATCTCAACATTTTTCATTTGTATATGACATGATAAATTAAAATTTGTTTGAAAGTTATAACTAATCCAACAGTGGAATTTATTATTTTATTATCGCCTATATGAGGCTAATGGATAATCGCTATGCCCTACATTGCCTGTACATTAAACTGAAATAATGACCATATGTCACTGCCATAGATAACAAAACGATTGCGGTGAAACGCGTTCTGTCACTAAAGAGCTTTCAAGCGTCCCCATTGCTAAAATTCCATTATATTCTCATCAATTTCGTTTATCGCGCGTCGCTCAAAGATAAAATGTGGTAATGTGATAAATTACGTTCGGAATGTTGTGCTATTCCATTAACTACACTCAACATTCTAGGGAAAAGAGATGAGACTCTGTCCTGATTCGGCATGACTGGCATGTGTCATGTTATGTGCTCTCCTACGTGCATGTTTTATGCTATGGTGTTTCAGTTAGGGCTCTGTATAGCAAGAACTGTACGTAGATGATCGCGTTGTTTCTTCCTAAGATCACGCGCGCGCTGTGTGATTCATTGAAAACAGCGGCTGTGAGCTGTGGACCCCTCAGTCCACCTGAGTTTGTCATTACAAACGCTATGTATTTTGAATAATACTTCTCACATGTCCAAGTTTAGGAAGGAATATGAGTTTTAGTTGAATTTTTTTTTAATGTTTATTGCTGGTTGTTATTGTGTGCTTGTACCATTTTAATTTATCAAATAACTAGTATAAAAAACAAATGATAACAGTGAACTTTTCTACCGTATTGTGGGTCTTCTTTTATACTATTCAATGTTCGTACTTCACAATTCAGAATTATAGCACAGGTAGTTAAATGATGAAACATAGTGTAGTACATCGTAAGGCTTATATGTTAATTCATGGTTAACGCTAAGTAAGTTCAATGCATGAAAACATTGCCACACAAACTCCTGGAAACATGAAATTCGATTTAAACAGATTAATTATTTTATTTCTTTATTATAATAAAATTTATTGCACTGTCTAAAAACATCGTCTCTAGAATATTATTTTTCATTTGTCAAACCTAATATTGCAGCATTTACATATTTTCAATTAATAAAATTATGACGAAATTATGTGAAAGTGCTTGTTACATCAATTAATTAGTCATAGTCCCGTTTAACATTGTTAACACATCAAACAGAAGGAAAAAAGTTTTAGAATTAAAATATAACTGAAACACCGTCTGTAGTTTGCGTTTTTGGCATCTGAATGACGGTAATTTTTAAAGATAAGACATTTCATTTCGCAACTGTCCATGACTATCTGGCAGCTGTTAAGAAGTTCTATCCAAACAGCTCCTCGTTTTTTCGCAAGAGCCGCCAACTTTACAAGTCGTGCTCCGCTTTCATCGCCACTCGGTTCGAAGGCTTTCCGTCGCTTACGGGGTTTCGCGCCTATTTCCAGCGCCGTGGATCGGAAAGATGAGGCGACGACGGCGGCTGGTGAACAAGCGAGCCGACGGCCGCGACGCCAGCTCAACGACAGCGTCGTAAACACGCGCGGTCGGGCAGGGAGTAGTTGGCTTATCGAAACGACGCACCTGCGCGCGTGCTCGCTCTTTGCGCGCCGTCACGGAGTAAGCAAAGCAAACAGTTGGCGCGCGAACAAATCGGCGAACGGCGGCGGTGGCGCCGCACAGTGGGCCAGAGGAGGGGAAAGTTAGATCAAAATATGCTTCAGAAGCTCCGTTTGACGTGAAAGGGGTAGCAAAATGTCTCCTCCATCGTTCTCCAATCAGGAAAGGAAGGGAGAATCACACCATTTCATTCAGTGCAAGCTTGAACGTGTACGAGTTATGCCAGGCGCATTTCCTCGCTCTCACAGAATGAAGAGAGTTTTGGGTGCAAATATTTTTGCTCTCTCGACTAACAGAATCGTATGTGCTATGGATACGATTCTTGGAGATACGTATTTTAAATTTATATTTTAAAATCATATTCCTTGAACAATCATTTAGTAATTCCAAGTAGAAACTCCGTGTGTCGCAATGGAATTACATTTTAAAATTGTTTTTAATAGTTACCTTTCCGGCGTTTCCGGGCTATGAAATTAACCGAATCGCATTCTGGAATTCATCTAGTTTTCAAAACATTAATCAAAGTTTGCACATGTTTGCCCCGTTTTGCGTTTAGGTACTTTATTTGTAACATCTAGTTTTGTTAGCCTTTCTATCTACAACATTACTTTTTTATTTTTCCTTCATTATCTGGTAATGATAGCTTTTTATTAACAAGAAGAGATCTGTATGGTGTTATTAAACTTAAAGGAAAAAAAACGTAAAAAGTGCAACCTGAAAAATTTGCCTCGCAGATATTAATTGCATCTAACTCACTGAAGTTTCTTGCAATAGAGCAAAATTATCGCAAAGGCACAATCTAGAAGTTACGCCAAAGTTAAGGGCTTCAAATACAAATTCACGTTTTGAAGAAGAATCACACGAGGAAAGTTCTAACTTTAAGGTTATGTAAATAATTTTTTAAAGAATAATGTAAGTAAATTTGTAATGAGTTATGTAAATAAATTTTTAACTCATTATTTCATTATAAAATGTGTTTTTTATTGCCAAAAAATTCCAAAAACGCCAAAAATGCGCGCGCCAGCTTTTCCCTTTCTGGCCCCACTGTATATATATGCCTATCAAATGCGGAGTAAGCAAAGTAAACAGTGTGCGCACGGAAGTAATCGGTGAACGGCAGCGGTGGCGCGCTTGATGCGAGGAGAACAGCTGCCGGGCGAACGATGCTCGGAGGCTGCCGATGCTATACCGTTGGAATGTTGCAGGACGTTCAAAGTGGGAATGTAATATTATGTACATATGGAAGTGGATAACTCATGTTGTGGTCGTATTCAACGACCTCTTGATATCATTAATGTCCACTATAACTTATCTTGGTTTTGAAGACAACAAATTTACTTCATATTCGTGCAATATCTGAATACGTATTGTATTAATGTAAATTAGGATTATTCTTCCTATACGTACATAAAAAGTTCTTTTCTTATTTTTATCGTATGCCATCATTGGCCTTACAACAGAACACAACTCAGCACGGCGGTACTCATTACTTTACGTCAATATTTAATAAGCAATTACTCTCGAAATTTGACGCCGCAAAAATTTGCATATTGAGAAGCTCTGGTTATAAATTTAGCTTATCTTCTCAATTTCAATTTCCATGTACTTTTCTAAGGGCATTTGTATTGCGTCACTGAAACAATTCTTCTGCATGTAATAAAGATACAAAATCCTGAAAAATATATTTTCATGATGTTATCGTTTAATATTTTATTTTGGTTTTTAATATTACACATAACACTTGTAACATGGACTTAAATCAAAAAATAAAACTAAATGTTGTCAAATTATGATAGTGTGCATTAATGCGATAACATCTGTTGATCGTCAATAAATCTACCGTTTGGGAATCAGCATACGACTATTGGTTTTCAAGAAACAAATGACAGTTCTGAACATAGAGTCACACACACACACACACACACACACACACGTGCAGGTACGTATATATGCACGTGTGCAGAATATACGCAAGAATTTGCGTTCATATGTGTGATGTTACAAAATCTTGTCTTAATACGTAAAAACCATGACATAAATGTAATTTTGATGCACTTTTGTAAAAAAATTACACAAATGTAACTTTTTGAAGCGGCGTTAAGATTTACATTAAAGGGATTTTTTAATACATTATTGAATTTGTATTCACTAGTGCTTTCAATGATTTCTTGTGAAGCTTTTAGAAAACTCAAAACTTTTTTCTTATTTTATTTGAAATTAACTAAAACAATTCGCATTATCAGGAAAGCTCAAACAACATTTTTGCATAAAAGGCTCCTACTTTTTCAGTGATAAGTTTTGAATACAAAAACAGCTATTACTCTCCTTTGATATTATTAAAGTCCTATTTTAATTCAACTATTGAAGGTTAGTGAGACTAGTTAGATTACCCAGACATTTATTTTAAGCACACTAAACAGAATTGAAAACTAACTATGACGTAAAATTTTGTGCCACAAGACTAGTTTTTGTAATATGCCCTTATTATTACCATTGAATTTATTGACTTCCGTAGAGACAGTGAACATGCAAGTGTGTTCTTTAAGAAAAGTCCAATAGTTATAGCTATAACAGTTCCATACTTACTTCCAATATCATAAATAGCCTTTCCTTTTTATCATTCCGAAATAGAATTGACTGGAGTCTTGGAAGAATCACTCTTGGATCTCGAAAATCCATTAACTGATATTGGAGTAAGGAGTCTCAGTGCTAAAAGCCGAACTTTGAAGTTTCATTTTCTGGCTCAGGTTTAGGTTCAGTTTTCAAAGTCAGATTCAGATTCTGAGTATCGCGTTAAAGTCAAAGGTAAACCACAACGCTGTACGAGGAATGACACCTGCTGCTGAAGGCGAATGTATTGAGGTATCCACGTGCTTTGAATAGAATTGCGTTTTGTCTCCGCTAAGATTGTTTTCATATCCGGGCTTTGCCCTCCTGTAAAGAACAGGGTCGTGAAGAGAAAATATACAAAACATTATGTACGCGTTTAAGATCCTGGAGTCTTTTAAACTACCGTTACGTACCTACCATAAGTTTCAGGCGAAAAAGTGAAAAGAATAACGAAATTAATATATTTGATAATTCAAATTAAATAAACGCGATTTCCACCGTTGAAATCACCGAGGCGTAAGAATGTATGAAAATAAAATTCATAGCTTTAATTTTTAAAGCGATGTTGCGAAAAGAGCTTTACTCGGAGAAATAAAATGTTAACTTCACGGTCAGGGAAACTGAATTTGTCTGTATAACGGGTGGTTATTTAGTACGCTAATCAATTGGAGATTTACATCATATGCACATCGATATTACATGCATTACGAATATCCCTGCAATATGTACGTCAACAGCATCCATTGAGAAGACATTAATAAAATTATAGATCATATCCATGCAAGTCATATTTTGTATTCTTTTTCGAAAATAAACATATTATTTTAATCAATTTTGTTCAAATATATAAACGCTAGAAATCCTACAAAGTACTGACAGAAATGTACATGGTTCGACTCGTTTTCGAATAGAAAACATTTTTCTCGCTCTAATGTTGGTAAAGGATTTTGGGTTGGAAATTGTCATAAAATTAATTTAACGTCTTGTAACTTTTAAGTTATTATTTACAGCTGCAGAAAAAAGTACATCTTCTAATTTATGTTAATTATTTCTAATTATTGCGCTGGTAAATAGAATTATGAAATAATATCAATATGGACAAAGTGATAGCCTGCTGAAATGTCTTAATTTTTGAAGTTAATAATTCAGGAGATTCCCCAGAATTGAGTCACAATGTATATTGTGTGTATAAAAATGAATAGTTTTTATCATGAAAAATCACCAACCACTATCAATACATATTGTATCGACTTCAATTGCAATTACAAATATATTTTAGTGAATATTACTTGCAAATTTTACAAAATACATTATAAATACACTATTGTATTTGTTTATACTATAAAAAGTTATTACATTTTAAACTTTATTTTGTTAACTGAATACTTATTCAATTTATATGATAATGTTGAAATAAGAGTATATGCAATACAGTAATAATTGACCTTTGCATGCTGTTGAATATTTCTAAAAGAATTCATACATCTCTACTGCTTTAGTTGCGAACATTACCGCTACTCTGAACATAAAACGCTTTGAACTAAACAAGAAAATGATCATAACACTGCTACGAAAGTGATCATAACACAATTTACAAACTATTGTATTTTCGGAAATTGGAAACTAATGATAAGGCTTCTAATAAATAACTATAAATATGACTTCTAATGAAAATTCTTTGAAACGAATAATACGCTACATTAGCCACACCTTATGAGCGAATGCTGTATATGACAGCGCTCCTGTGTCTTGACGGCACACGGGCGGGCGCGCGCCGCAGCAGCCAAATCGGATTAGGGCGTGGCGCCGGCTGCTGCCCTCGCGACGCGCCTGGCGGCGGTGCACCTGCATTATGGAGCGGCTGCCCGGTCGGACTCTGATCCTCTCCTACTTGCGTCGCATACCGAAGCCATCCCGCACCCGGAGGACACCAGGCGGGGGAGGGGACAGTGAAGTGGACGGTGTTATACATCAACCCAAGAAAATTACCTAAAGTCAATTCTAAACGATAGATTGAACTGTTGACAAAATTTCTTCAAGTATGTAAGACATGAGAAAGGGAACAAAGAAAATATTCCAGCGATCTGCAGAGCTGACGGTTCGTTAGTACAAATGACAGTGAAAGGCGGCTTGTTTAAAAATAGGCGTACGCGTCGGTTTTCAAGCCGGAGGATCAGATTTCAGTAAATGATCATACCCGTAATAGAAACCTTTAGAGTCGATGCAAAATTATTAGAAAAAGGATCACTTAAGAATTAGGAGAAATAAATCTGTAGGTCTGACGGAATACCAGAATATTAGAAATTAGGAGAAGCCATGATTCCTTACCTTGCTCAGTTAATGGACGTCACTGTAAACCAATATGATTCCTCAAAATAGGAAAGAGGCAATTGTAGTACCGATTCCCAAGGGGGAGACAGGAGAATTGTTAATTATTATAGGCCCGTAGGTTTAACATTAGTCGTCTGCAAGCAGATGGAACACAAAATTGCGAATTACGTTAGACGAGACTGCATTAAAACCGACTGGCTTTTTCAAAATCAACACGGTTTTCGTCCTAGCTGACTAGACAGCCAGACTATTTCTTTATGTCAGGACAAGCAGATTCATTGGGCGAGGAGTAGGGACGACATAGTAATATTAGACTTTCTAAAGCATTTGATCTGGTTCCACACTTGGCCTTTTAATTGAAAAACTGTCAAAACTGGATTAGATCATCGAATAATCTTGTGGATAAAAGAATTTCTTTTAGGCCGAACTCAAGCAGTCAGAATAGGTGACAAACACTCATCGAAAGCCGATGTAACCTCTGCAAGGTCCCCCAGAAGTGTGTTAGGACCATTGCTATTCTTAGCGTTTATTAATGATATTGAAACCGGAATAAAATCGAAAGTTAGACTTTTCTGATGATTGCCATCTATAGGAGTATTGGCGCGTCTTGCCCGGATGAAAATGTTTTACAGAACGATCTTAACTGTTTATGGAACTGGACGTGCAGAAATAAGATGGAATTAAATCCGGAAAAGTTTTTGTTTTGCAATCTTGTCGAATGTTCACTCGAATTACAAGTTGAGACTAACGATATGCCGCGTGTAAAAATGTAAGTACTTGGGTTTGGTCCTGCGTAGCGACTTGAGTTGGTCGGATCATATTAACAATGCAATTCGAAAAATCATGGGCGCTGCACTTTGTAATGCGCATTCTAAAAACAATGGATTCAAATGCCCGATCCTTGGCATATATTATTAATAACATGGTCATGTCATATACAGTGAAGTGAAGTGTAGTGTGGTGGGGGCACGGGAGGGAGAGTGCAGTGTAGTGCAGCGCAGTGAAATGAAGTGAAGTGAAGTGGAGTGAAGTGTTAAGCTATAAGTCAACTTACAGATAACTCAAAATTAATTATAACTGAGATAAATCTTTAATTCTAGTATCAATTATATTTGTAAATATTCGTAATAGTTTCGTAATTGTATATTTAGTTGTAATAATGTTTGCCACCGAGCATTAGCTCAAAGCGAACTTTAATAAATCTATCTAACCGGCTAAGGACAACGGCATTAGACCATGCACTAAGTGTACGCAACATTTTGGCACCCAATCTGTAAAAATAGCCTTATAATCAATGAAAAATATTAACGTCATCAGCCACAGATCAGAGATTTTATGTTTCACAACAACCGTTGTCAAAACTGACTTACTTAATGATGGGAACATATTTTCATGTAATACTGATATTTATAATTACAACACAACGTAGAAATCATATTCATCAAGTGTCGATATCAACAGCTCACTACAAGAAATCCATACAATACATGTACGTTACTTTACAACGTTTTGTAAGACGTCATTAAACAATTAAAATCAGTTCACAAATTTAGGTTGAAAGTAAAATATTTCTGGTGATTACTGTTTCTGTACAATTAGAGACTGCACTGATCGCCAAGAACAAAAATAATGTTTACTTTAACAAAACAATGATACAGTGCCGGCCCGGTGGCCGAGATCGCTAAGGCAGTAGTGTCGTAGTGATCTCGGACCGAAGGATCGCGGGTTCGAGTCCCGCCTCGGGCATGGTTGTGTTGTGTTCGTCAACACCCGCCCTTATCATCAATCACCGTATCGTTTCATCCACATAGTTACCATACCGTTAACAGCAATAGTGGTCGCTAATGACCTTAGATGTTGAAGCGACTTTAAATAAAACAATTTTTAAAAAAATGATACAGTATAATGAATTAGTTTACATTTGTATTGTATAGTTTAAAAAAAAGACTTAATATACCTATAACAAGTAATGTACTTCAGCTTCCGAGTCAATGACCCCCCCCTCTCGATCGGGTTTTTGTCCAGTTTCCCTCATCCATTGAGCAAATGGTGAGATGGCCTCTTCATTGCTTCTGCATATAAAGTAACTTCACTAGCGCATGTTTTGTTGAGCTCTCTTTTTGCTCGTAATGATAGAGCTGCAGTTCGTTGACCGTTACAAATAAGTTTTCTATAACTCGGAAACGAAAATATCTAGTTTTTGAAATGTTAATCTTCTGCTTTTTTAATTTATTATTATTATTAATTATTATTATTATTATTATTATTATTATTATTACTATTTTTCAACTATTAATAGTTAAATTGTTGGGAAGGGATTAGAGACCAAAGAGAATCCAGACACATGGAGGATTTGGGTTCCACGAAATTGCACTGGTGAATTGTTAAATTTGTGCACGTCGTTGGCACATTTCGGTGCCAGAAGACATTCCAAATAATGATGCTATGCTATTGGAAGGAATGAGGAGGCCGGTGGGAGAACAGTATGTTCATGCATTACGTGTCTCAAGCCCCAAATACCTAACCGCAAATATGACGGGCCGATGCATGCATTATGCAAAGAGAAAAACGAGTTAGCTGCATTGGATGCATACGAACGCCTCGAACGACGAAAGGGAATAAATACATTTTTGTAATTATGGATGTCTTCTCGAAGTTCAATGCAAGTATATCAAGTGAACAAAATTAACTCAAATAATTGCTTGAAACTCGTGAAAGATTTGTTAAATGTGCGGGGACGTTCAAGCAAATATTGTCTGACCTGGGTTGATGTTCACCAGTGAAAGGTGGATAGAAGGCATGCAGGGCATGGGGCGACACCGATTCATTCTACTGTGAGAGACACCCTCAATCAAATCCGTCAGAACGGATAATGAAAGAATTATCAGATTATTTAGAACATATTATGTGAGAATCATGGGAAGTGGAATGAGTTAATACCAGACATCAATCGCTGGCTGAATCAGATTCCTCATGACAGTATTGGCATGACACTGGGAAGCACATTTCCAAAGGAAACCACCTCATATACTATATGCTCTGGAGAGAGAGGAAGTCACTCAGGAAGGACCACCGAAGACATCGGAACAGATACGTCAAAACTTAGTGCAAGCGGGTAAGGACAGGAAGGCAAAGTTGAAGAAGAGAACATATGAGTTTCACGAAGGGCAGACAGTATTGTTGCGTGTCCCTAAAGTTTCCAACCCTAAACTAAGGTTGTACGCAAAATTTTCCCGATATAACGCATAGAGAGGCCGTACATCATTGAACGATAACAAAACCCAAACGTAGCTAGAAGCTAGTCAACGATAACAGAGAAGATTAGTTAGGACATTATAATTTCTACAATTTAAGACCTTGCCCAACAAAGAGGCAATGGACAAGAATAGACCATGAAGTCATTGAATTTTCGGAGAAAATCCAAAAAGGAGAGGGTAATGAAACGCACCGCGTTTCTGCCTAAAACGTTACAACAAGTAAGCACGCGGCAAAACGGTTGCCAGGGGCGCCTGCTCTAAGAAACAGTTACGGGCGGCGAGAAATGTTGTCCAGTTGGCCGAAGCCGCTGAGAAAAAGACGCCGCGAGGGCTTCAGTGTACGGCCGTCGCCTGTAAGGGAAGGAAATTACCTGGGGCTGCTCCGCGTTCGAACAAGGTAGAATAGTGTCGCGAGCAGATGAGCGCTGAAAAAGTGATTGACGGACGAGTTGTGCTAGATATAACCATCATTATTATGGCTCGGACGTAGTGTAGGTAACAGCTATTATCGGGGTAGTATATTGAGAGAACATGTATGCAGAGGGTACGCCACGAGACTAATGGCCTGGTGAAATGGTGAGACACGTGCTAGTATTTGTACGTGAATAATTAGTGGCGTTTGTCAGCTCGCGGAAGATGACATTGAGGTAGATCTGGGTGAACTGGAAAGGAGTTCAGCGGGGAGGCGCAGAGGCACCGTGGGAAGATTACGCTGGAGAAGGTGCTTTGGAAACGCAGCGCATCCCATCGGTTGCCCCCCCAGTGGAGCGGGCATAGGCAGCACAGCGAAAGAGTACGAGACAACCCGAGAGTCCCCGAAGCCGCCGACGCTCGAGGAGGGAGTATTAAACGGCCGATATTTCCTCGATCGATGTAAGATCAGAAAAAGAACTAACAGTGATTCTGGGTGAGGAGTAAAAGAAAAGGACCACCACAGATATTGGTAATCAATAGTGATTTGTGTAGAATAAATAATCCATGTTTATTTTGTTCACGGAACAGTGGTAATCTGATTAATAACTGACCCATTCACGAAAAGAACACCTGTCCCTTGCAAATAAATTTACTGCGAACAAGCCGGGCTTACCGGTACGTCTCAATATATATATATATATATATATATATATATATATATATAGATATATATTAAAATTAGTGCAGGATTTTACCGCGGAGAATCAAGGAATATATAACAGGAAATCATTACGTAGAATAATAAGAATAAACTACAAGATAGAATATACTGGATGATCCAGATTGAGCAACATAGTTTTGCAGAAGAAGACATTTGCAGCCGCAAAAGAATCTGAAAATTCGTAATTATATAAATTAATTCTACTATTCTACTATGGTTATTTACTGGTGAGACTTTCTGCGAACTGGTTCTGGTGTATTTATGGTTTTTACTTTCGCCGCGTGACGTCCGTGCCGGCCACGCATCGAGGCAGCAACGATAAATAATTGGGTTATTGATATTGTATAAATTACACATGGGAAGTATAACAACGATCACTTCTCATCTATTTATTTAATAAATGTAGGCACAGAAAAATGAAATGAACGCTCTCTCGTATCGGAGACCATTGTAGTATCAGCTGTGGATTTCTCAGAAATTTCGGTGTTGCCCTACTCATTAGTTATCTGACATTGCAGATATCTGTGCCAGTAGTCAGGTCAACGATTTGAAACTTCGACAAAAATAAAGACAATAGTAGTGACATCTAGTGATCAAGAAGAGGAGCAAAGTGACGTATGCAAATCAGAGACCCTATTGAAAGTGTTAAGAACTACAATATAGAATAACTCCTAATAAAGAGAATACTACAATGACATCTAGTGACCAAGAAGAGAACTGGTACAAATCAAAGACCTGTTAAAGTGTTAATAGATTACACGCAGCGAGCAGAAATTCAAAAGGGAGAAAAAATGGAGAAAGATAGTGGAAAATCACGTCCAACAAAAACTCCAAACAAGAAAAACACAGATACCTCAGATACTATTCTAAAAATGCTTACGGAACTAAAGGGCTCAATCAGTGGATTAAAAAAAAGAAACAAATAATGAACTCACATCGTTGAGAAAGATCTTAAGATAGAGCTATATCATTGAAGAAGTCAAAGAATCAAAGCAATTTGAGAAGAAGAATACAAGAAATTTTAAGAAATTGAAGAAGGATTTCAAAAGACCGAAGAAAAAAAGAAAAGAAAAGAGAGGAATGATCAGTACTTGGAAGAATGCAAACAGCAAACACTCGAATCAGAATTGATAGAAAAACTGAAAGAATTTGCAACCAACTTCAGGAAAAATCTCAAAAGGTATCGAAAGAATGAAAAAATATTAGACACGACTTGAAAGATATTTATCAAAACTTCAAATCTAGAACAAAGGAAGCGAGAAGAAGCAAGGAAACGATGAAGGAAAAACATAATAATTAAATGCAAAGATATAGAACAAGACAAAATCTGACCTCTCCAAACAATAAGGACAATAATTAACAAGATGAACATGGCAGCTTACTATCATCCACTTACATCAGCCAAGATTGGAAAAAGCCAGGAATGGTTAGAATCAGAATGGAAACAATGAAGACAACATATCAGTGACAGAAAAACAAAATATAAATTAAAAAGGATAGGATTATTTTATAGAAGACAATATGATTTAGAAGAAGACAAATGCAAACAAAAATTCGTGCCAAAGCCAGAGAAGAACGCGAAAAAGGCAACACGGTGAAAATTGGCTTTCAAAAACTACAGGTTAATGGAGAGTGGATCTCACTACATGAACAATCCAAAGAAAGTGAAGCAAAAAACTAATTACCTCTCCCCAAAAACATAAACTACAGCAGCCAGAAATAAAGTGAATTTCAACTGTTAATAGACAAGAAAAAACCAGAGTACCATACAGTGGCGACCTTCAACGTCATCTGGCCTCCTTTCGATGAGAAATTCGGATATTGAAAAAGTCATCTACTAAGTGTACTCTAATCTGTGTTCTGTTAATCACTTTGACTGCTGACTGCTGTGGTTGACTAGTGAACTTTTTGCTCACTCTTTTAGTTATTCGTATCAATTGAATCACACTCCGACCAACTACCAGTTTTGAAGCAGTTTTCGCGTGTTATGCGTTTTTGCGGCTTTTGTGCAATTTTGTTTGTATTGTAACAACTACTCTGACTCATATTGTGACTCACCTATAATTGTCTATCGCACAATTATATTTTATTTTTCATTACCGTATGACCCGGCCTCTTCTGTATTTCCGTTATTCTAACTGCTTCTGTTTCCAGTAACTGACTGACTAATAAAACTGAATTAACACTGTAAGCGTTTATATTATTTGAGAGAATAATTTGTCTTTTGCATTATTATTATGTTTTCACTATGGAGCTGCTGTTTCTTCGCTTCTGCTGCTACAGTTTGAAGATTTTGAATAAATATCTTTCGAAGTCGTGTCTAACCTTCTTTCATTACTGCACGAATTTCTGATTGGTGCAGTCTTTCGGCTTTATCAATTCTTGGATTCAGTGTTTATGACATTCTTCCAAGATTGATCATTCTATCTTTTATAACTTTTTTCTTTCAGCCTAAATTCCTTTAATCCTTCTTCAATTTCTAAACCTCTTTGCATTCTTTAGCGTCATTTTTGACTAACGACTACTCTTCTTCAGACTACAACTGACCTGGGCTCTTTCTCAACGATATGAGATAAACCATTTGACACAACTTTGTCACTGATTGTGCTTTTAATAATGCATCTGAACATCAGCTCATTTTTTCACTATTTTGAAGCACGTTGGACGTGATTTTCCCGCCATCTTTTGCCATTTTCGCACGCTGTGTGAACTAAATAACACTTTCAATACGAGTAACACATTTGCTATGCTCACTGATTCTCTTCTTGAGATACTTTAGGTAAATATTGACTATGCTTTATTAGGAAGTTATTACCTGTTGATTCTTAACACGGCGAAGTGCTCTGTTTATGGGTATCATCGCTGATGTCACTACTAACCGGCTCTTTTATTATTCTTGTTTAGTTTCGCAAATCGTGGACCTGAACTGCAACGCAGACTATCTGCAATGTCGGGCTCTTTACTGTATTTAACACCAATTCTGGCCAGCTATTACAATGTCTCCGATACGGAGTATTCTATTTCACTGTATACGTTATTAACTTTGTGAATGATGATCGTTATTACTACTTTCTAGCAATGCTATTTATGCAATATCAACTCTTAATTGTTATCGTTAGCTTCGACTGTCGCACGGCGTGAACGACGGCAATCATAAACTCACAGATTCAGTTCTGAAAAATCTCTCCAGTAAACCTTAACCATGGTAAGAATATTAAATTGAGCCTTTATGACAATTTTCAATTCTTTGCGGCTATCTATTTCTACTAGCTCTGTTGCTCGTCCTGAATGTCAAGTATAATCTGCTCTTTGTGCTGACTAAGCACAGGTTTCACTGTGTCTTCTATTATATTCATGATTACTCACTGATAAGCCTTGCTATATGCTATGTATATATATGTATATGTATATATATATATATATTGGGAGCACATATACAATGTAATTCTGTAAGCATTATTTGCAAAAGGACACAGTGATTCTTGAATAAGTTTAATCGAACACCACTATTCCCGGTAAATAACTATGGTGTGCTGCAAATCTTTATTGATACCAGCTATCTGTGGTGGTCACCTTTACCTCACCAAATCACTGTTGCTCGATCTTGCGTCGATCGTACCGTTTATCTCTCCTCGGCGTCGGCGGCTCAGTTGTCTCGTATAACTTTTCGCTATTGCTGCTGCCGCTCGCCGGGGCAACGATGCGCTGCGTTTGCCTTGCTATCTTGCGACGCCTCTGCGCCTCCCCTCACCGCAGATCACTCCCGTCATCTTTCGCGGCTGACAAACGCCGCTATTATTCGGTACGGTTCTGGCACGTCCGCCATTTCTCGTGGCGTACTCTGCATACACGTTCTCTCAATAGTACTACCCCCGAACAACAACTGGCGCCGAAGCCGTGGCCTGTTTATCTAACTCGCGTCGTGCCGCAGCGCTCATTCGTTCGCGGCTATGTCTGTTCGAACACGAACGGCCCAGTACTTCGCTTCGCTGCGGGCGACCCGTACCACGCGGCTCGCGGCTTCGACTGGCTACGCAACATTTTCGCCGCCAGTAACATTTCTTGTGACTGGCGAGCACCTCTGTTGCACGTGCTTTCTCGCCGTTACAGGCGAAGCTTGCGTGCGTTTCGGCCCCACTCCCCCTTTTTGGATTTTCTCCGGAAAAGCGTGATCGCCGGATCTGTTAACTTGTCATTGCCTTCTTGTTGAACAGGTCTTAGAACAACGAAATCACCGCCTCTCTGGTATCGACGACTGAATTTAGCCGCGTTTGGTGACCTTCAATGATGTACGACCTACTAATGGGGAAAATTTGCGTAGGTGCGCCGAGACACGCAACAATCTGTCTTGCCCGCTCGATGAATGCTATGTTCTCTTCTTCAACTTGCACCTTCTAATCTTACCCGCACTGAACACGACGTAACTCTGTTCGATGAACTCCTCGTATATAGTATGGTGGTTTCACTTTTGAAATAGTAACACCCAATCAGCTGCGTCTGTCTGTGCTCATTCCTCATGATTCTGACCTGCCTGTTCTAAATGTCTGGATAATTCTTTCATTATCCGTTCTGACGAATTTGAGCAGTGACTCTACGGCAAATGGCTCGATCTTTACATGCTGTATACTACCTCTTTCGCTGGTATTATCGTTGTCAGGTATTTGTTTGAACGTCCCCGCATTGAATAAATCTTTGCGGTTTTCAGCGCATTATTGAGTTATTTGTTCACTGAATATACTGCACGACTCGGTGCGGCTTATAATTACAAAAATGTATTTATTCCACACAAATCGTTCGAGCAAAATTACCGCCATCAATGCAGCCAACTATTCTCTTTTGGCTTTATAATGGCGACCATCATATCTCCTGTTACGATTGAAATATTTAACGAGACACATGTCTGAACATACTGTTCTTCTGGTACCTCTCATTCGCTCAACTATAAAAGATGTGTATTGTTTGGAGACTAACGAAATGTGCCAACGACTGTGATACAAGGCTAATTATTACGCAGTCTAAGTGTGGATTAAATCTCCGTAATCTGAATATAACGGTCTCTAATGCTCAACTGATTTAACATTAATAATAATAATAATAACAACAATAATAATAATAATAATAACGTAATAATAATAATAAATTAAAAAAGCGAATGGCATTTCAAAAACTAGATTGTTACTAGATTTCCGAGTTATAAGACTGCGCTCTATCGTACGAGCAAAAGAAGAAGCTCAACAAACATGCGGCAGTGGCTTCTTTTTGTCGAAGACTTCATCTCTGTTTGCTCAATGAATGGCTGAACGAAAAACCCAGTCAGAATCGTGACTCGAAGCTTACTTGTTATGAGTATGATAAGTCTTTTTACAATACAAATGTAAACTAATTCGATATGCTGTGTCATTTTTAGTTGTTTTATTTAAGTCGCTTCAGCATCTGGGTCATTAACGACCGCCATGGTAACGTATGTGGCTATATTAATAACGATGCGATGATTAATGACAGAAATGGCGAGACGAAGAACGCAAATACTGTGCCCGGAGCACGACGCGCTCGATCGCTACGACACTGCGGCTGCAGAGCCGGCATATGTTGACACTGACCAAAGTAAACGTATTATTCTTGACGTGTGCGATCTGGTAACAAACGATTATGCATCGAAAAATTTTGCACAACTGAAATTTGTGTACCATTTAGTATTTAGTGAACTCTTGTAATTAACTGTTGACTCGACGCAATAATTTACGTTGTGTGTTAAATATCGGTATTACATGAAAGTATGTTCCCATCATTAAATGAAGTCAGTTTTGTTTGGCTGGTATTGTAGTTATAAAATCTCTGATCATAATGATGTTTGATCGTGATATGAATATTTTTACGAATTGAAGTGCCAAACATGGTAAATGATCTGCTGCCGTTAATCTGGCATTAGGCTGGAGACTATTAAAGTTAAGCTGTATTTTCGGTAACAGCTGTAGCCTGACTAGGCTATGCGATTACCAGGCTGTGCAGTATTTACAAATGTAATTACAGTAGGAATGCCTGTCACAGTGCCTGTGTACAGTTATCTGTGAGTTGACAACAACGCTTCGCTCACTTCACTGCTCGCTACCAAGCACTGCACTGCGCTCCCACCCTCGCGTGCTGCACCTTCCTTTTCGCTGTATGGAGACATGACCATATTATTAATAATATATGCCGAGATCAGCTACTGTTTAAATGCGCATTACAGTGCAGCTACGACCGTATTAATGTATCCGACAACGAAGTATAAGGACTAAACAATGCTGTTTTACACGCGGCTATATCGTCAGTTCTAACTGTATTCAGTGAATTCGACGGGCTATTAAAAGCAAAAAACTTTCGTTATTCATCTTGAAACTGCTGCGTCGGTTCCGCTGGCAATTGAATCGTTCTGTAAAATTTTCGTCGAAAGATTATATATGCGACCATCGGCAAAATCTAACTTTTCGTTTTCAATATCGTTAATAAACGCTTCAAGGGGCAATGGTCTCTTTGCTCTGAGGATTGAAGGTATCGGCTTTCGATGATGTTTGTCACCTATTCTGATAGCGAGAGTTATAATTCTTTATCCACAGATTGACTACGTGATCTGTCCGGTACGACGATTTTCAATTAAAAGGCCATCGTGAAACGATCAAGCGTAACTTTGAAAAGTCTAACTGCGTCGTCACTAGTGCAACCAATTCTGCTTTGTCCTGACATGAAGAAATAGTACAGCTTTGTCGCGCGAGCTAACAGGACGAAAACCGTGTTGATACGAAAAACCGGTCATTTGTCCGAACCGTCTAATACATTCACCAGTCATGTGTTCGCTGCTTGCATACAACGATGTCAAGCCTGGTATGTAATTATTAACAATCTTTATCTCTCGCGTGGTCGGCAGCTGCCTGCTCCAGCTTTGAAAATGGCTCATATTGTGACACGGTGACGTCGATAACCGGCCCGGAAGCAAGGAGTCATGGCTTCACCCAGTATATTTCTCTGTTATTCAAATCGAACTACAATTTATTTCTCCTAATTTTGCGAATCGCCTGCAATAATTTAACTGCATCATCTAGATTTCTGGCTTACGGTGTTATTCGACTTTACTGAAAATCTGTTTTCGGCAACCGGCGCGCCAATACCTATTTAACAAGCCGCCCTTCACCAAATAGGCCCAGAGTGAACGAACCGTCGGCTGCGATCGCTGGTCTTTCTTTGTTCCCTTTCTCATCTTATGCTGAAGAACGTCCTTCAGACTAATCTATCGTTGAAATTGACTGATTTCTTGGGTTGATGGCGCGTCACTTTCATGTCCCCTCCCCACCTGTCCGGTCTGAAGATGTTTCGGTATGCGGCCTGTGAAAGTTGAGTGAGCCGCTCTGCCACACAGTGCACCACTCGTCGCCGAACAGCAGCCGGCGCCACGCCAATCCGATTTGGCTGCGCGCGCTGTGCAATCAGGCTACAGGGCGCTTTGTCGCTATACGGCTTTCGCTCGCCAGGTATTGACTAATGTAGCGTATTGTTCGTTTTCAGAATTTTCGACCAGAAAGTCTTGTCAAACACATCGACCAGTTTCAATTTCGAATACAATAGTTTGTAAGTATGTTATGATCACTTTCGCCTTTGTGTTATGATGTTTTCTTGTTTAAGCATTTTATCTTCAGGAAACTAATGACCGCAATAAGCACAGTAGTGTAATTCTTTTAATATTCAACAGCTTTCTGGAAGTCATTATTACTGTATTGCACTCATATTATTCCAATATTATCATATAGAGCCGAATAAGTATTCAAAGGGTAACAAATAAAAGTTTAAAACTCTTAACTCTTTATAGTATAAACAAATACAATAATAATTCCTTATTTATAACCTTATTTTTGTAAAAATTTGCTTTAAGTAACTCAATGCGAAATATGACTATGTTACAGTGAATAAATAATAATAATATGTTGATAATGATTGCAATTTTTCTATAATAAAAAACTATTCATTTTACATTCTCGACTCAATTCTGGGGAATCTCTGGTCGTAACTAAAAATAGTTTATTTCAACCTCACTTTTTGTCCATATTGTGTATTTCATAATTCTGTACCAGCACTGTAATTAGAAATAAAACAACATAAACAAGTAACTAATCTTCAACCCAAAAGTTACAAGGCGATCAAATGAGCACATGACAATTCCAACTTGAAATGCTTTACCAGCATTAGAAACGAGAAAAATATTTTCTATTCGAAAACGAAGAAGTCGAAACCATATTACATTTCTGTCGGTACTGCTAGTTTCTAACATTTATATATTTGAACAGAGCAATTAAAATAATATATTTATTTTCAGCTTCTATGCTTATTTTCATGAAATGATCTGTTTATTAATGTCTTCTCAATGAATCTTTATTGTGTGCATAATATGTAATGTCGATGTTGCACTATGTGCTCAAATCTCCAATTGATAGCGTACTAAACTAACCACTTGTTATACGAACAGTCGGACTGACGTACAGTTAGTATTTTATTTCTCCGAGCAAGCTCTTTTCTGAAACATCGCTTGCAAGTAAAGCCATGAATTTATTTTCATACATTCTTACACTCATTCAACGATAATCGCGTTTATTTAATTTAGTTATCAAATATAATTTCGTTCTTTCACTTTTTCGCCTGGCTGTATAACGGCTCAGTTAAAAGGAACTCGGGATCTTTAAATGCGTATATGTTTGTATATTTTACTGTAACACGACCTGACTAGCACGAGAGGAGCAAAAAGCGGATATGGCTGTCAACGAGACAAGCTGCAATTTGTTCTCAATACATTCTTGCTTTCGGCTGGCGAGTAATCATTCCCTCGTACGGCGACCGTGAACTGCTCCTTGACTTTAACGCGATACTCAAATTCAACTCCGACGAAAAACTGAACGTAAACCCGAGCCAGTAGTCGAAATTCGGCTTTTAACACCGAGGAACTCTGCTCAATATCGGTTATTAATTTTCGGATATCAAGTGATGTTTAATTTCTTTCGGTGATATTTATGACTGTTGAGCGTATGGAACTGTATATGTGGACTTTCAACCCAAAGAACACTTGCGTATTCACTGTCTACGAAGTCAATAATTCAATGGTAACAATAAAGGCATATTACAAGCGGTCTTGTGGCTTCTTACGTCTGGTCAGATTTTCAATTCTGTTGGTATTAGCTTAAAATGTGCCAATCTATTCAATAGTTAATTAAATGAGACTTTAACGAGAGGAAGTAATGTATTTTGTATTCAAACTTATCATAATAAAGAGTATACAAAATGTTGTTTGGCTTTCTGATAATGGTATTTGAATTGTTCAAATAAACTCAAGAAAAGTTTTGATTTTCTAAAAGCTTCACGAAAATAGTGGCACACTAGTGAACTACAAATTAATAATGTATTAAATCGCTAATAAATCTTAACGCCGCTTCAAGAGATTACATTTGTCAATTTTTTACAAAAAGATAAGAAACACATTTGCTATCGTAATTTTACCTGTGCTGGAGCCTGTAACATCGCATATGAACGTGCGCTCTTGCACGTGCGCTTATATACAGCAATTCTTACGCGTATGTGTGTGTGTGTGTCGACTCATGTTGAAACTGGCTCATTTGTTTCTTGAAAACAGTCATGTGTTTAAACGGCGATTATTGACGATCAACGAATATTCTCACGTGTCACACTATCATAATTTGACAACATTGAATTTTATTTTTGATTTGAAAACCACAAGTGTTATGTGTATTGAAAAAATAAAATGATATGATAGCCTCATGAAAATGTATTTTCGAGGATTTTATGTCTTTGTACATGCAGAAAAAAGTGCAGTGACCTCTGCTAATACTTGCAAAGAAACACGTAGTGAGTGAAGATAAACTAAATTTACTGGCAAACTGCTAATATGCAAATTTTTGCGGCGTCCATTCGGAAAACAGTAAATATTGACGTAAGCGTAGTGCCGCAAATCTTGTGTGTTATTGGCTGTAAACGCCCGACAAACAAGAAAAGAGCATAGAATGTCCCGGTATTAATACAATATATTCGAATATTGCATGAAGATATGAAGTGCTCAAGTTGTTGTCTTCAAGCAAAGATAATTATAGTGGACGTTAACTGATATCAGAAGGTCGTTGAATCCCGACCGCAACATGGTTATCTTTCATATGTAATGACATGTTCCCGCACGGTTTGTCTGCCGTCACCCATAGCACGTAACCTCGGCATCGTCGCTGTTCCTCCTCGCACCTTTTACCACCACTGCCATTCTGCGACCTTCCGTGCGCACACTATTTCTTTGCTACTCCAGCGACGGCGCGCGGCAATACGCAGTAGGCGAAAAGAAAGACAAACACTTCATTTTAGGTATTTTTGGAGGCCACAAACAACCAAACACATTTTATAATGAAATAATGATTAAAAATTATTTATAACTTCGTAAGTACATTATTTTAAAAATTATTTACACTGGCAGAACTTTCATAAATATTGTTCTTCTTCAAACAACAATTGTACTAGCACTGGCGTAACTCCAGATTATTCTTGCTTTTGATGGTGTGAAATGATTGGCAATGAAACACTCTTTCGGAATGCACAGTTTTTTCTTTTGTGTGTTTTCGCTGCGAACCTATCTTCTTGTTAATAAAAGAAAGCTACCGAATAATGAAGAAAAATAAAAAGAAAGCAATGTTGTGAATGAAAAACTAGCTACTTTAAATATTTAAATAATGCCTAAACATAAACGAACAGCTGTAATACTAACTTTGATTAATGTTGAAAACAATTCGAAATACATTCAGTATTTCATAACCCGAAAGCTAATAACAATAAAAACAATTTTAATGTATTCATTGCGACACTACAAGATACTAAATGACAAATATAAATTTAAAATACATGCTCCAAATAAACATCATAGCACATATTCTGATGGTGTTGCGCAAACTCTTCTTCATTCTGTGGCTCTGGCTGCTCGCTGCGTTGGCTTTTACGCAGATGAAACAGTGTGATTCTCTGGCGAAGGCGTGGAGAAAACATTTCTGAGAGCTTCTGGCTCTGGCCCGCGTGCTGGCGCCACCGCCACCATTGCCGTTTGTTCGCGCGCCATGTTTAACGCTATACGCTGACGGCTTTGCCCCTCAACACGCGCAGTGCATCGTTAACCTCCCTGCCCGGCGTGTTTGACGCGTCATTGAGCTGGTGTCGCGGCCGTCGGCACTGCCGGCCGCTGTCGTCTCATCTTTCGATCGCCGGCGCTGAAAGCTGAAACGCGGCTGGCTGACGTGGCGCTAGCAGCGCGTGACTCTTGAAAGCTTGACGCTTTACGAACGAAGGAGCTGTTTTGAATGAAACTCTCTGGCGCAACTGCAGATAACTACGGTTGATTGAAAATGAAATGGAGTTCTATCTTAAAAATTGCAAATAATTCAGGCTTAAGCAGTGTTTCGGGCCAATTCTGTAAAACTTTATTTCACTCGTTTTACGCGCAGTTGCTTTAATGTTAAACGGATTACTGACTGTCTTGACAAGCTTGCTTTCACTAATTTCGGAATCATATTTTATTGGTGAAAATATCAAAATGTTGCAGTATTAAGGGTTTGACAAATAATAATATTCTAGAACGTATTTAGACAGTGCAACAAATTTTGTTTATAATATCAAAGAAATAAAAATATGTCTGTTTAAACGAAAATTTCATGTTTCAAGGAAGTTTGTGTGGCAACATTTTCGTATTGAACTTACTTAATTAACCATGAATTAACATATAAGCTGCCACGATATTACTTATGTCTTATGTTTGTGTCACCTGTGCTATAATTCTGGTGTAGTGCTGACATTGAATAATTAAAGGCCTGAAACCAGAAAAATCCATATCATTTGTTTTTATGCTAGTTTATTTAAGCAATTACAACATAAGTAAACCGGCAATAAACGATAAAAATTCCAATCAAAACTATTCCTTCTAAGCGACATTAATGGCTGTTATTCAAATACGCCAGCGTTGTAATGAACGAAGCTCAGGCCGGATGTCCACATAGCCGCTGTTTGCTATTGAATCACACGGCACGCGCGTGATCTTAGGAAGAAACAACGCGATCCGTACGGTTCTTTTTGCTGAAGCTTCTGCCATGGCATAAAGCTATGCGCATAAGAAGCATAACATGTTTTATGCATGCCGAATCGAACGAAGTCTCATCTCTTTTTCCTAGAATGTTGATGAATGTCTTACAACATCTCAGGCGTATTTATCACGTGCATTCAGCATCTGATGCAGAGGTGATAGTATAATGAAATTTTAGCAATGAAGACAACAGCTTTCTTTAATGTTTAGAACGCGTTTCACCACAAATTTGTTTTATTATGTATACTGACATATGGTCATTATTCAGTTTAATATTATGAACGCCAACGATATCCATTAGCCTCATATGGCGATAATAAAATATTCACTGTTGAGCCAATTACTTTCAAACAGAATACAATTTATCTCATGTCTCTATAATGAAAAATATTGAATGACAACTTTTATGCATATTATCAAGCTTCTGTACATTCATCGACAGTTTTATTGTTTCTTTCAAAAGTTTTGATTCCTTCAAAGTATTGATTCTTGAATCTAAGTATATTTTTCGACGAAAGTAAATTAAAATAAATTGGAAAAATCATTTTTCATTTTTAATCTAAAAGAAATCAATAAATCACGGCATTTAAGACGCTATAATTGCGAATTATTTGCATTCCCAATTTAAGTACGATGAAATGATGCTCATAAGAAATTTTTAAATAATATCTTGTAAAAATATTTATGTGTAAATAAAACAAAATATACTGTAAATATTTTCAATCAATGTCTGCCTAGCAAATCATCACAACTGTATAACTGCATAAACAATAGATTTACTAGGTGGTAATATTCTTCGAAGTGAGAACTTTGGATCGACATGCTTGCGTAACAAGACTTTCGAAGAGTAAATATGATGAAAAAGTGGTTTAATTTTTGTGACTGGTGCATATGCTTAGACTCTTTTAATTACTAACAGTAACAAATATAGATGACATCTGGCTCAATCCAAAAGCCATGTATTTTACGTAGTTGAATATTCTGTTAAAGAAACTGGATCTTGATGGAAAGAAAACAGGCTCTGGTTGACACAACAAAACGTTTAATAAAATGTGCTGAAAAACAAAGATCTCAGAGATTGAATTTTTCACTACATTCACTGTTATGTGACAACAAAAACATCTAATTAAATATAATTCAGTACAAGCTTAAATTTCAACAAACCTACGAATCTAAAGAGCAGAAAAATGTGGTCTACGTAAATGACAAAGAACATTATGACAAATGATTGGTGCCATTTATTGATGACTTCAGCGCATTTGACTGCAAATCATGGAGATATTTATTTATTGATATTTGCGTCAAACGATTAAACTGCGTATGTTTGTGCTATGAAGAAATTGTGTGCGTCAAATTCTGCGATCTCCACGCAAGTCATATTCTGCCCAAATTGCAATTTTTGAAGAAAAAAGACAAACTCCCGAAAATAATAAAACCTTATTTTCGAGATAAACAAGCAATGGTAGGAAGAAAAAACAACAAACTTTCCCCATATAAAATCATTTTCGAGATAAATAACAATAAATTTGAATTTTGAGGAAAAACAACAAAAAACTCCCATAACAAAACTATTTTCAGAAAACAAGCAATAAATGGCTCTTGTACTTTCTGCCTCTGTTTGTTGTGAAACGTCAATTTGAATAAATGTATTTCCCACTAATTAAGATAAATGCTGAAATGAAGTACATTTATAACTCGAAAGCGCAAACAGACTATCTTTGACCTTTCAATGAATATCAGGAAACTGAACAACACGATAAGATGAGTCGTGACGTGAAACTGTAATACAACAGTTGTTACAGGTGTTTATATATTTATACGATCCAAATAAATATGCATTATGTCATTGTTAAATTAATGATCCTTTTCTTGTGATGCTCGTATAATCTCTATTGTATAAGCTGGTATACAACAAACATTTCACTGAAGATTAAACTTTTCTATTAATTGTCGTTTAATGTCGTCTGGCTGAAATCTGTAAGCAATGTGCATCTGTTGTATGTAATTTTTGTAATGGCAATCACGATGAAAATATGTTTCACCCGTCAGTGTAATGAACTAGACATTTTAATACTATTCCGCCCTTGAGCAGAATAAATTTTACAAAACCACTGGTCGTAAATACGACCAATTCTAGATTATGAGAGAAAGCTTACGCCAGTCACGTATGAAGTTGGTGACCATTGGTCATTTTTGTAATCTAAAGTCTGGGAGAACCCTGTATTTCCCAATCAGCTATGCGAGCAGGTACATTCATAGTACGGCAGTATGAATGACTAATTGCAGGAAATTCTGAACGCGTAACTTTATAATGAGCTTTTAATTTGTGTTCAATTCATTTAAATGAACGTTCATTAAATTTGACGTGAACACAAACACATTGCTAACGGCGGTCAATATTGCATTCATTGTGGAACTTTGAAGTATTTGAAATAGAAAACTGCATTAAGCCGTTTTCTTTTCGTTTACTATTAATTTGTTATTTCAGGTGTATTGGCATCTGATGACATCTTACGGTTTCTTTGTGCAAAAGAATATTCGTATCATCACAAGCGCCGTTCTTCAGACATCATAGAAAACATATCATTTGCGTAAAAAGCAGAACAAGTAGACACAAACGTCATGAAACTCCACATGCAGCAATCATTCCAATAGGCTATTTCCTTTCTCTGAATCGTTATTTAGGCTCACGTTTGCTTCCAATCTGAAACAATACAATCAGAGAAAGTAAAATGTCATGATCAATGACGTCCACTTTGAAAATCTAAAAATGTCAATAGAATACCTCATTTTGTCAATGAACGATATCTTTAAGAAAAAGCTCGCTGTTTCAGGTATTTATTTCTAAATATTGGCTTTATCTGAAGCACCTCGTGAAGGACGTCGCTGCACAATAAAATCTCTCTGTATTTTGAAAAAAACGATGAAAATGGTGATGATACACAATTTCATTTTTCGACCGCGCTTTACGGCAGCTGTTGTGTTTAACTGAAACGAACCGATGCGCAGATGCGTGTAATGATTGGCACAGTGGCCTGTGGCATGCGCACAGGTGCAACAAGAATCGAGAACTAAACGGACGATGTTGTTTTGGTTACCATTATTTGAAAATTTCATGGGCTCGAAACAGCTGATCTAATTTTGGGTGAGCAGCTACTGTTTGGTTTTTGGCCTGAACACTAATGTGAATCGCGCTCAATTCAGCTGTGGTGAAGATTAGCCACTGTTTGAATCATGCATTTATATCGTTACCTTTTAAAACAACATTCTCTGGTGTTTAAACAGTATTTTATTATATTCCACATTGCTTTTTGTTATTATTTGAGTTCATATCTGATCGTTTTCATATGACTTTCGTAACAATGTTTGTATTTTTAAAATAGATAAGAAAATAACGAATACATCATGTTTAAAAATAAAAAGTAAATGCATTTATTACACACGATATTCTAATTCACTTTGTGATCCGTAATACTTTTTCGTGAAATGTTTAATTTTCTCTTTTTAACAAACAAACAGACAGAAAAATAACTTTAAACAAATTATATTTTATTTGTGTCAATAACGTTATAAACTTGCGCTATGATCTTTTGGCAAGTAATCATCGGCGCCTTTTTATGTTAACAAGTAAATAGCAAACATGCGTGTTTTATTTATTGTGTCGTATTCATATTGATGGCAATTGAACTGTGCATCGTCACTATGACTAGGTATTCATTATTATTCATGTCTGGTGTGGTTTTGTTAATTATAATTTGATCTATTATTGTTGTATTTAAGTAATGATTCGCTATAATATCTAATTAAAGAATGAATTAAGTTCGAAACTGCTGGCACTAATTAGTTCATCGAAAAATCAATGTTAATCACAACTGGCAAAGAGATTGCAGGCACATTCGAATTCTTTTTAATCCTCAATATTTATTTCTACAGAACTAAATGATAGAACTGAGGACCATTTAGAATATAGGAAACAATAAATTTTCTAAGAGAAATATTATGTCATTTAAATATTAACTGAATAAAAGATTGTCTAGGCGCGACAATTTTATTGTTTTCTGTTTGCTGCTGCTCTTTCGCGTTAATATTACACGTCAAATCAATAGTCATATTAGAACAATTCAATGACCAAATATATATCTTATTTTTAATTAAATGTGAAACTTTCAATAAATTTATATTTACAAAAAGTAAAAATAATTTGCTATATTTTATTATTCTGTTTAATTATGTTAATAATCAAACTATTACAAATAAATACAATTATGAATAATTTCACGTTTAATACAATACGAAATGAACTAAATACGAAAATGGCTTTGCGAATATAAATCTCTTTACACAATTTAGAACTTTGGCACGGCCGTTTCTGGCTAGCTTAGTCTAAATAGTGACAAATGATATAACATATCGTACAATACTGGTTGTGTATTTCCGTGCTGTTGACCCATTTGAAAACTGCATTTTATGAATAATAATGAGTTTGATGCATTCGCTGGGAAGAAGTATCCGCCTAATAACTTGCACTTTACGATTTACAGATAACAAGTACACAAGCAAAATCTTTCTTGTATATTATGTAAAGATGAGACGTGTGTAACTCATGGAAGGCAGCTTTGGAATAGATGACACAGCTGACCATGGTTGCGACTATGTCGTTTCAACAAGTTAATCCTTAATACATTGTCGCGGCTTATGTTCCCGTACCGTGTAATGACAGTGCGAACATTGAAAATAATATTTGCCAGCCGGCTGGCTCTGTCAAACAATATTGTAGCATCTTGAAGCTATAAACTAGGTAATTGATATCGTTTTTTGGGTGGTACTCGAAAATCTCGGCACTCGTCGACATCTCTCAGGCTACAAACCACCATCGAGAGAAGCATCTCAAATATCATCAGAGACCTAAGTATTGAAGCTATTGAAATGTTTTATAATACCGAAAATAATTATAAGCCCCAGAATTCCCATTGGTAATTATCGGGGTAGCTAAAAACATAAACACCACAAGAAAATTCGAAGAAATACTGATTTACAACAACACAGAAAACGAACGCTGGACTGCGTGTTCTTTGAGTCATTCGAAGTTCGCTGCGGGCATGATAATGTGACGGCGGTATTCCGCAGAGTTCCTAGGTATCATGCATTCGCGGCGACTCGGCACTGGTATCTCGTCCATCGCTCCTTTCCTATCGCCCGCGCAACTCGGCCTCTGGCGATCGTTCGAAATTTCAGAGGCGTAAAGAGACGAGATCCGTGGTGAAGAAGATAGATAGGGTATATGGCAATTGGACAATAATAGTCGAGAGGATTAAAAAACAGGATATCGGGCTAATATTTACAAAACAAATACTATAATCAATCAATTCAAAAGAATTTACTACTATAAAAGAATTGATATAAATGAAATAAATAACAATGATATAATGATTATTATTATTATTATTACTATTACAACCACAAGGACCTAGACGAAGAATTCTAGTGAAAGGAAGAAGAAGACGCCTAAACAAAGATGAGCCGATATCTTTAGAAATGATTTATGTTTTTATATGGTCACAATAACGGAATCCATCATTCAAGTAAAATGACACAGTGAAAGAGTGATGAAGCCTGCAGTGTAAATTCGAAATGTGGCAGCTTTAAAATAAGAAGAATAGTATAAGCAAAAATATCGAAGTAACAAGATGATAAGTGTATCTGAAATACAGTATGTAGCGTAAAATATTGCAGTGCACATGCGTCTGGCGAATACCAGCAGTGATAAACCTGGGAACTGGATAATGAAAACCCTCTAAGACCTGACCGCCCTTCAATGAGCTTATATCATCATCATTGTGACATACCGACATGTACAATAGCTCTGACGATGATCGCTACGCGATCGTTTTCCCCCATCCAGTTTGCTTACGCATCTGCACACTTCCTTTTATATATTAATTTGTAGACAATTTGGTTTAATGTATAATTATATCTATTAATGTATTTCCAGCTCTGACGATGATCGCTACGCGATCGAAAAGATCTTAAGACGAAATATAGATTTGATACCAGGCAACCTCTGTTTATTTATTGTCGTTTACATTCTATTGCCAGCACTGCGACAACAAAAATTCATTGCAATACCATTCTTCTCAAACATTCTTTAGATCAATACGATTACTTACAATGCGGTCGAATGAAATGAAATGGAATAGAAAGGTACTAAAATGAACTCTAATTGTGGTTGATGTTACTTGAAGAACGATAACTATTAATACCCTACAAATATGTTATCTCGGAGCATTCTCACACTGGAAAATACACCTTGACATTACCAAAAACACTTCTGCATTTCTTTTATTAGTAATTTGGTCATAAATTGAGGAAAAATTAATACTTGAATTATACAATCATTTAAAATATTTCACAGTTTGCAAACTGAATGCTAATAGATGCAACAATTTTGAATTGGTGACAAAATGTAATGAAGCCGGGGTCGCTATGATCCAAAAATTCACAGGAAATTTCAGAGTTTAATAAAGAAACTTTAGATCTTCTCTTCGTACGCTCAATGTTTCTCAAAATATGTACTATATTTTTCGAAACTTGTCTCAATGGCAATACATTTTCTGAACATGTTGTCTTTAGTTTTAGAAAATGCTTTTCTTTTATGGAATGTGATAGCTTTCTATAACTGTAATACTTTCCAAGTAAGCCTAGTATGTGTATACAAGAAATAAACACGTTATAGATAGCAGTGTCACTATGCCATGACAGTATTATTTTCGTAGTCAATACTGAGACCAGTCGAACATGCGAAGGAAGGTCACTGGTATATTCTTACCAATACTTGTACCAAATTGGTTTATCAACCGCTCTCTGCATTTCAAGAACCCTGAAACTGGGGCTCACACCAACAGCATCAATAGCACCCGACCGGTAGTGGTAGCTCAGTGCATCAACTGATGTCACAGCAGCGCTTCTGTCCGGGAGGTCCTAGGTTCGAGTCCTGATGGCGGCAGGATTTTCGACACTAGCTTTTCAGCTAGGTCGAATTCAGTCGCTGTCTGAAGGAGAATTCTAGCGGCCGGCTGCTCTGATCGGCAGTTTTCCGTGGTTTCTCCGATCAACACCAGGCGAATGCCGGAGAAGTACCTTACCAAACGGGTCACGGACCTCTCGCGATCTGTCCTTCCTCTTTCTTGTCCTATCCTCTCCCCTTACACACACACACACACACACTTACACTAACATGCATTATACTACCACATATTCCGGGAGATCGGTCGGGAGCTTAGAGCTTGGCCCGGCTAGGGCGGTGCCCCGCTGATGGGAGAGTCCTGATTAGGGGGAAACCCCGCTAGCCGACGGTATGTCGGCGCCGGATCTCGCCATCCAGCGGGAGAATATCACCGTCATCTCCCGAGAAAAACATGCTCTACACTAACGGGACTAATGACCAAAGCAGTTAACGCGCCCGGAAACACGAAAAAATTAAAAATCAAATCATTGCCCTACCCTCCTAATATCCCTTCTTCCCTCCCATCGTTCCCCTTCCCCCCGCCGTGCCCCCCCCCCCGTCCCGCTCCATTTCCCTCGCCCTGTTGCGCCCCATCACCACCTCGCTCCGCCATGCCCTGATCCGCACCGCACAGCATCGCCCACTTTGTTCCGCCCCACGCCACCTCCCCCCCTTCCCTCCCTACCCTCCCGCCCTCATCACCCTCCCTTCCCTCCCCGCCCTCTCCCGCGGAGCCACTCGTCGCGCGCTGAGCGCATCTGGCGGCGCCTGAATGTGACAGAAATCTGCGAAGCCTGTTTTGCAAGGGGAGCACGCGCGCGGAATGAAACGCCGCATGCGAAGCCGGCGAGCGGTGGGCGGGGGCCGGGCAGGGGCGAGGGCCGGAGGGGTGGGGCGCAGCACGGAGCGATGCGCGACGGGGGGCGGTCGCGTCACCACCACGCCAGCGAATGGATCGAACGGAATGGAAGCTGCGGAGACGAACGGCGGAACGGGTAACGAAGCAACGTGTGAAGATAAACAAGATAAAGGCATTGGCATGAAGAGGAATGAAAAATTAAACTACGATATGGAAGTCCGAAAGGTAAACAAGGGGGGAAAAAAAAAAAAAAAATAAGAGGGGAGAAAGGAGAAATGAAGAAAAAAGAAACAAAATGGCATCATAAAGTAAATTAAAAAAATCGAAAGAAGGGACAAAAAGTACTTATCGTCAGTATACAAGAGAAACTCAGTATGTTCGAAAACCATGTTCCAATATAAATCAAGTTGAAGTTGATTCTGATAAATTTGTCCACTCTGTATCATTTGCCAAATGGAAGATACATCCAGTTGATTTTTAAAAATATTTTAATATATATTATTTCTTTTAAGAAACAAACAAAATCAGATCCAAAGATGATTTTCCTGTACTACGTTTTCACGGTTCTGTAAATTCCTTAAAAAAGGGATTATTTAATGTATTCAACACTAAAATTTCAGCTATTCCCCAAGTCTATGAATAAAAAATGTGGCTTAACGATCAAAAATATCAAAATACACTTAGTAATATACAGACTACATAATGAAAAGAAAAGTCGGGGGCAAGGAAGGGGAGAGCTGAACATGAGTGTCACGCAGAACGAGAAACAAAATCGTTTCACGTAGAGAACCCTAAAATGAAAGAGAGGGCAGAAATTGCACCAGTGAAAGCGGAAGCGAGGTGAAAGTAGGTCGCACGAATGTAGCCGCCGGCAAATGAGGTGGAGTGCGGACAATACTGCATGCAAGATCGCAGCGAAGTGGCCCCGCCGCCACACGAGCGAGGGACAGGGCTGCGAGGGCGGGGCGCGGGAGGGTGCTGTGCGTGGCGTGCCGCGGCGGCGCGGGACGGGACGGGCGTGTAACACGGGACGAGCAGACGTCGGGGCGTGGTGCGGGACGGGCAAGGGGAGGGGTGTGGAGGCGGGCGGCCAGGGAGGGACGAAGAGGAGCATAGAGGGACGGGAGGGACAAGAGGGTAGAGGGGTGGTGACGGAGGGGGTGGGCGTAAAGGGGAGAGAGGGGAGGAGCGAGAGAGACAACGCGCCAGGGGGCGGGGCGGGGGACAGCGGCTCCCGCGGCTGACGTTGATGAATACCAGGGCGCTCGGAGAGCATCGGCGCAATGGAGGTTGATTTACTGGCCGACAGTGGGGACAAATCGTCAGCGCGTCGATTATCCAATTGAGGGCCCCCAGCCTCCCGCCGCGTAGATAAGCGCCACAAAGCTGGATCTGAGGAGCGGGCGCGCATAGGCCGGCGACCTTGGCACTGAGGGGATCGCCCCGTTATTTATCGCTGACGCACTCAGAGAAAGCTGCCGGTGCAAGGAAGTTAATTTTTTGCGCGCAGGTAACCCACTTTAGGCCTGTCACAACACGGGACGCCAACTTCCTCTACAGGGGCCTACGTTCGCCCATCAATTTCAAACTTTTTCAAGTACGCAGTTTGCGACACATATTTTACCGATCCCGGACAGCCTTCTTTTCTGCATAAAGCTATTATATATTTTTTGCGGATCATAAATATCTTAATGCTTTGAATTTGACGTTCCCAGCGAAAATGTGTTACCAGTAAATCTCCATTTTGAACATTCACATTGAACTGAACGCTAGGAAACATTTTGCGTATATCTTGATAACGAAGAAAATATATTTAAATATGACAGAAGTATTAGTAAGGGAATTTGAGAATTTGTTTAAAATTGGGATTAACTTTTGAGCGTATATCTTTGAAAAATAGACTCTTCTGGATAATTTTCTTTTGTTTTCCCATTGTAGACAAAACCATAGTCAATACGACGGATGTCAATGCAACATTTAAATACTTTTTTACACAGTCTCTGGAAGAGGAAACATAATCGAATATTAAATAAGGGGATGTAAATATATGGAATTCCCTTAAATGTTTATTCTTACAGGTTCTCCATGCTCCAATGTAACGCGAAGATTCTTTGATTGCAATACGCGACCAAATGCAAATATTGAGTTTTCTCTAATGATAACATTTAATTAAAACTCTCCTAATCTTTAAAAAAGTCACTTGTTCCATTTGAATAATTAATTTATCTTTATTGTACTACTTATTACTTTTTACAGTTTTTTTATAAAATTTAAAACAATGTGTATTTGCACTACAATAATTCCATGTAATTGTTATGATACATCCTGATATTTTCATCAGAGTTAATTGTTCATAATGAAATTCTTCATGGAAGTGAAGGGCGACAGAAACTCCATTGTAGTTTTCCACTGGATTGGATATGTTTCTTCATCACGTGAGCATGTCAATTCGTCTACATTTGAGTATTCTAGTCAGGCTATAAATCAACTTTCAAAATACTATGTGATTTGCGCAGATTAACAGAACGATCAATTTTTATGGTGTTTAAAGTATTAAATAGGAAATATTTTGGAATCTTTATTTCGAAAACGTCGGGTTGTACTGCTGCAGGCTGTTTGAACTTGTCACACGACGCTACTGAGTATTAAAGTACTACTGCCACAAATTCATATGGATTCATTTAATACACATTCATTCATTCATTGCATTTCGTCATGTATTATTCCACCGTCGGGCGTTACTATTCTGGTGCGTCGACATTAACAGAAAAATATGAAACACTTCACATCTTACGTCTTAACCTACCGCCGTTCTCATATCGACATCCGGCGCCGTGATATTGGAGAACGAAAGGGAACGCCAGGCGGGAATTTGTGGGAAGGAGAGGGTTCGTGTTCTTAGTTTGAATGTACGCGGTTGCACTTAGTGATTAATTTTTTGCCAATAGGCTCATTTAATTTCGTACGTTTGTATGACTTTCGTTCCTGCAAAGAAGCAGATTTAAAATTTCTTCACAGACGCATAACTGCGCACAAAGGAGAAAGGAAATAGAAAAAATAGACTTTCTATGGATATTTTTTGGGGTGTTAAAAATTTGTGTACTTTTTTATAAATAAAAAAATGCTTTATTTAGACGCTGAATTTTCAATTTATTTGGGAAGAAATTGCCAAATATATGTATGTTTCCTCCATAACTATTATAAATCAGTTTCTGTATTAAATTCTGCGAATTCGCTTCCTATCTTTTTGTTTCCTTCCCTAACGAGCTGTTCGGCAACAAAGTATTTTGCTATGAAATGCGTTAGAAATTATGCGTTGCCTAGATTGTTCTATATTAATCAGGGGGGCCAAAGTTTGGAACATCGTCACCAACTTGGCTTGACGTATTATAGATTACATCGCCTTTTCTTTCGCGGGATAACAATTTCGTTTTCTACTATTTCACAACCTGCAAATTCCTTCACGTGGCGGGAATAAGGTGTATACTCCGATTGAAACGTAGTATATCCTTCAAGGACACGAGGTGCAGGGAGAGGGGAACACTGCCATTCAATCGCAAATTTTGTGACGACTTAAATTATTAGTATTCCCCCTCTCCTTCTGGGTCATAACCTTGAACCTTTTCTAACGTTTCTTACTTTTCGTAGGTTTCAAACGTGTCTACCATTTCCAACATATCTAACTTTCTTACTTATTTAACCTTTCTAACGTTATAAGTTTTAAAGTTGCCACCGGGAGCGGTGGCTCAGTGCATCAACATGCTGCAGTGCCTCTGACCGCGAGATCCTAGGTTCGAGTCCCGACGGCAGCAGGATTTTCGAAACTAGCTTGTCAGCTAGGTCGAGTTCAGTCGCGATCTGAAGGAGAATCCTAGCGACCAGCTCCTCCGATCGGTAGTTTTGCGTAGATTCTCCGATAAAGAGCAGGCGAATGCCGGAGCAGTATCCTAACAGACTACGGACCGCGCGCGATCTTTCCTCTCCACTTCCTTGTCTTATTCTGACCGCTTAAATACACTCTTACACTAATATACATTACATTACCACACCTGACGGGAGAACGGTCGGTGCCAGCTGGTGAAAGATATCTGGCTGGGGAAAACCCCGCTAGTCGACGCTAGGTCGGCGCCGGATCTCGCCATCCAGTTGTGGAAGATCACCGTCACCTCCCGATACACTTACTGGAATAATGACCTCGGTAGTGGACGCGCCCGGAATCACTAACAATCAATTTTAAAGAGGCCACTCTAACCCCACACTAATTCGCAGGAGTTGGTACGCGTCTTCGAAACAACAGCGGCACTTTCCGCCGCTGCGGAGCGACCCTGCCTGCAGGCGTCGCAGCTGCGAAAGCCACCGCCTCGAGGCAATGGGTGCAGACGCCGTAAATCATGCGGGAACATAAACCGTTCCATTACGTCAGAACATCATTGCGGCCGCCCGTTTGAAGGAGCTTAGAGCTCAGAGCAGGTCTGTCGAAGGTTCGTGCTCGTCGCGTCGGGCTCGCAGCTCGAGATCGCAATTCAGTCATAAATATTCCGGTTGAAATGGAGTCTCCCGTCAAAGACGCGAGTTGAAAGCGGGTATTGCCATCCAATCGGGAGCTAAATGCTAAAAATTTAAGTGGTTATGAAGCTCGCGATTGGATGGCAGTAATCCCATCTCCTTCCAGCTCATGACCTTTAAGGGTCACTACAGATCGTCGGAGTGTATTTCGCGGCTGCGATCGCAAGTACTGGCCCCTCCGTGGCCCCTCCGTGGCCCTCCGTGGCCCCTCCGTGGCCCCTCCGTGACCCTTCCGCGATCGGGAATGGGAATGCGTAAGAGGGATTGGCAGAAGGAATGTGAATATTCTGCATCAGTACAAGAAAGAACGCATATTCTTGAGACGAATTTTGCGTCGAACGCTACCGAAGTAAAAGCATGTTAATTAGTGTTGAAGGGGCATTACGTCTTCGGAAAGGCCGCAGTGAGACGTAGGCAAAACTGCCTATGAGGCGGCCGCGACCCATCAAGTTGCGTGGTGGAAGAGAGGGTGGGTGGGTAAGGTGGGTGGGGAGGAGCGGAGATTGACGCGAAGCGGAGAGGAGGCGCAATGGTGGTGAGGTGGGGAGGGGTGGAAGGAGGGGCGGGGTGGAAGGAGGGGCGGGGCGAAGGCGGGGCGAAGGCGGGGCGAAGGCGGGGCGAAGGCGGGGCGAGGCGGGCGAAGGCGGGCGAAGGGGGGCGAAGGCGGCGAAGGCGGGGCGAATGTGGGGCGAAGGCGGGGCGAAGGCGGGGCGAAGGCGGGGCGAAGGCGGGGCGAAGGCGGGGTGGAGGCCGGGGGGAGAAGCGGGCCTGGCGCATTGCTTGTTAGGGCGGCGGCGCCCGAGAAAACCCGTCTGCCCCGAGAGGGGCGGACGCGACGCGACCTTAAAGGCTGCGCCGGCGGGGTGGGGGCTGTCTGCGCGCCGGGGCAGGCGGCGCGCGTCTTGGCGCTGCAGGAGAGCCCTCGAGGCGGGGCATCAGGTGGCATTTGGGCGAGAAGTCGACTATACTCAAGAGAGCAGAAAGAGAAGCTTCCACAACACACGTGCTAAAATTTTGATTGATGTCCGTTCCCTCTCCATAACAAAAGACTCTCGCCAAGACACTTCTTCGCTGTTCAAAATGAAGTCGCCACGTGTTCGGACTCCGTTGAACAGTTCGATATATTCGTTGAACGATTCTGCATAGGAAATTGTTACAAGCATAGGGCGTACCCGTCAATCCAGTTGTAACCACCGCGTCACCGCCCGCCCTCCTGCGTTTTCGCTCCCCGCGCCATCGCCAGCCATAACCCCGCCCACTATATAACTCACCATCGCGTTTCCCGGGTTGGGAGTGCCCTCTGCTTGCATCTATTAGGCGCTAAATGGTCTCTCCTTCTTCCTTCATACTTCCTCTGTCCTCGTTCCGCCGCAGCTCTACGCTCTACCGACTCAGGAGCCAAGCCCAACAACACTTCACAAAATAAACACAGACCAAATCATACGCTCCAGTCGGTTTCACGTACATAATGAGAAAAAGTTTACTGAATTACGGGTAGTGACTTTTGGGCAGAGTATCGAAGTAAATAAAAGCTGTGAACATCTACAGCGGAGTAAGCAATAAAAACCTGAGGGTGGGAAATTCATCAAGCGTTAATTTTTTTTGCGGTCGTTGCATTTCCTGCAATCAGCTGACTGGCCGAACCTCGTAGTGGTTGTTATTTATCGTACGTGTTCTAAAGATGATGCTCACTAAAAGTAAATACAAGAAATGTGTCATTATTCTTTATTTCGATGCACATCTTACCTCGAAGTATTTGAACTACCCAGAAATCGAAATAATCGATATTTCTTCAAGGGTTCATCATTAGCAATACAGGGCGAGACGCCAAATTCATTAAGTAATATTTTTTAAAATAAATTATAATAAATAATATTAAAATTTATTTAAAAGGTTTTTGCAGAATTTTGTTTTGTAAATATAAAGATTCATGATATTAAAGTATTTTTTGTTTTCATGGATTACATTAACTTGTAAACCTTCATTTGAGAAATGGTATTGTATCTAAGACGCTGAAAAAGCTTTTTCGAATATGAGTATATTACTGTTCTCACTGTAAAATGCCAGAACAGTAACAAACATCAAGAATTTACGATTAATGCTGCGTAGGTATCGAACCTGTAATTGTTAGTATTTGACATTCGGAACATACGAGAAAGAATTATGTCGCCCGAAAAGCATCTAAAAATCATTTAGCATGTACTTAGGGTATATTGAGAATGAATACATATTTAAGAACGCTTTAAATTTTGCGGTCGTTGGTGCCTATGCGAACGTTTCTTAAGAACGCATATTTACTGTCACAATGATCAGATACATTTTTTAAAAAATAAGAAGTACCATACTTAATAACACAACGATATATAAGCAGGTAGTAAAAATTGTTTTAGAAACGTGCCCCATAAATTCTTTTAAAATTTGATAAACAAAAGTCTTGTTGGCATAAATTCTTGGATTCCTCGTAGCCAGCTTGTCAGCAATCTCGTTTTTGCTGCATGATCAGATATCTGGTTTCCAGGCGTGGCCAAAATCCCAACAGTAAACCAAGTTAAATGGTTGGAGCTTGATAAGATGTATTAGGTGTTGGATTTCTTTTGAAGAGGTGTCACAAAAGAAGGTAAAGTGAATGTAGTTTTAAGGGCACTACAGGAATCGCTGCAACCTACAATTATTCACCTACGCAAACGACAAATTTAACCTATTTCACCAATAATGCATATTTCTCTGGAGATTGTCGAATGGAGAGTCTATTCAGAAGAAGCATGTGACACTATGGGAAAAGCACATCCTTCTTTTTCCATTTTCGGATGACACATCAGTGTATATAATGGATGGACAGTATGAGGTCTATTGGGGGTTTGAAAAGTTTCCAGAGAGAAAAAGGGTTCTGAGGGTGTTTTACAGTGATGGGAATTTATGCTCGTTATCGACAAACTGCGTTTTTCAGAAAGTTGGTCAATAAATGCTAAGATTTGGATTATAGCGGCTAATTGGAATTGGAAAATCGTTACTTCATTGCAGGTCGTCAAGAGCTGTCCACTGAAAGATGATAAATTTGTCCTGCTTATCGGCACGCAGCATTACTCGCTGAAGTGGTAAACAGTACCTTAACAAACGCTCCACGGACCGCGCACGAACTTTCCCTTCTCTTCCTTATCCTATCCTCACCCCTTACACACACACACTGACACTAACAAGCACTACATTACCCACTTGCCAGGAGACTGGTCGGGAACTTGGAACTTGTCCCGGCTGGGGCGATGCCCCGCTGGTGGGAGATACCTGGGTAGGTGGAAACCCCACTAGCCGACAGATCGGCGCCGAATCTCGCCATCCAGCGGAGGATGATCACCATAGTTCTAATAGTTTGGGGAACTACCTCCTAGTTAACGAATTTCACAATTATTCAAGTCTTATTGCGTTTACTCTCTTCATTGTCTTATCTTAGTATACGATTTTAAAAGTAAACGAATCTTTGTTAGAAACACTTGTAAATTATCCGTCTGTTCATTCTCTCTTCTCGTCTTTAAGAAGAGTGCGGGGCAAGGGTTTGGGGTTATATACTGTTTATTACCATGGTACCCTACTACTACGGAGCCCAAAAGCTGGATACTCCATTACTGTCAGGGTTTCCACGGGACGTGGAAGGATGTATCATGGCTTCTTCTTCGCCACACACTGCCAAAGGGACATCATGTCTCTCCCACTCACCCAAAATTCAGTCAAAAAAGTAATCTATGCGGATTGGTCTGCAGTGGATTACGTCCCAACAGCCCGCCAAGGACTGGTCAAGGCCACACATAGTGTATCTGAGCATGCAGTTGGCTTACATAATCTCCCGCAGTCATTATGACTCGATTTGAACAAGGAATGCAGTTAGACCATACGATTGCAGTGTACTCATACGATTTTGGTGTTAATTGGTTTGGTTGTTTTTTTTTTCCGGGCGCGTCAACTGCTTTGGTCATTAGTCCCGTTAGTGTAGTGCATGTTTGTTTCTCGGGAGATAGCGGTGGTCTTCCCCACTGGATGGCGAGATCCGGCGCCGACATACCGTCGGCTAGTGGGGTTTCCCCCTAACCAGGACTCTCCCACCAGCGGGGCACCGCCCCAGCCGGGACACGCTCTAAGCTCCCGACCGGTCTCCCGGAATGTATGGTACTGTAATGCATGTTAGTGTAAGGGTGTGTGTAAGGGGAGAGGATAGAACAAGGAAGGGAAGGACAGATCGCGCGCGGTCCGTGGCCCGTTTGGTAGGGTACTGCTCTGGCATTCTCCTGATGTTGATCGGAGAAACCCCGGAAAACTACCGATCAGTGCAGTCGGCCGCTAGAATTGTCCTCCAGACAGCTGCCGCCGTCAGGACTCGAACCTAGGACCTCCCGGTCAGAGGCACTGCAGTGACATCCGTTGATGCACTGAGCTACCGCTACGGGTGTTTTGGTGTTAAGGTGGCATGTGAGTTGGTATGAAAAATCCCTTCAACTCCCAGGTCATCCATTCCATCCGTATGATGTGCATGGCTAATACCGGTAGACGTAAAGTACAAAGAGAAAGCCAGTGAAGGAGAGATAATGATAAGAAAAGGTGACATAAGAAGTGCAGAGCAAGAGAATGGAAGACAAAGAAAGGGTCACATGAAAGCATTTTATACATCCTCAGAAATAGCCAGCCAGGACGTGGACCGACTAATTTCTACAGGACATGCAACTAGTCACGGCTGGCAAAATTACCGTTAAGATGATAGATCACGTGAAAGACTAGCAATTACATTAAAATGAATTAGAATGTCTGTGCAAATACAGGCATGCATTTTCCATATTCATGTTCGCAAATTAAAAAGTCATCAGTTCACATAGCACTAACAATTTCATTATTATTTTATACAATTGCAGTTCCAAATTTGCCGCATTAATCAGTAAAGTTAGATTTAGGTTGGGATTGAGCACTCGGATTTGGGCTCTGCGTAAACAGTAAAGTTACCTCTGGGACACAAATGTGGACCGGTGTTGAGTCTGAAACGGGTCACCTATAATTCATTAATACTCTAACGACTAGATAATCCGGCAATGACAGGTCCTCTATCGATTTAATCCAGATTCGTCCTCCGAGCCCATACATCAGTGTAGCGTGCCTCATTGGACTGGAGGCCAATGTATCTCTTAAAGTTGACTTCCCCGCTCGCGAACCGATTCAGTTTGTAAATTGAACTGGCGTGTTTTTTCATAAAAATTGCGACCTCTGACATTATTCTAGCAGATATTCTTTCTGAGATGCCAACACAATATTCAACTGAATCACATTTTAATCAAGTCTATTTCGATACGGAAACTAACATTAATATTCCCTCTTTATTGAATATATACTCACTGGACAATCATTTATTTATATTAATAATTATTGTACATTCAACTACATTTTTCTTTGCACAGTCACCCATCATATGTATTGTTATAATAATAATGATATTATTATTATTATTATTATTATTATTATTATTATTATTATTATTATTATTATTATTATTATTATTATTATTAAGGAATTCTAAATATTACAGTTGTCAATGAAATTTCAAAAAGTAATACATTACAAAAAATGAATTGAATAGGAGCAGTAGGTGTATCTCCGGAGTTTCGCCAAATTCTATCACCTCTTCCCAAGAGAGTACGCACTGCAAACCGAAATGCGGGAAAGACTAATATCCCAAGTAAAACCTTTCGTTTCGAACACTACAGAGCGCGTCTACAGCGAGATTGTTTAATTCAATTATATCGAATACTTAATATTCTTAACAGAGTATATTCGGAAGAATTTCATGTGAATATTGATTACAAACTTTCCAATGGAGCACTGCGGTTGTGTACTGTGTGCTGTGAGTTCAACGAGTGAAAAATGAATCAACGTTCCGAGTGTTGAACCATTAATTTGAGGAAGAGAGTGCCTACAAATGCAGAAGGCATGTCGTTTGATGTCAATGAGAGAGGAAATGCAAGTAATATCACCGAACCAGCAAAATACAAGGTATGAACAATTAGCTATGCCTATTCAACACAACGGTAATTCTCAAGTAAAAAGCTACGCTAATGTGACTTCTAACATAATGTTCCCGAAGAAAGATCAGGTCATCATTATTGAAGCTATAGAAAAAGCAGAAATAAGAGAATATCTGTTAGCCATGTCGAACATAACCAAACCGATCACAATAAAATTTATCTCACGTATTTCTAATGCTCGTGTTTGTATTTATCTTGACTCCAAACAGCAGACCACCTTATAAACAACAAGAAGGAAATAATAGTTAAAACCACAAAACTAGTTATTAAACCATTGATTACAAGAAACAAAAGAATAGCCTTGTCCAATGTGTGTCCAGTCATCCCTCACTCACTAATAGAAGATAAATTCAATGAATTAAATGTAAAGATACTATCGCCTATATGGTTCATGAAAACTGGAATGAAGGACCCTGGGTTTTCTCATGTACTAAACTGTTTTCTAGACATTTGTACTTAACACCAGAAGATGAACATAAAATTCTCGAATCTATAAAGATTAATTATGAAGGAACAAACTACTGGATTTACATCTCCAGTGAAAGTACATAAAAGTGATTTGAATGTAATAATCTAGGTCATGTTTCTAAGAATTGCGGAAATAATGTGATCAACCGAAATAATAAAACTACTTGTGAGGTTACGGACAAGGAAAAAAACAAAACAGAAGAACATGATTATTCAGGTCAACTACAAACAACTCTCAGAACAAACAATAAAACAGAAGTTCAAGAAAGTACAGATCAACTACAAACAAAACTAGGAATAGACAAGACAGAAGAACAAGAGATCACTGAGCAAATACAAACAACACTAGGAACAGAGGAAGTAGACACAGAAGAAAACGCCAAAGGAGTCAAAAGGGGGCATTCAGTGACAGAATCCTCCAGTTTTAAACTACCTGATGTTAATAACTTTGAAGATGAAAAACAGAATATGGAAGAAACTGGAAGGAAATAAAACATGACAAAAAGAAAAAGAAACCAAAACACATAGACAACAGGACAAAGGAACAAGTGTGGGATGAAATTGACAAAGAAATAGATTTAACTAAGGTAGGAAAAAGTTACCCTATTAATATAGATCAATTTAGTCGTCTGATGCACAAAACTCAAGGCAACCAAAATATAATACAAATAGTAAAAGAAACCAACCAATGAAAAATAAATGCACTAGACTATAAAAAAACTACAACAAATAAGAAATGACATCCTAAGACAACAAGTCAACCTTCAAGATGTAAACATGCACAATAATAATACAGAAAATTATAAAATGAAAGGCGAATAATGAATATTTTACAATGGAATATAAATGGATACTACAGCAGACTAGAAAATATCAAGCTAGTAATAAACAAATTCCATTCCAAAGTAGATGCTATTTCATTTGAGGCTATGGACAGGTCGATATTGCTTGATAGTCCGTTGCTACTGTTGAAATGTGTAGGTTGAGGGGTGTTTAGGAGAATGAGGTTATTTCTATTTTCCAACCATTCTGCTATTATTTTTCTATGTCAATATGTCTATGCTTACAGGAAACAAATTTCTCCAATGAACACTGTGCCCAGATCAGAGAGTATTGTAACTTTTACAAAAACAGGTGTCACTCAATAATAGCCAGCGGGGGTGTAGCAATATATGCCTCGATATTTACTCTACCTGAAGAAATTCCATTGAACATAAATATAAAAGCAGTAGCTATCAGGATAAAATTTCCATCCTAATTAACAATCTGTAATGTATATTTACCAAATAGATATACATTTAATCAAGAAGAATTAAACAAACTGAAAGATCAACTTCCAAAACCATTCATTATATTAGGAGATTTTAACAGCTACCATATATACTGGGGATCCCATAAAAATGGTCATAGAAGAAAAATAATAGCAGAATGGTTGGAAAATAGAAATAACCTCATTCTCCTAAACACCCCTCAATCTACACATTTCAACAGTAGCAACGGACTATCAAGCAATATCGTCCTGTCTATAGCCTCAAATGAAATAGCATCAACTTTGGAATGGAATGCTCTGGAGAAGTTATATGACAGCGATCATTTTCCAATAAGAATAAGAATTACGGAAGCCCTTGATCCAGAACACAATATAACATCATCAAGAAGATGGCTATTCGACAAAGCCAATTGGAAATAATTCAGAGAAGAAATTGATAATTCCCTCACGGAGATGCCACAATTAACTGATACCACAAATATATCAGCAAATGTGCTTGTAATGACATTTACTAAACTCATTCTTCATGGAGCAAATAAAACAATCCCCAAATCATCAGGAAGCCACAGAAAGAAATATGTGCCATGGTGGGGAATAAGGAATGTACTCAAGCAGTACTTGATTCAAAAAGAGCTCAAAGACTGCGCCGAAAAGAATGCACATAATGATCCTGATTTAATTTATAAAATTAAATACAAGAAGAAGAGGGCACAAGCCAGAAGAACACTAAAAGAGAGTAAGAAAAAAATCTGGAAAAATTTTATATCAACAATGACACCGCAGACAGATAGTTCAACAGTATGGAAGAAAATACAATACATAAAAAGTGTCATACATCATTAGTCCCGTTAGTGTAGTGCATTATTTTCGCGGGAGTTGGCGGTGATCTTCCTCCGCTGGATGGCGAGATCCGGCGCCGACCTACCGTCGGCTAGTGGGGTTTCCCCCTAACCAGGACTCTCCCACCTGCGGGGCACTGCCTCAGCTAGGACAAGCTATAAGCCCCTGACTAATCTCCCCGAATATGTGGTAGTGTAATGCATGTTAGTGTGTGTGGGTAAGGGGAGAGGATATGACAAGGAGAGGAAGGAAAGATCGCGCACTGTCCGTGGCCCGTTGGCCAGTACCCTAGTACTGCTCCGGCATTCGCCTGGTGTTGATCGGAGGAACCACGGAAAAGTACCGATTAGAGCAGCCGGCCGCTAGAATTCTCCTCCAGACAGCGACTGAATTCGACCTAGATGAAAATCCTGCCGCCATCAGGACTCGAACCACTACGAAATACTGCGTTTAGATTATGCATAGGGACCTTTAGAAGTAGTCCTACTATTAGTATATTAGTTGAGGCCAACATGTTACCACTTCAGTTGAGAAGAAAGGAACTAGTAATTTTCTATGCAAACAAACGTAGCGAATAATCAAGTCAATGGCACATACGAGTACTCTTGGAAAAAATCCACAAAAGAAGTAGAATACCTAAAACGACCAAGATCACCTAAGCCTCTGTATATTAGAAATTATCTCTTCACTGAAGAACTGAAGATGAAAGTCCCTTCTCTCATACCTAAGAAGAGACCAGCAAACCCACCTTGGAGTAACATCATAATAAGAGTAAATATGGAAGTTGCAGAATACGAGAAGAGTACCACACCAAAAGAAATATTTAGAAGTTTTTTTTAGAGATGAAAGACAATTACTCAGATTACAAGACATATTATACAGATGGGTCAGCATTGAATGAAAGAAGAGGCTGTGCAATTGTATCTAATGATAGGATATACAGATTCAGAATCTATGACAGTTACTCTGTATTTATCTGTGAAACAATAGCTATACTAAAAACACTCCAAATAATAGGAGACAATACAATAGATCAATATTTTCTGATTCCAAATCAGCCCTTATGGCAATAAGTAACGCCAGCAACTCTAACATACTCGTCAAGGAGATCCAAGAATTAATTATTTGGCTAACCACAAAGAATTATAATATAGAACTACTACGGATCCCAAGTCATCAGGGAATACAAGGGAATTAAGAAGCAGATAAGGAGGCAAAAAGAGCAATCAATGAAGCCTCAAATATCTCAATTTATTCACCTCCAGAAGAAATTAAGAATTATATTATCACCAACATGAAGAAATGCTGGGACTCTAGCTGAAAAAAAAATGACTTTTGATAAGCCACTCACATGGTCAACATCAAGAAAACAGCAATAGATAGACTAAGAATATGTCATACAAATTTGACACACATACATTTAATTTCAAAATAAACGAGAAACTAGTGTGAAAAGTGTGGTTCAGCTTGGACAGTCAAACACCTTTAAGTAGAATGCCAAGAATTCGAATCAGAAAGAATCCAATCCAAACTTTCCAAAAGCATTAAAGAATGTTTAAATACTGAAGCAGGATGCAAAAAACATTAGATTACTTAAAGAGAACGAAAAAATATAACCTTATCTAAGTTGTATACAAAATAAAGGATAATTGATTATACTCTGTGATGTAAATAATAACCTGTGAAGTTGTATGTAAATAATGATTTGTGATGTAAGTAAACAATGATATGCAATGATGTAAATAATGATAGGTGATGTATGCAAATAATGATATTGAAGTATATAAATAATATGTAAAAAAAATAGGTGATGAATGCAAAAAATGTTAGGTGATGTATGCAAATCATGATATGTGAAGTATGTAAATAATATGTGATATCAGAATAATGATATACGATACAAGTAAATAATAATGAATATTGTAGATGTGGTTCAAGTTCGATAATTGCACTGTGCAATATTATTTTCTCTCTCTCTCTCTCTCCCTCTCTCTCTCTCTCTCTCAACTATCTATCTATCTATCTATCTATCTATCTATCTATCTATCTATCTATCTATCCATCTCTCTATATATCTCTCGTGAACCTCTCATTGACACAAAAAATAATTCCTGGAAATCTGTTAGTTAACAACACTTGCGTCTACATAAACGTTGCATTGTAAAATGGTTAGTTTCGCCATCGATTTGTTTGATTTCGCGATATTTCTATCCCAAACAACGTGGAACACGTTCAAACACAACAGTCGAGGATTTATATGTGCTTGAAACAGCTAGAATGATTGACGTTGCATGAGTAGCCCACTGAAGATGGTAAAATTGTTTCCGAAAGTTGACTTTGGAATGTTTTAGTAAACACTAAAATTTTTATTGTTGAGGTTTGATTATTTCTTAATTCATATTATGGAGTACCACAAGGTATCTGCTATCACCACTGAATATATTCTTTACTATTTCATGTTTATTTCCTTTTTTTTTTTATTTTTGCGAAAGGACAGGAATATGTTTGAAAGGCAATTTTTTTGCTTGCATTAGTTTCGAGTTATGTTTTATTAAATTATTAGTTATTTCTTGCATATACCAATAATATGAAAAAAATAGTTTCTATGAGACAACAGTTATGGCGTACGGGCATACAGCTCTTTTATCAGACAAGAATCTTTCTCGATTAAACCTCCTATCCTGAACTTTGAAAAATGTTAATAATAATATTGAACTCTCAAAAAAATATGATTATAAAATCCACACTTTATGTTCAGAATGTTTAATTTTACTTTCAGATGACAATTTGAAATCTGATTTATTATTACATTTTAATGGATGATTTCTTTGCTTGTGTAAAGGAAATGATAATTAGTAAAGATAAATTTGGGTCATTATTTATCAACCCACTTCTCCAAATGAATATCGTCACTGCGGTCACTGCGGAACATTTTGTACAGCGCTTTTTTTTAAATTTCGCGCCAGTTGCTCTGAAAACAATGTCCAGAAATTCCTGTAAGAAAGTTACCTTGCTCACGACCTCGACAAGCCTGCACTTCGATATCCAACTGGATTTGTCAAACAAATGATAAAAACATTCATTCAGGAAATTATTTAGAAGATATAAAAATATAAAAGAGAAGAAAATACAAACTGCAAAATTCAAAGTAAAAGTTCAAGGTAATTTTACTTTAATGATTCTTAATTCCTTATTAAATAGTTAAGCGTAAATTGAGATTAAAAGGCAGGCGTAAACATCAGTAATATAGAACTTTCTGCGAAAATGGTTGCTGAAACATATACAATACAAATGAAATATTCTGAAATGCCAATGAGTTACACACAGCCACATTCTTATCGAATACTGTTTTCAGGGAGCTATTTATAGTCAAACCCTAGGCTAATGGACACGTTCAGCTGTCTGTATCGATCTTCAGCCAAGACGGCGTTCTGTGAGGCAAGTAACTCGATTCACATTAAAACGGTTAAGCAGAAAATTATCTCAGTGCTGAACAACTTGACCTATATGCAATCTCGTAAATTTGATAATGGCGCCCCACTCATTGTCCTTCAGTTTTACGGCCACCGGTATCTGACAGTTATGTGTAGCCAGTAATTAAACTCAGCTTCACGCTCATAACTCCAAGACCGAGAACAGCAGTCACAGAAGTCCCTCAGAAACAGGAACTGAGTTTACAGTAAGACCGTCAGAATATCGCCGGGAGCGGTAGCTTAGTGAATCAACTGATGCCACTGCAGCGCCTCTGACCGGGAGGTCCTAGATTCGAGTCCTGACGGCGGCAGGATTTTCGACACTAGCTTTTCAGCTAGGTCGAATTCAGTCGCTGCCTGGAGGAGAATTCTAGCGGCCCGCTGCCCTGATCGGTAGTTTTCTGTGGTTTCTCCGATCAACACCAGGCGAATGCCGGAGCAGTACCCTACGAAACGGTCCACGAACCGCGCGCGATTTCTCCTTCCTCTTCCATGTCCTATCCTCTCCCCCGTACACACACACTTACACTAACATGCACTACACTACTACATATTGCGGGAGACCGGTCTGGAGCTTAGAGCTTATCCCGGCTGGGGCGGTGCCCCGCTGGTGGGAGAGTCCTGGTTAGAGGGAAACCCCACTAGCCGACGGTAGGTCGGCGCCGGATCTCGCCATCCAGTGGGGGAAGACCACCGCCATCTCCCGAGAAAAAGCATGCACTACACTAACGGGACTAATGACCAAAGCAGTTGACGCGCCCGGGAACACGAAATACAAAACCAAACCAAACCGTCAGCATATCGGGGATCACTGGCTTTCTGCATCAACACAACGTCGTAAGTGCTCTATTACTTCAGCCATTCCAAGCCTCCCTATATGGGTATTTCATAGAAAAAAGGTTGTATTTACAATACACCCTACATCTTATACCTAGAAATATTCGTATTACTTTATTTATTTATATATTTTTTTAGTCAACAACAGACAAAACTGTATGTGACGTATTGGGGAGAAAATCATCTGCGCACGCTTTCTTGAGTTTCAGAATCCCTTCCCAACACTTAACTATTAATAGTTGAAAGATGAATAAATAATGGTAATAATAATCATATGAATAAATAATAATAATAATAATAATAATAATAATAATAAATTTAAAAAAACGAGAGATTAACATTTCAAAAACGTGATATATATGTCTCCAAATTATAGAATACTTATTTGTAACGGTATATGAGCGAACAGATTTGATTTTTCTGAATTGCTAACAAAATAGAAACTCACCCTAAGCTCTACTACCACTACAAGCAAAAGGAGAGCTCAACGAAACGTGCGCATAGTGAAGCTACATTTACGTCCAGAAGAAAATCAAGGTACCATCTCAGCATCTGCTCAATGGATCAGGGAAACGACAAAAAATCGAGGTGGGGATTATTGAAGGAAGCTGAAGTACATTACTTGTTACAAGCATTTAAGTCTGTAAATTAATTCATTATACTATATCATTGTTTTATTAAAGTAAACATTATTTTTTTCTTTTTGGCGATCAGTATAGTCTCTAATTGTATATAAACAATTTTGCGGCAGAAAATATTTTACTTTTAACTTAAATTTGTGTACCAATTTTAGTTGTTTAATTTCATCTGGCAATGCATTGTAAAGTAACGTACATGTATTGCATGTGGATTTTTTGTAGTGAACTCTTGATACTGACACTTGATAAACATGATTTCTTCGTCGAGTGTTGTAACTATAAATATCAGTAATACATGAAAATATGTTTCCACCGTTAAGTAAGACAGTTTTGACAAATACTACAGATTTGTAAATAAATAGGCAAGGCAATGGTAAGATTCCAAGTTCAATGAAAAGAGGCAGGAATCACGTGGATGGGATTTTTTCATTATTCGGATAACTTTCTTTTCCAATCTAAATGTCTGGGCACTGATGGATGAGATCCTCAGAATATTATGACATATCTCAGGCGGGAATGTACATTTGCACAATACACGCAAGCAGCTGCATGAAGGCTGACAGAATTTGAAAGAATTCTGAGTGCATAACGTAATGAGCATAATTTAATGTTTAACTCTGTGATATGTAGTACATGCCATTTGAGGTTTGATTGAATTGAGAGACCTAAAAATTTTGTTACCTTAACACAGCTAATTGCATATTGTTTATTCTCAATGGAGCATATAATTGCCGATTTGAAACTCAAATTTGCATTGAGACAGTTTTTCCTTCGTTAACTATCAATTTGTTATTACAAAACCAATTTGAAACTTCTGAAATTGTATTATTTATTGTTTCTTTTTTGCAAAGAACATTCGTGTCATCGGCAAACAGAACTGTTCTTCCATTTTTAATACATGAGGGCATATCGTTTACGTACAACAGAAAGAGGATAGGAGCTAAGATCGAACCTTGTGGGACCCCATGTTCAATTGGAAATAATTGGAAAGATAAGTAAATAATGTCCTTTCGTGCAAGTACGGAATTTCTACTCTTTGAGATCGATGTTTTAGGTACGTGGTTATCCAATCTAGGGCTATGGCACGAATTTCATAAGAAAGTAATTTTGAGAGCAAGATGTTTGGTTAATTCCGTCAGAAGCTTTTGAAAGATCTAAAATATCCCAATGGGTTCTTAATTTTAATCTATTGATGAAGCAACATCTGTAAAAAAAGAAAAAATGGCAGTTTCCGTAGATTTTGATTTTGTAAAACCGTGTTCTGAGCCTGAAAACGCTTTTTTTTTCTGAGAAAGGTTTCCATTCGCGTATAAAAAAGCCTTTAATATTTTTTAGAAAACTGACCAAAGAGAAATGGCCGGTAAGTTAGAATTTCATTGTTGTTCCCTTTTTCTAAAAAAAAGTGGCTTAATTTTTGCTGTTTTGAAAATATCTGGAAATATTCCTGTGCACAAGGAAGCATTGAAAAGTGAGTTAATGGGTGTATAACGGCAGGTGACCACGTTTTTAATAAACAATTTGGGAATTCATCTAAACGAGATGAATATTTATTTTTTAGTTTTTTGACTATTCTGAGGATTTCGTTGGAAGAAGTTTCGGAAATAAAAATTATTTAGTCCTTTAGTGAGATCAACCGCATTTCTAGGAAAGTGTTGGTTGAAGATATTCGCAACTTTTTCTCGATTATTTGTTTCTCTTTCATTATCCTTGAAAACAACATTCTCTACGAAATATCCTGATGACGTGGTCGTATTTTTTATGATATTCCACATTGCTTTAGTTTTGTTTCTAGCGTTCAAAATATCCTAATTATTTTTTATTATTTTTGCCTGGACAATTACATTCCCTAAAATTCTTATATATTCTCGGAAGTAGACATGGAAACCGGGTGATACGTTATGATGTTTTGAAATAAAGTAGAGAATACGTTTGTTTTTACACGATGTTCTAATTCCTTGTGTGATCCATGTATTACTTTTTGTGAAATGTTATTTTTTTCTTCTTTATAAGTAAACACGCATTAAAGTGAAATGAAAGCTTTGAGAAAAATAAATGTTATTTTTCATTTGTGTCAATAGCATCATTTGTGTCTTCAGCAAATAGTCCGTGAATAATTTTATGTTAACTTTAAAAACTCTGCATATGTGTGTTTTACTAATTGTGTCAGTATTAATGTTATTAAGTAATTGCAAGAATTTGTGAATCGTTGTCACTGTAACCTAGATTATTGGTTATGATTGCATATCTAGTTGTATTTTTGTAAATTATAATTTGATCTATAGCTGTTGGTGATTTTAGTGTATTCCGTGCAGGTACGTTCACTGTAATATCTAAATCAAAAGAATGAATTAAATTGAGAAACTGCTCTTTTTCGTGGGATTCGCTCAGAAAATCAATATTGAAATCTCCACAGACAACAATGGATTTAAAAGAGAGATTATTAATTTTGTTCAGAATTACCTCTAGATATTCTAAGAAATTGAAATAATCTAAAGCTCGCTTTGTTGGAGGTCTGTAGATGCAAAGAAAGATAATTTTGAGCGTAGTAAGATGTACGACTGTTATTTCAAAAACCTATCTAACTGCATATAAATTGAATTCGGGCAAGAAGGTAGAATAAGATGCTTTAAAGAAGGGCCCTCATGTTTGGCGCGAAGCCAGCGAGTTATTACTGATACTTTCAAACCGAGCTAAATGAGATTTAAATTTCTACGTCGTTTTCTGTTAAATGGGTCATACGTACCAAATATGCCCTAATTGATAGATTGAATAGTTATTCCGGGCGCGTCATTAGCTCAGGTGGTTAATCCCGTAAGTGTAGTATCTGTTATTTATCGCGGGAGGCGGCGGGATTCCTTTGCTGGATGGCGATGTCGGGCGCCGACCTACCCGTGGCTTACAGGGCTACACGTGGCTTATAGTTTTCCTAAAGCAGGTATCTCCCACAAGCGGGTCACCACCCAAGCTGGTTGAGCTTAAGATCGCGTTCGGTCTTCTGACATGTGTGATAGTGTAGTCCATGTAAGTGTCAGGAGAAAAATTGGGACAGAATAGAAGAAAGAGGAAGGAATGGTCGTGCGCAGTTGGTGGTCTGTTTGTTAGGGTACTGCTCTGACATTCGCCGAGTGTTGATCGGAGAAACCATCGAAAACTACTGATCAGAGCAGTCGCCCGCTAGATATTATCTCCAGAGTGCAGCTGAATTCGACATAGCAATCTAGCTAGTGTCGAAAATGTTTTCAACGTACGTGAGACCTGTACTATTTCCTTAAAAGTCCTTCACACTGTCCAACAACAAAAAATTAATAAAAAAAAAACAGATGTAACCATGTTTTTGAAAATTTGGAAAATATCCCATTGGCTCCATGTAAAGTACGCCCCAAAATTGAAATATCGATTTCCAAGTCAAGGAGCCGCGACATCAGCCAAATCGATTGGGGAATATCAAGTTAGGAGAATATCGGCTGAACGTTTTAGCCGCTAGTGTTGTTCACACACACAGACAGACAGACGTAAACACGTTTTATCGTCAATCAAGTTTTCGGTACCAAGGACTCACAAAACATGGATCCTGGCTTCATCACGTGATGGGGCATTAAATTAAATACCCGAAATTTCGCAGTTTTTTCTCGTTATCACTGAACATTGTAAAGCATCCAGTAACCAATGTTCATTCACTGGATAAAAACATACAAAATAGTGTGGTGAAATTATAATTACAAAAATTTATGATCAACTACATTGAAACACAAACCAGTACCTAAGTGAAATATAATGTATCTGTATTCCTGGGATTTTTAAATTGTCTCATTTCGTACGTGCGTATAAAATTTCGTTAAGAATTGTCTACCTGAAACATGTATCCATTTTGTAAATTGTTTAATATCAAAAGTATTTGCAAAAAGAAAGTTCTTAAAGATAATAAGAATTATCGATGTTAGTGTCCTTAAACTATATTTTAGTTTAGAAACAAAATGTAATACCCTAAATTGATATTTTGTTATGAGTATTTATTACCCAACACCGTGGCTATGTTGTTGTAAAAGACGCATAGATCATAACATCTTTTCACGATATCTTAATTAAGAGAAAAATTAGTTTATGCTATACATTTGGGAGTAGTGTTAGTAAAGGAATATCACATAATTATTCATCATATGTATGCAACCAAATTTACATCCATGTAAAGCTAGCTCCTCTGTCTCGCCGCTTGATTAAAAAAGAATGAAAATGTCCGCTAAATTCTTCCAATTTGATTGAATTCATTTAGATTCTGTGCATCTACGATATGCGACCGCCGGCTTTATTTCCCTTCCATGAATATTTTGCGGATTTTCAAATATACAAACGGTATAAGCTGACATCCAAATCTGTCGCCTTCACTGGGATGTCTATCTATGATAACCGTCGAAGCAATAACGAAAATATGTAGCATTATTGTTGTAGCGATCATGTAGTTTTTCATCTCCAAAATGCCACATTCAATTTCTGAAATTTCATAGTCAAATACATGAAGGAAAATAAATTTATTCTAATGCAATGATAAAAAGGGCTTTTCCCAGTGGCAATTCGGTTATTCTTTGCATCTGGATGAGACGTATATTCGATTATACACTACGTAGACCCCAGCCCACTATTGGGGCTCCTCTGATCTGGGGTCTGCAGAACCCGAGACCCTCCGCGACAACACATACGTGAGAGACAAGGGACAATCAACCTTGCCCTAGGCGGGACTCGAACCTGTGACCCTTCGAACAGAACCGCTGAGTCGGTACAGGCACTTACCCATCTCCCAGGCAATCAATAAACTGTACACATTTACCTACGTAACAAACATTTTCTGAGACCACAGACGGAGGATCGAGAACTCTTCATTGGAGTGGCCAGGGGTGAGGACGGGCATGAACCCTTCGGTTTTGTTTGATTGAATGCTTAGTGATTCCAGATGCGTCAACTCCTATGGTTATTAGTCCCCTAAGTGTACTGCGTGTTTTTGCTTGGGAGGTGGCGGTGGTCTTCCCCCCACTGGATGGCCAGATCCGGCGCCGACCTACCGTCGGCTAACGGAGATTTCCCCAGACAGGTACCTCCCACCAACGGGGCACCCAAGCCGGGACAAGTTCCAAGTCCCCGACCGGTCTCCCGGCATGTATAGTTGTGTAGTGCATGTTAGTGTAGGTATTAGGATAGGACAAGGAAGAGAAGATCGCGCGATCCGTGGCCCGTATGTTAAGGGTACTGCTCCGGCATTCACCTGGTGTTGACAGGAGAAACCACGAAAAACTACCGATCAGAGCAGCCGGCCGCTAGAGTTCTTGTCCACACAGCGACTGAATTCGCTCTAGCTGGCAAGCTAGTGTCGAAAATCCTGCCGGCGTCGGGACTCGAACCTAGGACCTCCCGGTCAGAAGCGCAGCAGCGACATCAGTTGATGCACTGAGCCACCGCTTCCGGTATGAACCGTTGGGGGACAGGGGGAGGGGGAGGGAATGTTGGGAGCTCGCAAAACCGATCGGTTCGCACCGCGACAAAGGCTCAAAGCGGCCCACGCCCTCCCACGCGGCGCTCGCCCCACTTCACACGCGCCCGCATGAGAGAGGATGCGGGGACCCGAAAGGCCCGCGAGGGGAGAGGGGCAGCAAGCATCCGAGGCGCAACAGTTTGATTAAAGCGCGGAATTCACTTTTGTTGTCGGCGCCTCCAAATCGTTGACGTTTAGTGCGTGTGAAATCGATGAATCGATGGTGCGGAAATTAAAGAAGTGTATACTCCATCAGGTTTTATTCGGAGGGTTATTTTATTTTTTCATTTAAATGGGATTGAGTTGTAGGTTGGTTAAGTTTAAAATCTACTAAATGGTACTTAATGGAGAAACTGAATCTACAGAATAATGAAAATAAAGAGGACAAATGGGCCACTGTTAGACTGCAATGTCACATTGCTAATCCATAGCTCTATAAAACTGGGAAACGATACACTTAGAATTGAAAGCATGGGAACACAACACTGCGAGGTAAAAGTATTATGGGTTAGGGCTACTCACTGTCTATCTTAAGTCAAACAATTAATTTATTTTGTATCGCATGTAAAAGCCAGATATCTGAATAAGAAAAAACTCACTGATGATACAATACAAGAATTTCTTGATATGTTCTTATTAGTTATTTAATTAAATATCTGCAACACCAATGTCTACATTTCCTACAGACGAACTCGATTGCATAATGCTTTCGTTGCTACGACTCCTCATTTGAGGAGCACCTCGTGAACCTAACGCATGTCTCCGCACGTGTTGTTAACTAGCAAAAACTTTGGACTCGAATTTGACATTGAGCGCATAGATTTCAGCTTTTGACGTGGCACTTTACCACTACGATTGTTTGTCACTGAAGAGCCTAAACGCGTCCCTAAAGAATATAAAGATATAATCTAATTTAATGTTTTTAATTAAAATGTTTAAGGAAAATAACACCTATACCATCAAATTCAGTGTATTGTGCCCTACATTTACGAAGTATACCTAGTTGTGCTTCAACAGGACATACTTCTTAGTACTATTTGTGACGGTTGCGCAATATTATTATACTAAATGAGTCTGCAGAAGTTCTTCTAACAAGCGACAATTTCTTCTCCGAGACTGCATTCGAACTCAGGCCCTTTGAGTCAACACGCAAATTACGATACCCTACACCACCGACCTAAACTACACTAAACATTTTCGACGCTTTAAAAAGATTGCACAATTGCATTTGCAACTTTCAGAAATTCAGGGATATTCAAGTATCACATTATTTAAAGATCTACTTATAATGATCAGATTTGAACTAAGGAAAATATCGTTAATCAGTATTGTAGTTTTGGAATTTGTCTTTTGTCTGCAATTTTGTCTGGAATTTTTTTTTGTCTGCAATTTTCGAAAAAAAACAGAGAACTCGAAAAAGTAAAATGCGCACATCTTAAGCGTATTTTCTACCGAGGAACAAAAATAAAGAAAAATTTAGGAGCCGTTTTTGAGAAAAAATATAAATTGCTTTTATTTGAAACAAAAATTATGCGAAAACTTTATTTTTTCCAAAAAAATGACCGGATTTTATTAAAGAAAAAACCACTACTAGCAATATTGCACTTTCGCAATATTATTTTTTTCGCAATTTTCGAAAATACAGCAGTACACCGAAAGTGCTATATGCTTATTTTTTAAAAGTGCAAAACTCTAATCGAAGAAACATTTTCAGAAAATTGTTGGAATCGTATTTGAGAAAAATTTTTAAAATTTTTAAAAATTAGGTGAAGACTTTTCATATGTTCCAAAAATTGTAATTAATCTAATTTAAAGACCTGAACTTGAACGAATTTGATTAAGGATATCTATATTTATACTATATCTATCTTCATTATTATAGTTTTAGTAAGTTGTCGAAAAAATTCGAACTTTTAATATTTCCGAAAATTAAGATTTTCAACAATAATGGTACCCGAGTCATTTTTAAGCGTTCTTTACGCCATCCAACAAAAAGGCTTAATAAAAATGGAGTCTTTTTTAAATGTTGAGGCTTCATATAAAGTAACGTACGTAACATAAATATATCAAACAGTAATAAAAAATAAAATCCTGTAATAATCATAATCCTGTAGTATACCATAAATTTAACTTCACTACTTGCATATTGTTCTGAGCTTTCTTTTATCTAGTTGTGGTAGGAGCTTAGCAATACACAGCTAGTGGTGCTACAGCGGCACACACTTTCTCGTATTATTTCTAAATTTGCAATATTCTAAAAGGGGAGTTCAACAAAAATGTGACCCGCACCTCCCTTTTAATCCCATCCTCTATCCGTGAAAAAAAATAAAGAAAAATATTGGAGCGGTGTTAGAGAAAAAATGATACACCTTTTTAGGTTGGTTGGTTAGTGATTCCGGGCATGCCGACAGCTTAGGTCATTTGTTCCGTAAGTGTAATGCATGACTTTTCCTCAGGAGATGGCGGTGATCTTCCCCCGCTGGATGGCGGAATCCGGCGCTGACCTACATTAGGCTAGCGGAGTTTCCACCTAACCAGGACTCTCCCACCAGCAGGGCACCGCCCCAGCCGGGACAAGCTCTAAGCTCCCGACCGGTCACCTGGAGTATGTGATAATGTAATGCATGTTAGTGTTCGCAATAATAGTGCATGTTAGTGTAAATGTGAGAGTAAGGTGAGAGGATAGGACTACGAAGAGGAAGGAAAGATCGCCCGTGGTCCGTGTCCCGTTTGTTAGGGTACTGCATAATACTTTTTTAAACTGCCTATATTTTGCGCACAATTACACGAAAACAATTTATATTTTCGAATAATTGAACAGGAACTTCCGAATATATTTCCGAAGATCCGAGCATATTTCTTTAAAAAAATCTCTATCTTCAATATTATAGTTGTAGGAAAATGCCTAAAAAACTGAGTATTGAATGAAAATTACACCTGCACCATTCTCCTAAGCGTCCTTTACGCTATCCGAGAATAAATTTAATAAAAAAGACTTGAAGTCATTTTTTAGAAAAATTTGAGAATGTTTCTAAGATTTCATGTAAAGTATTCTCAAAAATTAAACTATCCGTTTGAAGTTCGAGATCGATCGGGAAATAGCAATTTTGAAGAAAATCGTCTGAACAGTTTAGGCGCCAGTGTTGGGCAGAGGGTATGGGAACACATATGCCGATCAGTATAAAAGATCCACAAAACGTGGATTCTGACTACACAATGTGTTAGAGATAGAAATTGACTACATGTACAGGAACAAGATTCAGACAATTTTTCGTTACAAGGGGCAAACAATACGAGTTTTTCTGTCAAAAATTCGCCTAGATCTGCCACAGAATTAGAATACTTTTTCTTCTAGAAAGACGAGAAAGTATAAAACAACAGACATGACTGAAAAAAATTTTTTTCGGCTTCCGGAAACCCCTAAACGTGCATTACCGTCAAAATCTGGATATCGAGCTCTAGCAGCATTAGATAACTTTCTACAAGGTATGTCAGATATACAGTAGATACTAGTAAAGATTAAGTAAAAATTAAGTGGCTAATCAATTAGTTGTCGATACAATATTTCAGACTCCTTCGTCGTAAATCAATTATTTTATATTTGGGGCCTTAGTTTGTCAACTCTACGTATTTATATCGAATTATGTTTCCATCGGAACGGCTGTGTTGCATCAATGGCAGAATTTTCGTTGCATTTGCAAGGGCAGCTGATCGGAAGTTTCTAGGCGTCGAGTTCCGATGGAAGAAAATTTCAACACGAGCTAAATACAGCAATGTCGAATGCTAATTTGTGAAAAGGAGAAGTCTAGTGATGGATTGCTCTGATCGGTAGTTTCTTTAGTTTCTCTGCTCAATATCAGGAAACTGCTGGAGCTGGCCCTTAAACAGGCTACGAGCCATGCGTGATATATCCTTCCTCATACTTGTCCTCTCCTCGCCCTTTATATACACATACAATTACTCTTCCATTCACTACAATGCCAAACGAGTAGGGTAAACGGTAGATTGGCCACCCCTCAGTGATTCGCCATTCCAACTATAATTGGAATTACTACACGTTCTAATATTTTTCTTGTAAGTGGCGCGAAGGGACGCTATTTCTCGGGAGATGGCGGTGAACTTCCCCCGCTGGATGGCGAGATCCGGCGCCGACCTACCGTCGGCTACTGGGGTTTCCCCCTAACCAGGACTCTCCCACCAGCTGTGCACCGCCCCAGCCGGGACAAGCTCTAACCTCCCAACAGGTCTCCCGGAATATGTGGTAGTGTAGTGCATGTTAGTGTAAGTGTGTGTGTAAGGGGAGAGGATAGGACAAGGAAGAGGAAGGACAGAGCACGCGCGGTTCGTAGCCCGTTCGGTAGGGTACTGCTCCGGCATTCGCCTGGTGTTGATCGGAGAAACCACGGAAAACTACCGATCAGAGCAGCCGGCCGCTAGAATTCTCCTCCAGAGAGCGACTGAATTCGACCTAACTGAAAAGCTAGTGTCGACAATCCTGTCGCCGTCAGGACTTGAACCAAGGACCTCCCGGTGAGAGGTGCTGCAGTGACATCAGTTGATGCACTAAGCTACCGCTCCCGGTGGGTAAAATAAAGATGCCTCTGGAAACGAAATGCCGCATAGTTGACGCACCCTCAATAGTCAATAGTCCAAATAGTCAATCAATTCTATTAGCTTAGCTTGTTTAATGTTCAATATAGTCTGCAAACGCATACGGAGCAACATCGTTCATTAAGGCTGGCGTGCGAGCGCCCAACGAGGCCAGCATCTTGCCTGCGCCTATTCCGCTGACCTTCCGGGCGTGCGTTGGATCGTTGCCACAGAATTTGTCGCGCTGGCTGTTATCAGGCGCTGTGTGGCGAGCGCGGCGCGGAAAGAATTCGTTATGCAATATTTGGAGTTTATTAAGGTTTGATGGAGCCGCTGCGAGCGGGAGTGGGGTGGGGCAGCGCGGGGGCGAGGGGGAGTGGGGGCGGCTAACGAGTGCGGAGTTAATGAGTGCAGAGGGCGCAAAACCCAGGCAGGAGGCCGGCGGCCGGCGCACGGGGCTCGTTAGGCGGCCAGCCCGGACGGGAGCGCTGGCGACGGTGGATTTGATTTCATTTTTTCGTGTTTCCGGGCGCGTCAACTGCTTTGGTCATTAGTCCCGTTAGTGCAGTGCATGTTTTTTTCTCGGGATATGCGCGGTGAGCTTCCCCCGCTGGATGGTGAGATCCGGCGCCGACCTACCGTCGGCTAGTGCGGTTTCCCCCTAACCAGGACTCTCCCACCAGCGGGGCACCGCCCCAGCCGGGACAAGCTCTAAGCTCCCGATCGGTCTCCCGGAATATGTGGTAGTGTAGTGGATATTAGTGTAAGTGTGTGTGTAAGGGGGAGGGGATAGGACAGGGAAGAGGAAGGAAAGATCGCGCGCGGTCCGTGGCCCGTTTGATAGGGTACTGCCCCGGCATTCGCCTGGTGTTGATCAGAGAAACCACGGAAAACTGTCGATCAGAGACACCGGCCGCTAGAATTCTCCTCCTGACAGCGACTGAATTGGACCTAGCTGACAAGTTAATGTCGAACATCTTGCCATTATCAGGACACGATTCTAGGACCTCCCGGTCAGAGGCATTGCAGTGGCATCAGTGAATGCACTTATGCATCTCTCCTGGTCGAGAAAACGGTGATGGGTGGCGACTTGGTTCGTGGCTGACGGTGGCTGACTGATTGACGGTGACTGACAGTGGTTGACGACGACGGTCGTCGGAGGGGGATGACGGTTGAGGGCGACTGACGGCGATGGGGAGCGACGGACAGTGAGGGACGGAGGAAAGCGTCATGAATGACTGACGAGAACAATGTCGATTATGGCGAAACAGGTGATTGTTATGATAAAAACCTATCCTTTTATTAACAAACGTTTCTGCTGGCCAGGAAAGCTCGGTGAATATTAAGTCGGTTAGACATTCGTACCCTCTCCATGTAACACTTCTTGCTACACTGATATTCATAGATATTGATAAAAAGGTTACTTTAATTCATTATTATTGGGCTTACCGTTAAGTGTTACCATCACTGCCCTTTGGCATTTTGACGTCAGTCACCAACACCTTTGTGTCGCTGAGATTCAAAGCGATACAAAGCGAGCCATAGCGAGTCGGGACATACCCAGCCACTTGTAGCCCTGGGGAGCCATAGCAACAGGGATTAGAATTGGGTGTCGCGCACTTCGTAGTCCGTAGACTCGTTGATACTCTACTTTAATGCTCATTCCTCATAGCGTGACTACCAAATTAACGTCTTATGAATTGATTTTGGTGTATCTTTTAGAGAGGTATCTTGATATTTGTTATTCATTTTCGCATTTTTTAAATATCGTGTTACACTGCCAGTAGAATATTAACACCAACAAGAACAATTTAAAAATGTTCTTTAAGGCCAATCTGCGACACTCGAAGTTTTCTTGTTTAATCGTAAAATCGTATTGTACATTCTTTCATGTATTACAGCTGATCATGTAATACATAAATGAATAATAAAAACTAAGATATTATTCAATATTCAACGTTTTAATTCCGAATAAACATTTATCAAGCATTCCGAGACAACCTCAGCAGAGCTTCAATTAATGTCTGCGTTGTCTTAACATGAATACAAGATTAAATATTAGACCATCGTAAATTTATATTAAATTATTATCCTTATGCGACGTGTTGGGCGTTCAGTGAAATTAACTAGCAATAGTATACACTCGTGATAAATGGCAACAACAGGATATTTATCAAACCTCCCGCATATTACGTATTATTAAATTCCCTGCAGACAACAAACGTGCATTAAACACAATTATCGGGGCAGTGTTTCCAAATAAAGTCGGGGGCGCAGCCTGAACTTCGTTGCCGCGAAGGCGGGAGGTGTGCGGGAGAGAATTCCCTCCCTTTCCCCCGAGGGAGGCTTGGGCGCCTGCAAAACACAATCCCGCCTTACAAAGTGTGCTGTTCTCAAGGGTATGCACATGAAAATAGGACATTCCAAATACCTGGAACGGCGGAGCTCAAGCAAACAAAAAACAACAAATAAATAAATTTTGCCCAATAGCTTAGCAGAGTGATCCACCACCAATAGATATTCGCCCTTTGCGTGTCTCAACGTTTGTGCGTTCTAATAAGCTTTGCTCTGGGAGACATGTATCTTTGCTTCCTCCTTCCGACTCCATACTTCGAATTCACGCCCCTAAGTAGATAATTCTAAAGTGGCAACAATGATATCATCAGACGTTTAAGGGTATTGTATGCGCACGTTTTCTTGAGCTCCAGAATACATTCTCCAACTCATATACTAACATTACTTGCATTATGCGTAAATAATAGCAACAGACGTTCTTGAGAAATATGATGACCAGACATGATCTCTCCCGTGTAACCGAAATTATTTTGCAACAAAAATAATCCACAGACTTGATGTAATGGTCCTGTCGATGAAATAACGAAACTGCCACTTCTCTTTAATCTAGCTAAATCAGAGCTCAAGAAAACGTGCGCGATAATACAAATAGTTTTTGATTTGATTGATTAGTGATTCCGGGCTGATCAACTGTTGATATCATACTTCCCGTAAGCGTACTGCATGTTTTCTCGTCTGGAGGTGGCGTTGATCTTCCCCCGATGGATGATGAGATCCGGCGCCGACCTACCGTCGGCTAGCGGCTAACCAAGAATCTCCCACCAGCACCACCCCAGCCGGGACAAGCTCTATGCCCTCGACATGTCTCCCAGATTGTGTGGTAGTGTAGTATGTATAGAGTAAGTGTGTGTAAGTAATGGATAGGAAAGGACAGGACAAGGAATAGGAGGCATGATCCCGCACGGTACGTGGGTCGTTTGTTAAGGTATTGCTCCAGCAATCGCCTGGTATTGATCAGAGAAACCACGTATAAATATCGATCAGAGCAGCCGGCTGCTAGAATTCTCCTCGAGACAGCGATATAACTCCACCTGCTATTTAGCTGCTGCCGAACATCCTGCCACCGTGGGGATTCGAATCTAGGACCTCCCGGTCAGAGGCACTGCAGCGACATCAGAAAAATAGACATTTATTTATTTATTTTACGTAAAAAAAACAGTTGAAACTGCGTATGACGTGTAATGGGGGGAGCTGAATTCTGTGCACATTTTCAAAATTCTGTGATCCCCACACTAAGTCATATACTACATGATTTTTTTTAAAGAAAGCTCTCATGTAATAAAATCGATTTTCAAGGATAAATAAGCAATATATTTTGGGCTCCTTCGTCAAGGAATAATACTTCCTGCCGCAACAATATGGAAACAATAATTCGAATAACTATATTTCCCAATGAATTCTAGAAGACGTGCACAGATAATGAAATTACATTTATGTCCAGAAGCAAAACAAGGGGCCATCTCAGCATTTGCTCAATGGATCAGGGAAACGACGATTGAGATAGGACAAGATGGGACGTGTCCTGTCATGTGGCCTCGCGTCGCTCGGTGTCTGTTAGTATCCTGAAAGGTAAGGCCTCTCTAGATCTAGAAAACAAATCTCTACGTACGACCAGTCTCTTCTCATCTTGCAAGCTGGACACACTTAAGTTATGAATTTGTAGTACTGAAAAAAACATCACAGCATGACAAACACCTCATCGCTTTGCAAAAATGATGCTCAACACCAGGGCTGCTCAAAACAAGATTTCGGGTAAGACATACCCCGGGGGGGTGGTCCGATGAAATTGCTCGTGTGCCACTCGCCTTTCGCTGCACTAGAGCTGACGCCTCCCCACCCGTCGGACCGGGAGCGGTAGCTCAGTGCATCAACTGATGTCACTACAGCGCCTCAGACCGAGGAGTCCTGATGGCGGCAGGATTTTCGACACTTGCTTTCCAGCTGGGTCGAATTCAGTCGCTGTCAGGAGGAGAATTCTAGCGGCCGGCTGCTCTGATCGGTAGTTTTCTGTGGTTTCTCCGATCAATACCAGGCGAATGCCGGAGCAGTACCCTACTAAACGGGCCACGGACCGCTCGCGATCTGTCCTACCTCTTCCTTGTCCTATTCTCTCCCCTTACACACACACACACACTTACAAAACCATGCACTACACTACCACATATTCCGCGAGATCGGTCGGGAAGGCTGCGACGTTTCGCTGCTTTTGATTAAAAGAAGGGTGACAATGAATCCGACTTGCAACCTGATTAGATTTGTAGATTTAGTTTCTTCACATCGCCCACAGTCTCATCGCAATTTAAGATTCGTAAAATATAAAAGAAATGCTGGTAATGTATTGCAATAATTTACGTATCGATATATAGAAACCAAATTGTACTTTTTTAAGATAAGTTGATCGTTATCTACCCTTAGTTCCATTCAGTTGGATGTTCTGTGGTATTTAGCAAGAAGTGTATGTTATAAAATTGTAAACGGGCATCTAATTGGTGGAAAATGGTTTCAAAGAATGGCCAGTTCATCTAGGAGATGAGAGGGATTCGAACTGTTTTTGTTATACATGTGGCCCATTTACACTAAAACTCCGAACGGAAAACATCTTTTCGTTTGTGAGGAAAGCCTATCCCGCCTACGTCGGCATTAAGTTAAGGGATCAATATAAATCATAGGGCCCACATGGTGTTTGTCACACGTGTGTTGGGGACTTGAGAAAATTGTATTAACGGAAGTAGAAATCTTTATCTTTTTGTATTCCAATAGTGTGGAGGGAACAAAAGAATCACGTATAAGACTATTACTTTTGCATTGTGAAACTGTAGGGAAACAAAAAGAAGAGCATGAAATAAACTACCCGAAAATTCTTTCAGCCATCAGACCCGTACCACTTGGTCCTGACATTCCTAAACCAAACACATCTCATGACCTACCATTTACATCATATTCAGATTATTAAGGCCTCTGTGATAGTTAAATGAACGTTACTAAGATCCACAAAAGGAGAGAAGATCCCAGGTATTTAATCAAGAAGGACTTATTAGTTATTGAGAGTCCCCTGTTTTCTATGAGAATGGGATAGCGGGGCTCATGAATTCCAGTGCGTCAAAAGGGATTGGTCAATCAGAAATACTTTGAATCCCGAAGATAAAAAATGTCATAAGAGGGAGTTTGGTTAATCGTGAAATTATTATTTTACCACCACTCCATATAAGTTTGGAATAATGATAGTTTTCAATGCTCTAGAATTCAATGCTCATTAAATATTTGTTCAGAATGTTCTTTTCTTTCAGAGGCTAACCCTAAAGAAGGCATGTTAGTAAGACATCAATTTAGAAATCTGATAACTGATGACCACTTTAAAACTTTAATGAGTGGTTAAGAAAAAAGGCCTCAGTCGTAGTTCGACAGCGTTAGAGACAACAACTACTGCTGCGCTGTCAGCTTATCGATACACTATATCTCCGAACCAAAACACTTCAGTATTAATATTACCTAACAGTGTTATTTAAAGTGCTATCAGTGTTCCAAGCAGTGTACAGTGTTTCTCTGGCCGGCCTGCCGGCTAGCTCAACGTATCTACATGAATAAAGCAGTACCAGCCAACCTCAAGATGAATCCGTCAGTTAACCTCCAAGAGCAACCCACGAAGTCGTACGCCGGAGCTGCAAATACTATGAGTTTTCCATCAAAAGAATAATCTATACTACTGGACGCATGCGAAAATCTAACTGTCGAAGACTATATAAGTAAACTAACCGAAATTGTTCCCCCCAGTGCCATTACTTTTATATCAAGAATATCCAATAACAGAATATGTGTGTTTCTGAACTCGAAGATCAATGCTGATCTTAGAACTAACAAATACCCTACTCTGATCATTAAAAATACTACTGTTAATGTGAGACCCCTAATTAACAAACTCAAGAGAATCATAATATCAAACGTATACCCTTTTATTCCAAACGAGTAAATCACAAATATTTTCAAGAATCATGACATTTAAACTACCTCCAGTGTATCTTTCATCAGAGCTGGTCTGTCTGACCCTAACCTCAGTCACATTATGAGCTTCAGAAGGCAAACATTTATCCAACCTGAGGAACTTCACAAACTCCCTCAGTCATCAGTGATTGTATATGAAGGTACACCATATAGAATCTTTTTCTCTGGGGGAGAGGAGGAAGGGTACTGACCCAAGGATGGTTTAGCGAGGAGTGTCGGGTGAGCAGGCGTGAAGCAATAGTAGCCTTAAGAATGTTCAGAAACAGTGGAACTGCGGAAGCGAGAAATAGTTACTTGTTACTACGTAGGCAATACGAGGCCACAATTAAGAAATCGAAGAAATCTTGGCAGGAGAGTGAGACAGCAAGAATAGAGGCAATTTTAAGAAACAATCATAATAAATCAATTTGGGACGTTATAAGATCACTGCGTAATAAAGAAATGTAAGTAATGCAATTTCATCAGACGCGTGGGAGCAGTACTTTTCACGGGCGCTCGAAATAGCGAATATTGAAACAGGGATATATATTATCACGGACCGGGATGTCCCTGAATTAGACGAACCGATAACCTGGAATGAAGTGAATAGGGCTATGCTAGCCATGAATAATAAGAAGGCAGGCGGCGCGGACGGCATTCCGACACAATTTATTTCGGATTGTGGCACATAGACCCAGAGAGTATTCTAAATTTATTTAATGCAATAGTTGATTCTGGATCGTATCCAGAAACGTGGAGTACACGATCCTCCAACCAGTCTTTAAGAATAAAGGTAATACGAATTGCCCACAAAATTATCGCGGAATTAGTCTTTTACCAGCGCTGAGCAAGCTATTTTGTAAAATACTCAACGGGCGACTGAGTGAATGGGCGGAAAAGCACAGTAAAATATCAGAATTGCAAGCAGGCTTTAGGAGAGGCTTCGCGACTACCGACAATATCTTTGTGTTAGATACCCTAGTAAAGCAGGCGCTTGCGCGTAACGGAGCCACTTATATTGCAGTTTTGTAGATTTCGAAATGGCTTTTGACTCTATCAATAGGAAAGCTTTATGGCAAAAACTTAATGAGCTAGGCGTCTCACGTAAAGTTTTAAAAGTGTTGCAGAGCATATACGAAGACGTAAATTTCTGTGTCAGGTGCGGTGATGGAAGTACAACGCGAAAAATAAAATCGACAGTAGGAGTAAGACAGGCTGTCCTCTCTACCGCTATTGTTTATCTTGTTTATAAACGATTTATTGACGTGGTTACAGGATGCGGATACATCTGCGCCGGAAATTGAGGGCCTGAACATTCCCGGACTACTATATGCTGATGATTTAGTTTTATGTTCGGAGACTATTGACGGCTTACAAAAAAGTTTAAATATCCTAGAAACGTATAGTGAAACATGGGGATTAAAGTAAATATTCAAAACCAAAGTAGTTGTCTTCAGAATGGATTTATCTGGGGTAACAAGGAGAAATGGTTTTACGCTCAGGAGAGATTGACCGGATAAAAACATTTACATATCTTGGGCAAAATTTTCCATGAATGGTGGATGGAGTAATCACATAGTGGCGGCGCACAGTAAAGGAAGAATTGCGCTCAAAGAAATCGTTTGCGCAGTGCGCAGGGTTCAGAATTGCCTTTAAAGGTGTGCGAGACGATGTTTAAATCGCTAGTTCTCCCAGCAATGAATTATGGGGCAGAAATTTGGGAGTGGATAGGATAGATCCACTAGAAAGCCTCTAAACTGATTATTTCAAATTAATTCTCGAGTCTCTGGATTCGCAGCAAATGCCGGAGTCTTAGTGTAGGAATTTAGAAAGATTTTAAAATGAAACCGATTAAACTTTGGATTAAATTAGCAGGTGAACAGACTGACTCACTTATAAATAGATGTTTTCGGGTGCAGTTACAGGGAAGCAACCAACGCTACTGGTCGTATAAAATTAAACTGCTACTGGAACGTTCAGGTCTGGAGACGTTTCTCCGGAAATGGTGGGAGATAGGGGAACACGTGACATAGAACGGTTAATTTCGGATAGACTTGCGGATATTAAAGGCAAGAGATCCTGGCAGCAACGGCCGAAAACGTTCGCTAGTTGCGCAAATTCACGCAGTCCGTTATGGGGTTGCGAACGTTACGTAAACACACTGCAAAAGGACGCAAGAGGGGGATACGCTTGGTTCAGGGTCGGGGGGTGGATGCAACGTAGATTAAAGGACTCGAATGGTAATGGCATCTGTGTGCTTTGCGGTGATAGGGAAGACTGGATCCATATCCTTTTAATTTGCAGTGCGACCAAACTTGGAGAGAAAATGGATGGGAATGAAATTACTACTTCCAACATAGGAACGTAACGCTCGCCCAAAACATTCTAGGGGATAAAAAAGCTAACTTCATGAAAGAATTAGGAAAGTTATTATCAAAAAAAAAGGTTCGGACCACTAGAGAAACGGAAATTAAGGAGTGGGAAAACAGCAGTGGTTAGTACGAGCAGAGCCTAGACTGGAGAGAAATATGTAATAAATCAATAAACTAACAATAATTAAGTTAGTCAGTAAGTTATGTTAGGTTAGTAAACAGTACAAAAAAAAAAAAAAAAATAAAATAAAAGTTATAAATTGTAGTCAATTGTTAAGTATAAGTAGATAAATAAGTCAATAAAAAAATATATATATATTAACTTAAAAAAAATAAGTTAAATAAATTAAAATTAAATTAATTTAAAACAAGTTAAATAAATTAAAATTAAATTAATCAAAATAAGTTAAATAAATTATAATTAAATTAATTAAAATAAGTTAAATAAATTAAAAATAAATTAAAATAAAATAAAAGAAACAGCTAAAATAAAGCACATTAGGGGCGAAGGAAGTGGGAATCGAAATGTTAGGGCAGAGGCGTTGGTGCGGACGATTTTCTGTGGTGCTGTTTGTTTTCAGGTGCGGTGGAGGCCAAACACTGGAAGGAGAATGCCTGACGCCCGCGCCAAATAAATAAATAGTCTAAAAACCGGATAGAGTAGCATGTACTCGGCTTCTGACGGCAGGTTTTCCCCTTCAGGGTTTTCCTCAGCCGTACCTTATGGTCTCGTTTCCGCGGCTTTGAGGCGATGAAGAGACCATTGGGGTGAATACCAGAAGGCGAAAGGTTAGAACTCAGTAGAATGTAGGTATTGTAATGGCTTAAAGGCCTTCGGCCTAGCCACATTGGATCAAGTTTCTAATTTGGCTGTAATAATTACCTATTAAATAAAAAAAATAAAAAAAAATCTTTTTCTCTGCTGAAAACATTATTTGTTTCAATTGCAAAATGGAAGGCCATACTGCTAGTAACTGCCCCCAAAATCTCCCCAAAGAGAATTGCGTTCTGGACACTCCCAGTACAAATATAGCAACTATCCCTTCTAATAATATGGAAGTACAGCCTACCATAGCTGAAACACTCACTGCCCCCTCCACCAGTGACCCTATGAACTTTCCTCCCCTTCCTAAAAGAAGCCTCCCCAATGAATCCTCTTCCCTATCTGAAGCAACTAATAATGTTAAAGATAATAATCAAGATAATAATGTAAAAAAAAAACTAAAAAAAAGAAACCGAAAAAGAATTCTTCAAAACATGAAGAACTGGACCAAGGTAGCAATCCTGATAAAACAATTGAATACATGCTTATCCCAACTAAAGATCTGCTTGAAATGAACCAAAACTCTTTCCCTCTGTCAGCAAATCAATTACACTTACTACTAGAAAATACTCTGGGCTCTGCTGATCCTCTAACCATAGTAAAGGACTATTCCAATGATATTCCTGCCGTTAAAAAAATGCTCAATGACATTTACCCTGTATTAAAGAATAGAATTATCAAAGTCAGAGTCACCAGAATAATAAAAAAACTGCAGAAACACCTACCGGAATCAGACACATCTGAGTCTGAATCCAGTATGCAAACTACCTGACACTAAATTTTTTAATTCAGGTCTCTTAAAAAACACCATTCCCCCCTTGCTAAATAAATTTCAAGCAAACCAATGAAGATACTCCAATGGGATATTAATGGATACTGTTGTCGTCTTGAGTATCTGCAAATATTACCTAGATATCATTTGTTTGCAAGAAACCAATTTCAAGGCTAATCACTCAGCTAATATTAAGAATTATCAATGTTTCTTTAAAAATAGAACCACTGATCATGCTTCTGATGGAGTAGCCATATTTTTAAAAGCTTAAATTTTGGCTGATAACCTTATGATAAAATCTAATCACATCCTCCAGGAATGTCCCCAATTCAATTCTGTGAGACCTCAATTCTTTGATAAGGAAAGATTTAGTACCATTCTAAGGGATAATACTTACCAAAGTAATGTTTTAAAATTTTGTAATGAAATAGGTATTTCAGGAAATATTTAACTGTATTAGAATAACGTAATTTTCTATTCTTTTGTAGTAATTAACAGTTATGAAATTTTCACGTTTAAGTTTTATGTTTTTATATCTATATCATCTCTGTACTGTAACCTCAATTGTAACCTCAATATTGTAAAAACTAAAAATTGACAATGTAAAATATAATATATTGTATTTATTTAGTCGCTAATGACCTAGCCGTTGATGCGACTTAAAATAAATTAAATAAAAAAAGGCCTGGTTAGGTTTGAAAACTGTCTCTGTGAACTATGAAAGAAAGAAAAAAAAACATCCAGATTTCAAAACTATGGTGGATAAAATGCTAATTTCTGTGAAGAATTTAGGAGGTAACATGAGTATAAAACATCATTTTCTCCACAACCACCTTGATTTCTTCACCGATAATCAAGGGGATTTAGTAACGGACACGGAGAGAAGTTTTACCAAGACCTGATAGAGATGGAAAAAAGTTATCAAGGCTGATGGGATAAAGTTATAATGGCAGACTACTGTTAGCCTTTAAAGAAAGAATGTACAGAATTGTACAGAAGACAACCGAAGAGACAAAATTTCAGCAAAAGAAAGTATTAGCACAGTACCTGAAATTGTTAGTATAAATGTAAATAATTTTTGTTGATATATGTTGTCAATGTGCATAAGGTGTGTGCCGCTTGTATACATATTTATACTTCATTTTTCTTCTGTCGAATTGTGTATATCTAGTATTTCTAGAATCGTTTATTCATTCTGTTCCTCGAAACTTTCAATAATCAAGAGTTTTTGTTTATGTTTGAAATAACAAAAAAAACTTATGTATTAGAGAAAAATGGATTTCGGATCTATTAATGTGCAAATGAATTAAAATCACCCATTAGAACCAAAAGTGTCGAAAATTTATTTTCGCAGCCCTGTGAAATTAGTTTACTTCTGTCTTTGCGCCCGTTCTATCGCCCACCAATGGACAACACTAGCACCTAAATCGTTCAAACTATTTTCTTCAAAATTGATCTATTGCTTAGTGATTCCGGGTACGTCAGGCTGCTAAGGTCATTAGACCCGTAAGTGAAGGGCACGTTCTTTTCCTCGGGAGGCGGTTACGATCTTCCCCAGCTGGATGATGAGACCGGATCCGAACTACCTGTCAGCTCACGGCGTTTTCCACCACAAGGTATCTTCCATCAGCGGGGCACAGCCTCAGTCGGGACAAGATCTAAGCTCCTTATTGGTCTCTCGGCATATGTGGTTAACACAGTCATCAATTGCAAAACTCGTTACAAAGCTTTGACTTTAGCTGCGAACGCTAATTCTTTAAAGCTAATGTAGCAACACAAATTCTACAAATAAACTGTGTTTCAACAGCATTATGTCTAAAAATGAGAAGGAATTCTCAGAATTTTGTAACTGCCACGCCTCGGCGAGGTTTGCGTCTAGTAAATGAAGCGCGGGAAAACCGAATTTCCAAATTCAAAAATTGGCTTCATTACGCTAAACTATTCATATTTTTTAAATGTACATAACATTTTTTGTTCTGATTTCTTATATTTCATTTAACATAAACTCTACCGTCAATATTGTACTTTAGCCATGTCTATTTTTCGTTGTTTGCAATTTACGGAAATGGCTATAGTGTGTTCGCCGACAATGGCACTTCCTTTGTATTTCTTTGCTACATACGAGAGAAAAAATGAAGAAAACACTTGGAGCTGTTTTGGAGAAAATATTTGTTTAAAATTGTTTAAAAATTTGTTTCACGGAACGTATGCACAAACGACTTATATTTTCGAAACATTGAACATGACTTTATTTTAAGATGGGTTTTGATGAACATATTTCATGAAGAAGAAAATTTCTCTCCGCATTATTGTAGTCGTAGGAAGCCGTCGAAAAAATTTGGAACTATTTCAATTTTAAACAAAATTAGAAATTTCAACAAAAATTAGACTCCGAACCCCTTTATCGAAATTTCAAAATTTTTAGTAATCTGTATCTTAGCTAATTAATATTTATGTATAATTTAAGGGAGAACAGAACTTTTACTTCCCTGATATGACTTGCATATTAGAGGATTTAATTTATGGAGGTCACTCATTTGCTCTGCGAAATTATGTGTTTTGGAACGAAATATCATGTTTTCGCTATTGACAATTCAACAGCACAGTCAGCATTTTATTACATTGTCAGATAGTTTTGCTAGCATTTTAGGATATAATGAATTGACTCTGACATCAACAATATTTTTAATGAAATTTCTAAAATAAAATGCTTTAATTTTTAACTAAAGTTTACAATTTAATAAACTTAACATAAATTGCAATGGAACAACTGATGAAGATTCCCAGACATACGGGACTATCCTCCGAATTACAGGAGAGGATACGTTTTGTCCGCCACAAACCCTGCATGAATTCCGAGGGATTAAGTGTCTGGGCACCAGCTGGTGCGCACTAGCCCCTATTCTACAAGTTTTCTCTCTTTGTTTCGTAATAAGACGGCTTACCTTGTTGCCCATTCCTTGTATAATGTATCTTGTTAGCCATAGGATAAATGCGAGGCGAATTTACGAAAATTTTCACATCCTGACCACTACAAGGAAAGTAACATTAATTTTAACAGTGATATTTAATACATTATTTACCATTTGGACTGTATAAATGTAAACAACCTCTAACAAGTATTGTATTGCAGTCTCCATCTCGATCAGATTTTTCGTCCAGTATCCCTGATCCATTGAGCAACTGCTCAGATGACCCCTTGTTTTGCTTCTGGACATAAATGAAATTTCATTATCTGTGCACGACTTCTAGAATTCAGTGGGAAATAGAGATATTCACGTTATCGTTTCCATGTAGTCTCGGCAGGAATTAATAGTCCTTAACGAAGGACACGATGGATACGAGCCCACAATTTATTGCTGATTTATCCTTGGAAATATATTTTATTACATCGGAGCGGGTTTTTTTGTATTAAAAATTCAAGTAGTATATGGCTTAGTGTAGGATCACAGAATTTTGAAAACGTGCACAGAATTCACTTCTCACCATGGCACGTCATACGCAGTGTTTAACTGTTTTTGACGTAAACAAATAAATAAATTCACTAAACAAAGGAGCCTTTACTTAAGAAATTACAAAAGAAAGGTAAACGACCTTAAGTTGAGTGCTAATTAATTTACTATTTTGTACCCTATGTGTCAGATTTGCAGCAAGAAAGCATGTATATATTTATGTATGTATTTTTTAAAAAATATAATACTAATAATACATTATAAAACGATGAAATGAGTGTAAATGCACGAATGTGATATTACGAAACGAGCAAGTATCGTGATCTTCAAACGTGTATATTAATACCCATCACATCCATTTCCATACGGCATGTTTTCTACTACTTTTTGTAACGTTTATTAGTTAAGCTTGTACATTGAATCGTATCGTGGCAGTTGACATGCAGGATTCTGCCAAGGCCACCTGGCGGACTGCTGCCTAACCTACCGTGCCGCAGGTGGCTTTGATTTATCTGTAACTACCACTGCGCTAGTTAAATAGGATCAAAGTGAGAGTATGATCCAATTTATTTAAAATAATATTCCACTAAAAAATTACTGCTAAAAAATAAATGAAAACTGGCAATCATAATATAATAATGAAGGCCATTACAATGAGCACAATCAAACGAAACATTTATTAGAACGATTCTCAATGATCAATTGTCAATACTTGATTTGTAAACTTCTCTGTGAATGGTCAAGAACTAGTATCATAATAAAATCTGTACCGTAATGTGTAGCATAATGAAACGGGATCAGTTATCAAATGACAAAATTATACAATGGGTGTAGAAAAAATTGTTAGGTTTCAAAGTGTGGATTGAATTCGTCTAGTGAATCAGATAATTTACGAAATCCGAAAACAACGAGAAAATTAACCACAATGACACAAATATGAAACATTAATACCCAAAATGAAAAATCACTGCCGCTGATTGCTACGCTCAAAGCCAGACACTTTGTTTTATTTTTTGCTTGTATTTATAGCTTATATGTTTATGCTTATATGATTTGTACAAATGAAGGTGTATCATATTTTTGCGCAAAAACGTCGGTAGCCTTTAAAAAGGAGCTGCAGGGTGTCAATCCTGACATCGATATTAAGAGTGGAGTCCACAACTATTGCTCAAGTCGGATATTCATTTCAAACGTTTCTTCTCCTGTCGTATGCCAATTTGTTTTCTTACTACGTAAAATCTATGTTACATCCCTTCTTGTCAATTTTGATATTTCTTCTTTTCCCTCGAGGAGAAGATCATATTTCTTGCTAGACTTCACCGTTTCTGTATCAATTACAGCATACTTTCAAACATACCAACTTTATTTATTTATTTATTTATTTATGTATTTATTTATTTATTTATTTATTTATTTATTTATTTATTTATTTATTTATTTATTTATTTATTTATTTATTTATTTATTTATTTATTTATTTATTTATTTATTTATTTATTTATTTATTTATTTATTTATTTATTTATTTATTTATTTATTTATTTATTTATTTATTTATTTATTTATTTATTTATTTATTTATTTATTTATTTAACGTCAAAAACAGTTCAAAGTGTGTATGACGTGCTGTGCGGAGAAGCGAATTCTGTGCACATTTTCAAAATTGTGTGATCCCTATACTAGGTCATATACTGCATGAATTTTAAATGAAAAAACTCTCATGTAATAAAATCTAATTTCAAGGATAAATAAGCAATAAATTTTGGGCTCATATCAATGATGTCCTTCGTCAAGGAATAATACTTCCTGTCGCAACATGGAAACGATAATTTGAATAACTATATTTCCCAATGAATTCTAGAAGACGTGCACAGATAATGAAATTACATTTATGTCCAGAAGCAAAACAAGTGGCCATCTTAGCATTTGATCAATGGATCAGGGAAACTGGACGAAAAACCTGATCGAGATGGGGGTCATTGACCCAGATGCTGCAGTACAATACTTGTTACAGGTTGTTTATACACATTTGTGCAGTGCAAATGGTAAATAATGCATTAAGTATCATTGTGAAAATTAATGTTGTGATGCTCAGTTTGATGAATGTATTTAACCATGAAAAACCCTACTGAGGAATAAATTTCCTCGGAGAGGGTTTACAATGCAGTAGTGTAATGAACTGATTAACTATGAACTAAAAGTTTTCCAAAAAGTAGGGCACACACGTTGCGCTGACATTTGCTCCTGATTGGTAGGCAACTCAGCATTCATTGGTGTTTGTCAGGCCGTGTTATAACGCTGCCAAGGAAATTTGTTGCACTTGCCAAACACCAACGCATGACAAACTGCCTGTACATCCTGAAAACATGTATATCTCCATTATGCATTTCGCACCTTATGTTCATAGCATCTTCAACCCCCTGCATGGGACTAGAAATTTGCGACGTTTATTCTGAGATATTTTGTATAGTAAATGATGAATGATTGTAAAACAATTGTGATATGTGAGGTAAGAGAAACATGAATGATTAGTGATTTCTGGCGCATAATCTCCTAAGATAGTTTGTTAAGTAAGTGTAGTGCGTGTTGTATCGCTAAAGATGGCAGTGATCATCCCCCACCCGATGGCGAGTTCCGGCGCCGACCTACCCATCAGCTTGCGGATTTTCCCCAACCACGTTGAAATATTTGTTTTAATACTCAATATTAGTGATAGTATGATTATTTCATCTTCGGCTTGTACTGTACTCCTTTATTATTATTATTATTATTATTATTATTATTATTATTATTGTTATAATTATTGTTATTTAATTGCCAACGGGTCATACCCAATTGCAGTTCAAATAAAATGTATGTATGTATTTCAGAAGTAGCAGATGTGCTGATAACAATCCTCATAGTGTCTATCCACTTTGCTCTAGAAAGTCTGTAAAAAAACGTCCGAGATGCAGCATGCGGCTGTTACGGCCGTAGTGGTGGAGTCCAGCCGACTTCGTGTTGTCTTATCACAAATGTTTCAATTTTTTTAAATTTAAAATTAATTTTTATTTGTTAATTTATAGTTACTTATTAGGAATTCGTTTGATATTTTGAATGACTTCCTTTACTATAGGAAATTAGTCAAAACTATATTTTTAAATAAGATATTGATTTCCGCGAAGAGACCATGTTTCATCCTTTGGGTGTGACGCACTGTTTAATCTATTTATTTATTTTACGTCAAAAAAGTTAAAAACTGCGTATGACGTGCTATGGGGATAAGTGAATTGTGTGCATATTTTCAAAATTCGGTGATCCCTACACTAAGTCATATACTACTTAAATTTGGGGGAAAAAATCTCCCATGTAATAAAATTATTGTTCAATGTTAAAAAAGCAATAAATTTTGGCTCTTATCCATGTTGTCCTTCAGAATAATACTTCCTGCCGCGACAACATGGAAACGATAATTTGAATAATTGTATTTCCCACTGAATTCTAGAAGACGTGCACAGGAAATGAAGTTACAATTATGTCCAGAAGCAAAACAAGGGGCCATCTCAGCATTTTCTCAATGGATCAGGGAAACTGGACAAAAAAACTGATCGAGATGGGGGTCATTGACCCGGAGGCTGCAATACAATACTTGTTACAGGTTGTTTATACACATTTATAGAGTTCAAATGGTAAATATTGCATTATGTATTAATGTTAAAATTAAAGTTTCTTTTCTTGTGATGCTCAGTATAGTATCTAATTGTATAGAAACAGTTATGAAGCAGAAACGATTTCACTTGGGATTTAAACTTATCTATCGAATTTAATCGTTTAATGTCATCTGGCAAAGTGTTGTAAAATAATGTACATGTATTGTATGTGAATTTTGTGCAAGATTGTCACGGTCTCCCTATCAGTACTCAAGGTACTGCAGAGATACTAAAGTTCTGGCTGACACCTTTGCATTTCTTAGGGTTTCATGTGTTTTTAGTGTATGTTTGATTCTAGATTATATTGGGTAGGAGCTAGATTTGCCTCTGTACGTCGCCGTGGCTTCCCCATCTTCTCCGGTGTCGACGCAGTCCGATTTCTATGATTTGATGACCTCAGCTATTATCACGACCAACGAACTATTATACATAGAGTTTGATACATCTATGGCCCTTTTCTACCTGGGCTTACAATAACAGGCATGATTGTTTATCAGAAGGACATACGTAATATCTCCCGTTGCGCCACAAATTTTCATAAGAGTCAATATGACAGCTTCAATCCATGATGAAACGGAAAAGACAGTATTGAGCAGTGTAGAAAGAAATTTTAAGAAGTAATTTGAAAGGGTCTGAGTAAGCTTAAGTGCTCGTCCTTCAAGTCTGTTTACAAACAAAAAGCGTGAGCGTACAAGACTGAAAGGGGAAACAAAAACAAAGAGTCATTAGTTCCCAAAGCCTCCAATTCGTAACAAACACTTCTCTCGTAACACTTTGTCTTCGGTTCGGTTTGTTTTCACTGACATAAAAAACATACACCTCCTTCAACAGGAGTTGTTTGAGACAAAATAAAACATTTCTTTCACTTATCATGAAGTCGAAGAAAAAAGAAAGGATACAAAATAATTTCCTTACGAAAAAAACTGCACATGATGTGGATATGTGCACAAATATATTAATGATGTGAACAAATATATTAATTCATCTTCTTTAGATATTCCACTGGACTTAAACATAGAGCAAGAGAGCCTGCAATACACTGATAATCCGATTTTAATGTGTGTTCAAGGAATTCTTAATAATAGCATAATTGTTTTCCCTTATTACGTAATTCACGATATAATACAATAAAATTCACTTATTTACGAATAACGCCTCTCTTTTGTGATCAATTCAAAAATTACATTAGCTCACTAAGACAGGAAAGCCTGCCGCAGACATTTAAGAACAGACCAAAAAGGGTGTCGTATTAAGAGATCAAAGCACTTTAAAGAGAGATATGTCCAAATTATTTCTGCTGATAATTTTGTTGTACTTGATTTGCATATTCTCCTTTCAATAAGGAATTTAACCAGCCACTTTAAAATATTTGCACAAGAATGCTTAATCGGAGAGTGTCATCGGTACGCTTACACACGACATGCCGTCGCAAGAGCGCGCGCATCCAAGTCAGCACGCCAGCGACGTCGCCAGCAGCGCGTTTGCATAGCGGAGCCGGCGCTTGACCGCGTGGCCGCAGAAGCCCGTGCGCGACCTGCGAACTCCGTCCTCACCTCCGGGGCGCTGCCCTCGTGCCCTCCCTCGTTAACGGCACGGCTCGCCTCCCTCCCGCCCCCGGACGTCGCTTACGCCGCTACCCAGCCCTTGCTAGACGCCGCCGCCCTCGTCTTACTAAACCTACTAGCGGATGCGGTGGTATAACGGATATATTTGGGTATATTCAGCGTACCGGACTGTTGTACCCGAGTTTGCGGGTTCAAACCCGATCGAAGTCGTGGATTTTAAGGGCGAAAAAATCCCTCGTATGCCTTCCTTCGGAGCGGAAGTAAATCCGGCTGTCCCATGTAGTAGATTTACTGCCTGTTAATGATCCTCAAGCCTAAAAGAAGCCTCTGAGCAAAATTGTGATCCACCAGTTTCGTCGCCCAAGATAATACCTCCTTTCTCCGCTAGGTGGTGAAAGGAGCGTATCGAAATTTGCGTGGTTAGGCGGAAGAGCGGGCCTGATGGCCCGAGTCTCGCCACGTAAAATAAGGCATTAACTAAAACTAACTAACTAAACCTTACACTCCAAGTCACTCCTATTCCTTCATCTCACGTACAGCCACGCCCACGCCTCGTCACTCGCATGATATGTCACGCCCACCATTTGTCACGCCCGAGCCGATTCCCGCCCGTCTCTGGTACCACCCGCGACTTTTCCCACATGTAATTCTGTAATTCTTCTTTTGAAATTACATGTTACATTTCTCATGGAATTTTATGATTATACTTGACAAATTAATATAAAAATCTTGTATCTTATTTACGTTAAATATTTCCATTCAATAACATGTAACTTCAATTGCCTCTAATGAGCTTTTTAGAAGACGTTATCCGTCGTGTTCCTTAGCAGACGGCAATATTCCAGTACAACCTTTCTCCTCGCAAGTCACAGGCAAAATGGACGATAATTCGTTTTTCATCGGAATATGTGAGAGCTTGTCGAAGAAATTCGTGATCGGTGGGTGCGCTGCAGCGAATAATTTATGAAGCGTTGGCAATTATCTGCGCCTTCTAGCGGTCAATGTAAGTACTCTTATCATAGGTACAGCGCTCCACAGTGACAGGAATTTAAGTTGCAAATATTTTAGCTTGTAAATGCAAGATAGCGGTTGCAGTTTGTTTGAGGGAATTGCCAGGATCCATTTCCCCAGAGACTTCCATGTCCCTACTGGTAACTAGTAATTTATCCTTGCCCAAGACCAAGTTATATCCATGTCATGCATGATTTACGCTCAAATGTTCATCGAAGAATTATTAATGGATCAAGATGGGAAAAGTAAACTTCTCTGAAGACCAACCTTAGAGTTTATTCATACTGTGCTGCGTAAGCGACGACGAGTCTTTGTTCCCTTCGATAATTCGTCGATCCATTCCTTCTCGCAATTTTGAACGTCCCCCTGGAGGAATGAACCATTCCGCACCCTGGCTCGCGCTGCTCGGAGCGACCATTACTGCGGAAAGCCACGTTACGCGCACTCTTGGCTCGCGAAGACGTTCCGCGAAGGAATGGATCGTGTCGGGGGCCCTGGCCTGAGGGCGCACTCCGGTTAAGCCCGCTTTTAACTCCACAGCCTCGCGAACGGTCCGCTAAGACGCGCAGGGAAACTCCTCTGGGCAACCGTTGCTTGTTCACGCGCGGTCGATAGTTCTGCGAAACCTAACGGTGAAGTGGGGTGATCAGTAGGGCGTTTAGGAAGTCTTTCGCCTGGACGACGTAATACACTTATGGGCTGAGAGTGAAGGTACCTCCTGCAAAGAGTCCACACACACAAACCTGTCAACAAAATTGTTCATTCGAGGCAGGATCCAGTAAATGTGAATATTCACAACCAAAATGTTTTGTTGAAGCACAATAAAAGTAGCGCATTAAAAAAATCATTTTAGAGGTGATTTGTTTTAATCTAAGAAGAGACATCTGTTTTAACAAAGTCGAAGTGTTTTACTCTAAATTTCAATTATTCTGTAAGCTACGCTTATCTTTTGCGAAGCACGAGTCTATATGAAACTTGTATTACAAAAACTAGACCATTTCCTAATAATATATATCTTGACTAACTCATAAATGACGATTTTTAAGATGCGACATTTTTCTTGGGCAATGACGATATTTCCAAAACCTATATTCTACTCATCCTCTATCCACAAAGCTCCAAAAATGTAGACATGTCTAATTTCATTTAAACCTTAGTATGCACCGATTTCTAGTTATGGACGACATGTCAGCAAACATACTATTAAACGGAACATGTGTTGCGTCATTTTATATGCGCCTCTTAATTTTAATGCGTTTTAATTTTTTGAGAAATATTATTATCCCTAAAATGAAAGGCAATTCATCCTCCTTCTGTGAAATTTCTTTTGGCATCTCATTTCCCAACTCTAATTGCTTGGGTAAACGTATAGAAATAATACAGTTGATTGGTTCTAAACTTATGAAGTCTACAATATGTTCATGAAATCCACGATGAAGAACATTCTTCCCTTTGCGCAGCAGGCTGAATATAAATTAAGTGCGATGCGTAATGACTAGGGGCTTTTTTTTGAGTACCTAAACTATCGCCAAAAAAGGTCAATAAAATGCTCTTCAAATGTCCGTGAAATGCCCTAAAAACATAGACTAACATAATGACGTAAAACTATGACGTAAAAATTTGATAAAAACAAGATCAGATGAATAATTCAAGCTGTTGGATATATTCCTGATGTAATCGAGGCTTCTTCCTTTCGTTCAAGTGAACTCATTTTGCAAACTCATTTTGCAAACTCAAATTTTGTTTATGACTAAATAAATAAATAAATAAATAAATAAATAAATAAATAAATAAATAAATAAATAAATAAATAAATAAATAAATAAATAAATAAATAAATAAATAAATAAATAAATAAATAAATAAATAAATAAATAAAAAATAAATAAATAAATAAATAAATAATAAATAAATAAATAAACAAATAAATAAATAAATAAATAAATAAATAAATAAATAATAAATAAATAAATAAATAAATAAATAAATAAATAAATAAATAAATAAATAAATAAATAAATAAATAAATAAATAAATAAATAAATAAATAAATAAATAAATAAATAAATAAATAAATAAATAAATAAATAAATAAATAAATAAATAAATAAACGTTTATTTTAGACTGTCTTTACCAGGAATATTATATTACCTACAACGGCTGACATTACAATTTCTAAGCGAAGAAATCGAATAGGCTTCTCAAGAATTCTGTGGAGAACATTTCTTGCATCTCATAAATACTATGTGAAGCACGTACTATTAAAATATTACAATCGATGAAATCAGCGGAAAGGGATTTAAAATGAGAGGAAAAGTTGAAAAAATTACTTATTAGTCGAAATCGACAAAAAATGCAAAACAAAGTACTTATAAAAGTTGCTCATTTCATTTGTCATAACATAAAATTAATGTCTGTACTAAAAGCATTGCTCTTAAGTGATAAGAAAAAATGATATTTTATTAAAATCCGCCCGCTAGTGATGGCTGTTTTCTCTTTGCCTTCCATCGCTGAAACAGAAATTTGAAAACGGTTTATCTGAAATTAATGGTAGAGAAAGTTTACACCTATGGTCCGGTCAGGTATAGTTACCATATGTTCAGTATTACTGTTTTCTGCTTCATCTTCAATGTGTCGTGTTGTAACTTTTCCTTTGACAACGCCAACTTGTCATTCATTTAGATTATAATTTGTCATTCTATAACACTCACGGTGTTTTCAAACAAGACTTTGAAGTCACTGATTACAAGAAGGTTTGCATAACTAATTAATTTTATGTAGCAATTATTCAGTCCAATTATATCTATTTCAAGTAATGTCTTTGAATTACCCCGAATAATAGCAATCTCCCGGGAATATTATGTATTTGTTTCAGATATGCAGACCACTGCTACAGATACCCAATCCATCAGGAGAAATGACGCTATGGATTGAATTTATATATCCACTAAACATTATTTCGGATGAATTTGAGTACAATATTATACAATATATAAACGAGCTAGATATTTTATTCACAGCGATTCTAGAAAAGTGAACAATCGCGGGCTATATTTTATCTCTAAAAGTTCTGCACTGTCGACTTGTTTATCCTGACAGTTTTCACGAATTCTCCCAACTCATTAAAAGGACTTGCATATAAAAACTTCATCAGCAAAGGCATTCCTGACAAAAGAGATGAAAAAGAAGTTTAATTATGACGAAAAAATTTTAGGTATGGATTAATATCCATCCTCCTAAGTATCCATCCTAAGTATCCATCTAGTACTTCACATTTTTTCTAAACCGTTTATTCCGAATTTCTTCTTTGGTTGGTGCAGTTTGTTAGACTTAACATTTGATATTGAGAGAAAGTGAAATATAACGACTATATTCCAAAACAATTCAAAATTTCAAAATATTAGGAGAAACATCTTTCAATTTTATGACTATATGGCACACATCCCACGGAATTTACTCAACTTTATTTACCATGTGTAAGACAGTATTTTGACAATTGTGCAAGTTTCAATCGCTGTGACCAATTACATAGTGCCGTTCACGCGAGGCAACCTCCATGGAATTCAAATGCCGGCACGATTGCCGCCTAGGCGTGGACAACCCCACATAGGCTAGCGAGTTCTGAATTGACACAGGCTACAGGACTTCAAAGAGTAAACATTGGCCATCAGTTGGAGTGGCAAGTGCGTGCGTAGATACCGTCACATTTGGCGTGGTGGAGTGGTTATGGAATGATGGGAGTGGGGCAGTAGGAGGAGAGGAACTGACCCTGGCGGTTATCACACGGCCGTACCCAACCAGTGCCTGGATCGGAGTGAGCTTTTCGAGAGACCGACTCAATCCTTCCTACTTTAACCTATGGATTCCCAATCTGGGGAGGTGCAGCTCCTAGCAATATTAATAAAATTAAAGTAATTCAAAATATATTTCTAAGAAATGCTCTAAATGCCTCTTTGGTTCATTACAAATGAACGAATCCATCGAGAATTAAAAATTACAAAATTAGAAGAAACATAATTAAATTAGCTAACAATTTTTACAACAATCTGCATACCTCACCAAGTACCATCATTTTTAACATGGGAAAAAATGCGGTCCACCCATGCATAAAGTCAAGATTTCCCAAGGACAAATTTAAACTCCCGTAAACCACTATACCCTCAGCTCCTTAACATATTCCTTTCTCTTCTTAATTAACAATAACATTAAATCAATAATTATGTCAGAGTTTAAACCTCACTTACCTTATGGATGGCCAATCCAATATTGTCATATAATAATCTTATGTATTTTTAAAATCCTTGAAAGACTGTATTGTCGAACAAGAATAAATAAATTATATAAAAAAAGAGCCTGACTCATGGACACAACTAACGTCTGGTGAGGTTATATTGTGCAACCCCTTCGAGGAACTGAAGTGAGAGACAAACTTAATTTTTATAGAAATAACATTAAAAGTGATACAAGTGACTAATAAGGTTTATTGGAAAGTTTGTTGGTGCTGTGGTTCTGGGTTCGATTCCCTGTCGAGGCAAAACTAGAGTTGTAGATTTCCTTAAAATCGCCCCGGTTTCTGTAACTGTGTGACGAAGAGAAGTTCAAACTGGAGGATCTTGCTTGTTACGGTGAAGAGAATACGTCATGTTCACCTCATGTCGCTCTTACCCCCAGGCATGGGAATTTAACTACGCTCAGGGCATGGGGGACACCGGTATCTGGCCGGCGAAGTCGGACTACAGGCCCAATAACGCCAAATACATACATATCCTTATCAGCAAAGCAACCTGATAAGACCTTTGTTTGTTACTATTGCTCAGAAAGAAGCCCGATAGTTTTAACTTTCTATAATACAAGTTTTTTGTTTTATATTTTTAAATTTATAAATACAAATTCCATTAGAGAAAATATTATTTGCAGGAATGATTGATATTTGTGTGTGAAAGACTGGTAAGAGATCTTGTCACTTCACACTACTGTAGCACTTATATTATATAATTTATAGTGCATTTATATTTTTATTGCTTTTGTGTGGGGAAGGCTTATACAGGCACAAGTTAAATTTACGGTGCACCTCGGTGTTGGCGGACCACGTTGTTACGGCCTGCCTGATACTACTGTATTCACGTCTGGTTTTGTGCCGTGAACGATAGACAGAAATGATTCATCACTTTCACGGAACATTTAAACACTTAGTTTTAGAAAATTTGAAGTTCACGAGCATGGAATTGTGACGCTTCGCTACGCTTGTCAGAGTTGAGAACGAGGTTCGGGCCTTCGGCCCTCGCGTTAACATAACACATTCTTGAGTCTGTCAAACGTATTTTATGCAAATAGTATTTAAAAATATTTTGGAGTGAATATGTTCTTTATTGTAACGTATTGTACGCTCCACTCAAAATGGCGGCGCCAAAGGGATTAGACGCAAGGGCCAGGCAGGAGGTAAGAACAATGCGGTATTGGGAGAATTCCGAGAGCTAGGGAAAGGGATGCCCAAAATACGGACAGCGCATTTTTGGCGTGCCGCGTGCAAAATTCTTAGAATCCAGGAAAGGATGCCCAAAATGCCTGGCAACGGACTAGCGCGGGCCGTGTGAAAACCCAGTGACGTTTCAGGTCACGTGGGTGGGGGCTATATAAGAAGGAACGGAGAGCGCGGGGGTGGGGTTTGTCGAGCTGAGTGGAACCCTCGTGCGAATGCACAAACTTGCGCCCAGGGCGGTGCGGAGCCGAGCGAGGCTCGTACGGCAACCCATGTGTTGGGACGCCGGGGTGGAGATTTTCCACGGGTGACCTACGTCACGGGAGCCACGTGCTGTGTGCATAAGGTTCGCTGAGGAGTGGCGCGGGCCACGAGTCAGATTACATTTTTAAGGATCGCTCCTGCGATCAGGGGAGTAAACGTTTTCCAAGAGCTAAAAGTAACTTAAATATTTATTGTACATATTGTGAATAAACCTGTACATATTTATCATTGAAGCTCGTGTCTGTGTTATTGTGTATTCCCACGACGTCACATTATGTTCTCCTCATATACAGGAATAAATTTATTTTAAATGGAACACTCACTTAAGAGAATTTACTTAAAAAGGAATAGTAAATAAATATACATTTTAAAAACTAACTCGCCTATTAATTCACCTCACCTAACTTCTCCGGATTGTAAACTATTTCATAATTAAAAAAGGTGTACAACAACTCTTGTTTTGGAATTTCCACATGCTTCGGTCGCCACATATATTCAAACAAATTCATCTTTTGCCCCTTGCATTCGTACCGAGGGAGTTTTCTTTTAATTACGCTCCAGGTGCCTTCTATTGATTGATTGATTTTTTCGTGTTTCCGGGCGCGTCAACTGCTTCGGTCATTAGTCCCGTTAGTGTAGTGCATGTTCTTTTCACGGAAGATGGCGGTGATGTTCCCCCGCTGGGTGGTGAGATCCGGCACCGACCTACCGTCGGCTAGTGGGGTTTCCCCTAACTAGGACTCTCCCACCAGCGGGGCACCGCCCCAGTTGGGACAAGCTCTAAGCTCCCGACCGGTCTCCCGGAATATGTAGCACTGTAGTGCATGTTAGTGTAACTGTGGGTGTGTATGGGGCGAGGATAGGACAAGGAAGAGGAAGGACAGATCGCGCGCGGTCCGTCGCACGTTTGTTAGGGTACTGCTCCGGCATTCGCCTGGTGTTGATCGGAGACACCACGGAAAACTACCGATCAGAGCGGCCGACCGCTAGAATTCTCCTCCAGACAGCGACTGAATTCGACCTAGCTGAAAATGTAGTGTCGAAAATCCTGCCGCCATCAGGACTCGAACCTAGGACCTCCCGGACACAAGCGCTGCAGTGACATCGGTTGATGCACTGAGCTACCGCTACCGATCAGGTGCCTTCGATGCTGTTGGTGTGAGCACCAGTTTCAGGGTCCTTGAAATGCAGAGAGCGGTTAAGGCGTAGGTGGCGATGACCTTCGTTTTCTAGGCAATCCTAAGACTTTCAACAGACGGAGTTTTTGGTGGATCCCGGCATGATACCTAGAAGCACGTCCTTGCTACGTTCTTCAACTACCCTGAAAAACGTACGATTGAATCCACGTTCAATCCCTCCCAACACCCAAGTCCCATGCGCCACGTGCCTGCCTGTATTATACTTCGTTTCACCAGACATACTTTCGTCTATCTCTACAACACCACCTTCTCCGCCCAGTGGTTCACTCCACTAATCATCAATGCATACTTTCCTACAAAAACTAAATCAGTTGGTCACGGTATCGGAACACATTCTCAACTCATTCATCACCAATTCACACGGTGCTTTCAAAACCCAGAAACAGGAAACGTTAAGCATCTCATGAATATTCAATTGACTCTCCGAAAACCAGAATCCTTTCTCACTGACCTTTTTTGCACTTGACAATTGACTCCTTTTTTCGGCACATCCACTCCTAGCCATCACTCAAGTCCTTTCGCTTTGGCAATTTCATGACATTCTTAAAAAATAGGGCATTCGTACTTTGAATCTATAGGTCAATTTTCATACACCACTGGATCACATCCATACATCCCGATTTGCTCAAGGAATAAAATTATCCGCATTCAAGTGATCCATCGTAAAATCTCACCAACTTCAGCAAACAACCCGAGAAGTGCAATACAAAAGAAATTCTCACTTGACACCATGCAAGGAGAAGTTCAAACAAATGACGTAAAATCATAGTAATCACAGACACTTTATTAACGCTTTGCTGGATAGTGTAACTCAACTGCAACATAATGTTTTTCTGTAGTAAATGCAGAAAAATAATTGCTAAGAATGAAGCCTTAGTTGAAGAAGGGTGGACATCAGAAATAGGCTTGGGAGAGGATGTTTCTTTAAAGAGCTTGTAAAATGACATCGTAGCAGCACCTTTGTTTGCATTTTTCTGCAAAATTCAAGAAAATATCATGCCAGCTAAACTACAAAAATGAGAGCGAATCAGACTCCAATACCAATATTTGTATTTCTCATACTTCGTTGTTTACATGTTTAGTTTCGTTGCAATGCGTAATCGTGAACTGTACCAGAAAAAACAGGGTTGAGACTATGTTGTTTGCGGTTTGGGTGGCGTGTAATTTGTTTACATTTTATCAGGTAAAGTGACCGCCCCAAATTAACGTCATATTCTTCGGTCTATGCTGAGAATTTTGTGTATTTGTTTTGTTTTGTCATTTTACCTATCTGCTCCTGACCGGGAGCGGTAGCTCAATGCATCAACTGATGTCACTGCAGCGCCTCTGACCGGAAGGTCCTAGGTTCGAGTCCTGACGGTGGCAGGATTTTCGACACTAGCTTTTCAGCTAGGTCGAATTCAGTTGGTGGCTGGAGGAAAATTCTAGCGGTCGTCTGCTCTGATAGGTAGTTCTCCGTTGTTTCTCCGATGAACACCAGGGGAATGCCGGAGCAGTACCCTACCAAACCGGCCACGGACCGCGCGCGATCTGTCCTTCCCATTCCTTGCCCTATCCTCTCCACTTACACACACACACTAACATGCACTACACTACCACATATCCCGGGAGACCGGGCGGGAGCTTAGAGCTAGTCCCGGCTGGGCGGTGCCTCGCTGGTGGGAGAGTCCTGGTTAGGGGGAGACCCAACTAGCCGATGGTAGGTCGGCGCCGGATCTCGCCATCAGGCGGGGGAAGATCACCGCCATCTCCGGAGAAATAAACATGCACTACACTAACGCGACTAATGAGCGAAGCAGTTGACGCGCCCGGAAACAAAAAAAACAATCTATCAATAAAGACTGTGAAAGAAATGAAATTCGGCATCGTAATATGTGATCAAAAATTCGCTTTAAATAATATTTGATGTCTTGATGTTGTTTAGTGTTTTGGTGAGCTGAAGAAATTCTTGATGTGATATTGAATACATCAGCACTTAAGTTGCGTGATATTAGATACGCTAAAGCGAATGTGAAAAATATATTTTTGACATCTGAGAGTAAATGAACATGTTAATGAGAAATAAACGCATTAATAGGAAGTACAATTTAAATTAAAGCCAAATTCCGAGAAGAACTAGGCGTAAGGAGTGGTTGGAAGTTGAACTAAATCAAATAAATACGATTACAAAAAGAGGTTTTCCAAAGGGTACGTCATCTCATGGGACTTCTACAGGAGAGGCAATTAAATTTCAAAGACTTCTTTGAAACAGGTAATCAATAAAAGCATATTTAATTGACTAATGTACACTTCATGCAATACTGAATGTATTAATTTACTTGGCCAGTAGTATTTGATTGATTGATATTTTCGTTTTTCCAAACGCGTCAACTGCTTTAGTCTCTAGTCCCGTAAGTGTGGTGCATGTCTATTTCTCGGGAGATGACGGTGATCTTCCACCGCTGTTTGGCGAATTCCGGCGCTGACCTATCGTCGACTAGTGGCCGGGACAAGCTCTAGGCTCCAGACAGGTCTCCCGGAATACGTGGTAGTGTAGTGCATGTTAGTGTAAGTGTGTGTGTGTGTGTGTAAGGGGCGAGGATAGGACAAGAAACAGGAAGGAAAGATCGCTCGCGGTCCTTGGCCCGTTTGCTAGGGTACTGCTCCGGCATTCGCCTGGTGTTGATCGGAGAAACCACGGAAAACTACCGATCAGAGCAGCCAGCCTCTAGAATTCTCCTCCAGACAGCGACTGAATTCGACCTAGCTGAAAAAGTAGTGTTGAAGGTCCTGTCGTTGTCAGGACTCGAACCTAGGACCTCCCGGTCAGAGGCGCTGCAGTGACATCAGTTGATGCACTAAACTACCGCTGCCGGTGCGATTCGTAATGTTTACTAACTTCTAGCAGGAACGAAAAAGGTGAATATCTGAATTTTGCTTGTTGTGAGGCTTACTATGTCTAATCTGAATTGCCTCAGTTATCACAATACCTTTGCTATATTCCACAAACTAAATGCTGACACTCAGAAATCTCACTAGTCTAGAAAATTGTTTTCTATCACAAAAATGCACGCACATGCACTCACACACGCACATACACACTCAAGCACTCGAAAAATTATTTTGCTGTTCTTGAATTATAAATTTATTTGATGTGCATCTTGATCACTCGTCATTTGTATACAAACATTTCTAGGAGACTTCAAAAATGCCGTATATTAATCTTCCATCACAAAACAGAAACAATTCAATAACAACAACTCAGAACCCACGGCAATGCATGTGTTAAAACAATGCAAACAAATTCCAACGTGTTTGCTTCCGTCGGGAATGGAAAAGATTTTTTTTATCACAAACAAATTCCCACGAATTACGCAGTGTTGACACGGTTTCGTGCACACGTGTGGTGTCAACCTACAGTGGTTGCATGCATGTCGTCTGCTGGGCGAACATCTAACTCAATGAAGTCGAGACCGCGTAAGAAATGTTATTTAATAGGGAACAAAGCCATGTACTGCAAACCACGTGAATACATCAACGGACATAGAAATCACCGCTCTATAACCCTTCCTGATAATGCGAAGAGATTTTTGATTGTTAAGAATTAATATCAATTTCCTGGCTCCCCGTGATTGTATCGTAAAAGGGAAACTGGAGAGAGGAACTTGGGATATTTTGCACATTATTATTATTATTATTATTATTATTATTATTATTATTATTATTATTATTATTATTATTATTATTATGTAAGGTTTGCGGATTGGTGCCCCAAACGATTTTCTGGGAGGATGTTTCCATAAGCAATAAAAAATTAAAAATCGAGCAGGTCGCTATTAAATGTAGTGTTATTGGAACGATCTTTGGGATACAATTTGTGTTTTCCCGGTGCGCAATTAGATTTTGCAGTTTGAGTAACCAGGTTTAAAAAATGTAATTTTTTAAAATGAACTAAAAGCATATAGACTGCCTTTGCAAATCATTATTGACAAATAAACAATTGGCGATCAGAGACAAAGATATAGAGATTTTATTTTTTTGTCATCAAATTCACGTAAGGGGCAACTGGCCTCCTAATACAGGGTAGTTAAATTCTACAAGGGTTTACAGTCCGTATTCTTGTACACGTTTCTGTTTTCGTTTTAAATTTGAAATGACAACAATACATTCTCATGTTCTAGTAACAATTTAATTCTAAAGTCACGTAAGCAGGTGCGTGCAACGGTTTAAAGAAGAGTAAATAAAAAAAAGTAACACGAATTATTGTGTAATGCGAGAGATGACCAGCTAAATAACGAACTGAACCAATGTCTCGCGTATTATTCGCGAAAGTCTTATTTCGTTAAATTTATTTATACATTTATTTGAACTTCAATTGGGTATGACCCAGACAATATTAATAATAATAACAATAATAAAAAAGAAGTACAGTACAAGCCGAACATGCAATAATCATACTAACACTAATATTCAATATTATAACAAATATGTCAACTCTGTCATGATATCCAATAATTATATGTCGGTGATGCTAAAATTTAATACAAGCTACGTAAGTTTGGCTACATAAGTTTGGGTTATGTATTATTTTGTTTCTCCCATTGTCTGTTGCAGTTCATGTTTGTTAGCCTCGCGTTCTGCTGATGAATCGCACCTTCAGATACGTTGAGCCAGTCTTCCATTGGAGGAAAAAACTTGAAAGATCAAACTAAATTAAAATGAAAACTGAAGGGTTGGGCAAAGTGCATTTATATCGGGGCACAATCAAGTGAATCCCTATGATTTGGACTATTTTGATTTTTTTAATAAAAACTAATGGAGATGTTGAGCGAATTATTGAGATGTTAAGCGAAGGAGAAAAAGGGACAGCTTGCAGGGGGATCGTTATCAGACGGTGACAGAGGTGAGGAGAGGTGAGCGCGAGGAGAGGCGAGGAGAGGTGAGCGGGGACGAGAGGCGCGGACGGGGCGGGGGGGGGGCGGTGGGGTCGGAGGTGGGGACGGACGCAGAGAAGAGCGGCCTCATCCCGGCCTAAGCTCCGTCGGGGGCGGCGGGGGCGGCGCGGGCGGCGCTGCAGCGGCGGCTAGAGCGCGATGGGATTGCTCCCAGCAACAAATCCCGGCTGACGCAGCCCCCCAGCTGGCTCCCGAGATCCCGGGGATAATGCGGGCGGAATATGGGAAAATAACTGCAGCGGCGCCGCACGCGCCCGACCAGACGGAGACAGAGCGAGAGCAAGGGAAAGGAAGAGAGAAAGAGTGAGGCGCCCCCGCGCTGTCACCTGCGGCTACCCTCCCACTCCGCCCCCCACGCCGAGCCGCGCCGCTCCCGGGCAGTGAAATGCTGCCCTCGACTCCCTTAAAAGCCAAAGGTTCTTAATCTTTCGGAAACATTTAAGTTATGAACGCGCCCTCCGGAGTGAGCCCGTAATAAAAGATGCCCGTGGCCGCGTTGCGAGCGCTGCTGCAACGTACGGCGAGTGTTGCAGCGCCGCTAAACGCTTCCGAATATAAAGGCGCTTCTCCGCCCGGAGGTGTAACGTTCTTCATTGGAGTCATCTGTATGTTGGCATCAGATCAGCCAGCGATTTGGCGTGTAAATGATTGGAAACGTGCCCGAATTACTTGCATTTTTGGGATGAAGAAGAAATAAAAATCCTTCTTCATATTTATGAAGATAACAATGTATCTATGCAAGAAAATATATAATTTGTTATTTTTGCATTTCTAATACGCCATTTCGTATACGCTATTTAAGTCAAGAAATTCGTTAAAATATTATTAAATAAATTTCAAAAGACAGTATCGAAAGATCAATATTGATGGCGTTGTGAAAATAGTAGTGACAACCGTGACAAGCACATTGAGAAGAGTAGAACTACATAAATTTGCTCTTTCAAGTGGAGCTATTAATGTGGGATGTAAATTATTAATGGTTGCACGTGATTTCAATTGGTATCGGAACTACATCATTCATAGTACGCTCAAATCACTGTGAACATTAGTACGACATATTTGGGCTCGTTACGATAATTTGCACGACGAATTTTAGCATTGATATGGCTCCACTGAGATGCCAGCAGGTGCCGAGTGTCAAGAGAAGATTCTAAATTTTACATACTAATGCCCCTAGAACGTCACGTACTACGTTCTCGCATTATTTCTGACTTTCGCCATATTCGAAAATTCAGATAGGTTAACGAAAATGACACCTGTGCGTTTTTTTTGCGTTCTTTACTCTATCCGCGGGGGGGAAATTTGAAGCTGTTTTTTGAGAATTTTTTAAATTGATTTAAATTGAAGCAGAAATTAGACAAAAATACTTCAGCGTTAAAAAAAATATTACAATTTTTTCCATTTTTAAAAGAGTTTTTAAGACCAAAAATCTGTATATTCAAATTTGTAGAATTGCAACTTTTTACAGTTTTTGGAACAGCCAAGCGTTCGCCACAAATGAGGACTATTTTTACCGTTCTCTGATACATACGTATTTTAATTTTCATTCCTACAGAAAAAAAATTATGCTATTGCCACCCCTGATCTTCATTATTCTTTGCTGCAATAAGAACTTTCTGCGATTGTTCATCATTGATTAGTGTTCTACAACCACAAATCCATGGTTACTCTGTAAATTTTGTAATTCAATTGCGGGGTGCAACTTGAAGGGGATTTGGGGATTATCCTCTGTATAGAGTTTGATGTTCCCTGCTCGAGAAGTGTTGATTTGTTCCTGGAATGACAGTCTATGTAGATGTACGATTTTCACCCGAAAGAACATTGAAATCAAAGGAAATTTAACAAGAAAACTATCCCAACAGCATTCTTAGAACTTAATAAAGTTGTGCTGTATAAGAGAAGATGATGTTCGTTTTACGCATGGGTTAGACGATTGCCGCCCCCTGTCCTGGAATCGTGAATCTTCCCTCTGCATTGCAAATGTGCACCCTGCTCAGTTGCCCTGCACCCTGCGTCCTGCACCCTGCATCAGACACCCTGCGCAGTCAAATTGTTTGCCCAATAATCGTTGAAGTTGATTAAGGTCAAACGAGAACAAACTGCCGAGGTCTAGTCACAAGCTTCAGGTAAGTGATTTTCAGAGGTAGCTCTATAAACTGCTCACAAGTTCACACAACACCAAAAAATAATTTAATAGAATAATAAACCTAAAAGGTAGTATAAATAACCTCTTATTACAACCTAGTTAATAGTATGGGCTGTTTCTGCACTACAATACCGTTCCACAACAGTATTTCATTGATACCAACATGGCAATATCAGTGTTGACAATTTTGGAACAAAAGCACCATAATATCGAAAAGTGTGTGCTTCACATTACATCCATTTTATATTTTTATGCCGAAGCTTACATCTGGCAGCACTTTCTTGCATTACCGAGCTCCCACGGAGCGGCGCAAATCGTGGGTGAGAGAAATTCCTACAGTAGACGAACCACATATGTGGTATGTTCTATTACGCAATTATGTTTATAAAATTACAAAATGTAACATGTATTAGACACATTAACATCAGCCTAGCTTAGAGCTTGTCCCGGCTGGGGAGGTTCCTCAAAGGGGGAGATCCCTGAACGAAGAAATTCCAGAAAGCCGAGGTGTAGGTGTGCGCCGAATCTCACCATTCAGTGGAGGAAGAACACCGCCTCTCTCATATAGACGTAAGAGATAAATGACAAGAGCCCAGAAACAAAATAATCAGTCACCACTAGCCCAGCTTGGTGATATTTGTACATTGAATTTTTTTGTGCTTTACAAATTCATACTAAAAATACTCGTGCATATTAGACATTAAGCGTTGCGTGGGTCGTGGGTTCTGGCACAGAAAGTTATGTGAAAAAGTATGGATTAAAATGTTTACATTTTTGTTTCTTTACGAAAGGTTAGGTTTAATTATAGTCAGTGTGAGGAATCACGGCGCAACGATTCATGTAAATGCCGGAAAGAGAATATTTCCTTTCATGAATGTATTCATAGCTGCATAGAACCAATAAACTAGTTGTGCTACAAAAGCACTTACTCTCTTGCATTATTTCTAAATTTGCAACTATCGAAAATTCAGTGTTTGACCAAAATGAGATGTGTGCCAAGCTTCAAGCGTCCCTTGTTTCATCCGTAGAAAAAATTAAATAAAAATGGGAGTGGTTCTCGAGGAAAATATGATTTTTATAAATTGCATTTTACATACATTTTTAGTCAAAAACAGTAAAAAGTATGTGACGTATGGCGGCGTCGGCGATGTAGATAAGGTAACCTGTACGGTGTCAAATTCTCATTCGTCTCAGCGGTGTTCCTGCTCGACGCGTTACAGGCAGCAACGTACAGGGCATAGAGCTTTTCGATCGGAGAACCCCCCTGGCAGATTTTGCGCGGTTGTTACTTGTTTGGTAAAACATTGAAGTCGTATGCTTCATGTTTTGCCGGAGTCATGTGGATGATCTTGGCTGTCCGGGTGACGCCGCGTCGAAGGCTGTGTTGCCAATGTTTCGACCATCATTTCCCAGAGCAGCCCTGACGAAGATTACGAAATTATGGTCAAATGGAATTAATTGAAAAAAAGGCAACAGCCTTCGACGCGGCGTCACCCGAACAGCCAAGATCATCCACTTGGTAAAACATTACCCATCAGTGCCCAAAAATTATTGTAGAAAACAAAATATAGTGAACAAAAAATATTTCAAATGCGAAAAATTCAATTTAGGCACCTATAGGCTCCTGAGAATTGATTAAGCAATTATCTCACAAATAGTCATTTACAGGTATTATAAAACCCACAAAAAACTCATTTCTACGGTAAACATTGATAGTGGGGTAGTTTGCCGAAATACACATTGAATGAAATAAATTAAGCCAGAGGGGCATTGTCGGTACTAAGGAATAAACGCATTTTTTGTTGTTGAATTCTTGTCCAGCATTTTTAATGATTTGGATTTATAATTTAAAAATGAAGAGAATTTAAATTCCACAACTGATTGGGGGTCTGAGAACAATTCCAGTCTGCGAACGATTCGAGTCTGAGAACGATTCGAGTCAATAACCGATTTGAGTCTGAGACCGATTAGAGTTTGAGACCGATTCGAGTCTGAGACCAATTCGAGTCTATGACCTATCCGAGTCTAAAACCGTTTCGAGTCTGGGACCGATTCGAGTCTGAGAACGATTGGAGTCTGAGACCGATTCGAGTCTGAGACCGATTCGAGTATGAGACCGATTCGAGTCTGAAAAAGATTCGAGTCTGAGACCGATTCGAGTCTGAGACCGATTCGAGTCTGAGACCGATTGGGATCTGAGGCCGATTCGAGTCTGAGACCGATTCGAGTCTGAGACCGATTCGAGTCTGAGACCGATTCGAGTCTGAGACCGAATCGAGTCTGAGACCGATCCGAATCTGAGACTGATCCGAGTCTAAAACCGGATCGAGTCTGGGACCGATTGGAGACCGAGACCGATTGGAGTCAGAGACCGATTGGACTCTGAGACCGATTCGAGTCTGAGACCGATTCGATCTGAGACCGATCGAGTCTGAGACCGATTCGAGTCTGAGACCGATTGGAGTCTGAGACCGATGAGTCTGAAACCGATTCAGGTCTGAGACCGATTCGAGTCTGAAACCGATTCGAGTCTGCGACCGATTCCTGTCTGAGACCGATTCGAGTCTAAGACCGATTCGAGTCTGAGACCAATTCGAGTCTGAGACCGATTCGAGTCTGAGACCGATTCGAGTCTGAGACCGATTCGAGTCTGAGACCGATTCGAGTCTGAGACCGATTCGAGTCTGAGACCGATTCGAGTCTGAAACGATTTGAGTCTGAGACCGATTCGAGTATGAGACCGATTCGAGTCTGAAAAAGATTCGAGTCTGAGACCGATTCGAGTCTGATACCGATTCGAGTCTGAGACCGATTGGAATCTAAGACCGAATCGAGTCTGAGACCAATTCGAGTCATAGACCGATTCGAGTCTGAGACCCATTCGAGTCTGAGACCGATTCGAGTCTGAGACCGATTCGAGTCTGAGACCGATTCGAGTCTGAGACCGATTCGAGTCTGAGACCGATTCGAGTCTGAGACCGATCGAGTCTGATACCGTTTCGATTCTGGAACCGATTGGAGTCCGAGACCGATTGGAGTCTGAGACCGATTGGTCTCTGAGACAGATTTTAGTATGACACCGATTCGACTCTGAGACCGATTGGAGTCTGAGACCGATTGGAGTCTGAGACCGATTGGAGTCTGAGACCGATTGGAGTCTGAGACCGATTCGAGTCTGGAACTGATCCGAGTCTGAGACCGATTGGAGTCAGAGACCGATTGGAGTCTGAGACCGATTAGAGTCTGAGACCGATTGAAGTCTGAGACCGATTGAAGTCTGAGACCGATTCAAGACTGAGACCGATTCGAGACTGAGACCGATTTGAGTCTGAGACCGATTCGAGTCTGAGACTGATTCGAGTCTGAAACCGATTCAGGTCTGAGACCGATTCGAGTCTGAGACCGATTCGAGTCTGAGACCGATTCGAGTCTGAGACCGATTCGAGTCTGAGACCGATTCGAGTCTGAGACCGATTGGAGTCTGAGACCGATTCGATCTGAGACCGATTCGACTCTGAGACCGATTGGAATCTGAGACCGATTCGTGTCTGAGACCGATTCGAGTCTGAGACCGATTCGAGTCTGAGACCGATTCGAGTCTGAGACCGATTCGAGTATGAGACCGATTGAAATCTAAGACCGAATCGAGTCTGAGACCAATTCGAGTCTAGACCGATTCGAGTCTGAGACCCATTCGAGTCTGAGACCGATTCGAGTCTGAGACCGATTCGAGTCAGAGACCGATTCGAGTCTGAGACCGAATCGAGTCTGAGACCGATCCGAATCTGAGACTGATCCGAGTCTGAAACCGATTCGAGTCTGGGACCGATTGGAGACCGAGACTGATTGGAGTCAGAGACCGATTGGACTCTGAGACAGATTTTAGTCTGAGACCGATTCGAGTCTGAGACCGATTCGAGTCTGGGACCGATTGGAGACTGAGACTGATTGGAGTCTGAGACCGATTCGAGTCTGAGACCGATTCGAGTATGAGACCGATTCGAGTCTGAGACCGATTGAGTCTGAGACCGAATCGAGTCTGAGACCGATTGAAGTCTGAGATCGATTGAAGTCTGAGACCGATTGAAGTCTGAGACCGATTCAAGACTGAGACCGATTCGAGACTGAAACCGATTTGAGTCTGAGACCGATTCGAGTCTGAGACCGATTCGAGTCTGAGACCGATTCGAGTCTGAGACCGATTCGACTCTGAGACCGATTCGACTCTGAGACCGATTGGAATCTGAGACCGATTCGTGTCTGAGACCGATTCGAGTATGAGACCGATTCGAGTATGAGACCGATTCGAGTCTGAGACCGATTCGAGTCTGATAACGATTCGAGTCTGAGAACGATTCGAGTCTGAAAACAATTCGAGTCTGAGAACGCTTCGAGTCTGAGAACGATTCGAGTCAATAACCGATTTGAGTGTGAGACCGATTAGAGTCTGAGACCGATTAGAGTCTGAGACCGATTAGAGTCCGATTGAGTCTGAGACCGATTCGAGTCTGAAACCGATTCGAGTCTGAGAGCGATTCGAGTCTGAGACCGATTCGAGTCTGAGACCGATTGGAGTCTGAGACCGATTCGATTCTGAGACCGATTCGATTCTGAGACCGATTCGAGTCTGAGACCGATTCGAGTATGCGACCGATTCGAGTTGTGAATTTACATAAAATCGTCGGTATTGGCAATTTACATAAAATGGCAGAAATTGTTCGTTTCTGTGCTAGCTGCGTTCACTATTTTATCTCTCCCTACCAACGTTCCCTTTTAAAGTTCTCCCCGGTTGCGGGGCGTTGACCTACATCTCAGCGCTTTTGCGCTGCTTGCCGTTACCTTCGCCACTCCCGCCCGCTGCGCGCCTTGAAGTCGACCTTGGAATGACGGCGGCGCACGACGGCGATTGTGCGTCCGCGTTCGAAGCGCCTTGCTGATGCCAGCTGCTCTCTTTCACCTCACGTCCTCGTCTGGCAATTCCTAGGCGCCTTCGCCGCTCCCGTCTTCTTCCCTCTTCCTCTTACGGCATCTCACGTTTTCATCTGCTTCTTTCTTGCCCCGTCGTCTCGTTCACGCTCGCGTGCGAATGTCCCTTGCATGTCGCAACTGATTGAATAAGTTCGTATTTGTTTACTTCGGGCGTACGCGTCGCACTTGATGTCACAGTCTACTCAGCGTCTCTAATCGAATGTAACTGCTCATCACCATGTAAATTTCCACCCCTTCTTTGCTGACCACTGAATCATTTTAACTATTTAATTAGAATCACTTGCTCTCGTCCTCGACAGACGACAAATTCTCCTCCGGCAAAAATTCTAATAACTTTCTGTCTATACGTCTCTCTGACGTCCAAAAACTCCTACTTAATTTCTTGCTGAATTTTTTGATTGAAGCTGCTGCTCGAACGGCAATCGGAACCAGAAAGAAAGAATGTTTGGCCTGCCGTCTTTATATGTCCACCCTCTTCGTAGGGGTAGCGGCACCTCTCCCCAGTCTGACCGCTGATACGTCACTTGGCTCGTTCCCTGCCGCGGGCATTGCGCAGAACGTCAATTGCAAGTCGTGGAGACGCGCCCCTTTTGAATGGCGCCGCGCTCGCTCACCACGTCTACTGCCGTCGTTTGCATGTAGCGTGGGCATGTGGGACGAACGTGCGCACCCGCATTCATCACAGTTCTCTATAATCAACATGAGTGGCAATTGCTTAGATATTCTTCAAAATATAGCCTAGAAGCAGTGAAATAATTCCATGGATAAGTAATGCAAAATTGAAGGAAGGATTTTCCATCGGCCCGCAAATTATAGAACTCATGTTGGATGAAAAATGGCAAGAAAAATTGAGTTGAGGTGAATTCACGTTGAGTTAGCAACGTGAAAATTCTTTAAGAGAGTTGTGCATGCATTTCTCGGAACAAAAAAAGAAGACAATTATAAAACATTGTTCACAGAATAGCTAGAAAACTACAAAAATATGAGATGTAGAATGTCTCTAAAAATTTTTCTTCACTCCCATCTTAATTTTTCCGACATAATTTGGGTAATGTCAGTGATTAACACAGTGAACAGTTCCATCAAGACATTGCTACATTGGCGAGAGTATCCTGCAATCATGGGAGAGTATTATTATGGTTTATTTTCAGAGAGCGTAAACAGGAATCCAGGAGTAGGTATTTTAAAGCAATACAATAGATATTTCTCCCTCCAAGATGCTTCAATATTTTTGCATGAAGATGCGTTTTCCATTTTTAACTTATTCTAAACCTAATAAGAAGAAAGCTCATAAAATGTTGTAGTAGTATAATCAGTGACAATGCAGGACTTTGAATATAATCGTGTTTATTTCAAATACTGAATGTTTATCTTTTCAACCCTGCGTGATAAAAACTTTTTATAATGATTTTCGGAATCATAGAGATCGTTTCCTTACAATCACCTACTTTCATCCTGGAAGTATGAAAAAATATTTTCTTCCTTAGTGTTACCCAGACTTTTCGGAGGAACCACTGATTGCAGTATGAATGTGTGGAAACAATATTCTTCGCATACAAACATTATAATCGTGTTTGTACATGACATTCAATTAACAACAATAAAATGTCTTTAACACATTGACAATGTACATGATTATTTTAGCGATCGTATGCCCCGCCAATACTTTATAGTATTTTCTCTTGTTTACATTATCAAATGATTCGACTACGAAACAAGATTGTAAATATTAATTAAAACTCATATGCTATGTGTAAATTAACAGAAGATACATTTTTAGACTGTTGTTGAAGTAGGCATTCAAATGATCTATAAATGCATTTCTTGTAATATATCGTAAAATTGTAAAAACTTTTTTAAAACTAATTTATATTATCTTCGTCAAAATGGTAATCTAAACAGTTGCCTGAATATACGATGGAAGTTTTGATTAAAATGAAAATGCATAATCGCATCCCCTTCTTACACTTTCGGTATTGAGATAATGCCATTTCATATTGGCTGCGATTCATGCTGAGTCTCCTGGATTCGGTGCAGAAAAACCTTCGTTAATATACACAAAACCCAAGGCTTTCTGCATTATAACTGTAAAATCACATATAACTGTACGTTTTGCCTTCCACCTGTTTCGCTCTGCTCATTACTTCGCAATGTCATAAAATTCGACAAATATAATTTAATTAATGAATTCGTCGCATTAATACTATCGCCGTAATTCGCACTTGCACATATTCATCCGTCACTCGCGTTACATTTGTACACCATCGCTGAGCGGATTGCTGCCTGCTTTATGAGGCATTTAGCCTCTGTCTGGGGGAGGGAGAGAATTATCCGATGACGAGATCGTGGCATTGATGATTCGATGAAATACGCGATTGTTCCTCCAGCTTTTCACATCACAATACAGCGCTAGTGGGGGCGGCAGCAGGGGTTGCTGCCACTACTCCAGCATTGGCTCCGATGCCAAGCTGAAATCGGCCGATGCCAGTTGCACCAAATGACGAAAACGTGGCCAAAACTTTAAATAACTGCGATTCCAATAAAACAAACTTTATCTATGGGCTATGAGCGTGACGGATGGCTAGGCGTCTGATGCGCAAAGTACAAAACTCAACATGGCTAAAATTACATTTTATTTTATATACCGCCACAAAAATATTTTAAAAAGTATTTGGCATTTGGGAGAAATATACGTTTTGGGTAAAAGTGTGGCCTACGCTTTTTACTACAGAGCTGAATTAAAAGTAAAGGTTAAACTAGCGTTGTTAACATTTTTTAACAAAAAACTACCTTCCGTGTAAGAGGGCCTATTTGTATCAATAAACGGGCTACATCTTTGACTTGAAAGTACCTGGCAAAATAACTAATCCTCCACTCCTCGCAAAATGTGAGCTTACGAAAACGTACACAGAAAACACTAGTCGATAAAGTTGAAGTTTTTCTCTGTTAAATGGAATACAATGGCTGTTTCTTATCGAAATGGTGCTCTAATTTAAAATTTGTGTAGCATTTAGTTGTAACAGGTAATTTTTCTTTGTAGTAGGAAATTAAAAAGTACAGACTAGAGTTAAGTTATTGCATTTCTTTACTTTTTTTAATTGGTTATTTAAGGTCTCCTCAACATTTTAGGTCATTAGCGACCACTATTGCTGTAAACGGTATGGTAACTATGATGATGAAACGATATGGTGATGATAAGGTGTGAAAGGACAAACACACCTTCGGTCCGAGATCACTACGACACTACTGCCTTAGCGATCCCGGCCACCGGGCCGACATTCCTTTTACGTAAGTTTGAGCGTTTGTTTACTGTATGTCGTTTTACTGTGTCCTTTTCTAGTGCCCAGCGATAGTCTGCAAGCGTATTTTGATTCCATTTTCCCATATAATATGTTTCCATACTTGCAATGTCTTAGTGGACTCGCTCAGTGTTTGTAGCTCACAGCATCGAGATTTTGAAGAAAGAGATCAAAGTGTGAAAACAGAAAAATATATATTAAGGAACGTGTTTCAAACCAGAGCTTTATAATTCTGAACGAGTTCGGATACTATTTCTTCAGAGGTCTCAGCTTTTCTGTCACCAATGAATTCCGTTCGGTCCTTTTGAAGCGGCATCCATGCAATCTTTTCAACACTATTCAAACTTGCGTCAGTCATGATCCCTCATAAGCTCCTTCATTTGTGATCCCACAAATATACCGTTCTTCATTTTCGCCTCACTGATTCTGGGGAATTTGTACGGGAAACCTGGCCTACTTTTATCCATCACTTTCACAAATTTTTCATCAATCTGAGTTCGGAGTGCAAGGTAGGAAGATTTTTCGTGTTCAGCATTATAAGGAGTTGCAAAGTTACAATTTTTGCCCACGAATGAAATGTCTTTGAGGCCTGTACTTCTTCTTAATCGCAACAAAATAAGTTTTGCGATCTCCCCTCTGTCACTCGCACAGAAAACAGCAAAATTTAGAAAATCCCTGTTGGAGACCTAACAAAAATGCGATGCCTTAAAACGGCTGTACACATTCATGAATGATGCTGGTATTGCATCTTCAATAACAAACGTTCCATGACACCATACATCTTTCATATTGGTTGCGTGGGCAAGGGAAATAGCTTGTTTCTCATTTCCGATATGAATAAGCCCCTCTTAAACCGAGTTTAGAGGAATCTATAACCAACCTTCATTTCTTAGGATCGTGATAGTCTCCTAAAGCACTCAGTAATACATCAATATGCATACAATACATTAGATTTCCTTCTGAGAACAAGCATCGGAAGTTTTGTTCCCGTCGGCAATACACAGTAATTGCAGTTCCCTTCTGAAGAGGGTTCTAAGTCTGTAATCGATTCTGTCCGATTCTACGACAAGTTTACATCATAACTAAATCTTTTTGTTACGATTGATTTTATGGCGTTCTGTAGATATCCCAAGGAAAAAAGTGTTGTCCTTTGTGGTACTTATGTTTAAATCTTTGTCATCAGTTTTCGGAATGCAAATTTCAATTGATCGGTGGCGCAGGGATTGGAAGGTCGTCGCTATGAGGAACAGGACTGAGAGCTCAAGAGAGATTCTGATGTTGAAAGATCGTCTTAGTCTTGCTTGCAATTCCAGCAACTTTCGTAATGCAGAAATAACATCCTGTGGGATGGTCCTATTGTTCCCTCCATGCCATAGAATTGCTAATGACATTTGTCGCGAATTTTCTTTAAGCCAACAACTAAGTAATGTTACATAAGATGCACAGCCAATATGAGAGGCCCATGATTTTCGGGTTTAGCGTAGCAAGTATATGAGAAATAGCTAGATTAGCCATTTAACAAAATCGCTGTCGACTAGTGCAAATGCTACATATACTATCCAGAAGTAATTAACTGGACATTCTCCTCATTCTCTCAAATCAAACTTTTCTTACAAGGGATTTTCGTATCAATTTTTACCAAAAACGCTTATATCTATCTGTATTCTTAATTCAACTTGTATATGGTTTAGGGTAGAGATTTAGGGTATATTAATTAAGAATCAAGGAAAATTGAATGAAAAGCCTGATCAACACATTGACCGTTGATCCTTCAAAATCTTTTTAAAAATTTGTAACAAATACAAATATAAACAAATAATAAAAACATTGTCATGCACCAAAAGAATTAGCACTCAAGATTCCGTTGTTCTACGTTGTTTGACTGTGTTCATTTTTAATGGATGGCGACTGACTGTAGAAGTCTTCGTATTGAGATTATTGGGTTATTAAGGTGTTTAGTTTCACGCCAAATATTGTCGTTTGAAAAACAAATATTGTTCACCTGGTTTTGATCTTTGTGGGCTTGCTGATTTTCCTAATGCAATGTGCCGTGTAAAATAAAGCATGAAGTAATTAATCATTAAGACGAATCTAGTACGAAGTTATCCACAGATAAAACTTGTTTTATTTTAAGAAAATTAATTCAGCTAAAGGCCAATATCAATTTGTTAGGCTTTATAGGGGATTATCTTATATACGTCAGCGCCAGTGAAATTATTTCAGTAAGGCAATACACACCAAAAGGAGATAAACGTAATACCCACGAGAGATATTTGATTTTTTTCGTACTAGATGATAAAAATAATGCAGCAAGAGGGCACATTCATAAATCTGACAAAAGAAGAAACAATCAAAAAAAGTAAGTCATGTAAGTCAATAAGTTAGTATCAAATATTAATTCACTGCACGCACGCATCATTTTCTTTACTACTCATAAATGAAGTACCATTAAAGAATTTAGAAAGTGAACAATGTTGTATTGTTGTTGCAGTTATTCTTACCCACTTCCGTTGCTAATTTTCTTGCAATGAGATTCCATTCGCGAAATTAATATAGCATTTTTTTAGACCTTCTCCTAATATTTTTGATAAGTGAGAGATATGTTGGGCTCGCTGAAGGCCACGGAAGAATCTGGAAATTATTTTTTTGTAGTCAAAGCTTAGCAATTTTCATACTGAGAAGCTTTGCATTATCTTGTTGGAAAATATTACGTTATTTCCACACATTATCTTTGACATGAGCGCACATTCTAGTCGAGAATGCAAAAATTAAATTCCGTTTTGGATTTCACTTGACAAGGTGAGAATCATGATATAAATGCTGCAATACATCCTCAATATAGAGGTTAGTTTTTGATCCCTTCGATTGTAAGACGAAGGCTTTGTTGTTGATTTCTTCAGTCCACCCGAGTCGTCTCCATCAAAAAAATAGCACTGATAGAAGCAGATTCATTCAATCACAAAAAAATTCCCCACTGTCTAGGCGTACTTTTTTCTAATATTTTATTAATGTTTCACACATAGATCTGTTCATTGAACTATACGTATAATAAATAAATACATCTCCATAAATACATCTTAACCTAACTTAATACTAATACAAAGGTTGAGGGAACCATGATAGCACCTCATCGATTCTATTCTAGAACTGAGAACAATTTACAAAATATATGAAATGGGTATTTATTTTTGATGCGAGTAGAGTGAGTGGGATTTTTACGCAGATTGAATGAAGATACATTTTGTACGTACGTATTTTGGCTTCGTACAACTGACTATTCTTCTGGATTTTGGTAACCGGGTCAGTACTGTAAAAAAGATTGATCAAATAAATGTTATTATTAACGTGTGTCTTTTTGTGTACATTACATTTTCGACACTAGCTTTTCAGCTAGGTGGAATTCAGTCGCTGTCGGGAGGATAATTCTAGCGGTCGGCTGCTCTGATCGGTAGTTTTCCGTGGTTTCTCCGATCAACACCAGGCGAATGCCGGAGCAGTACCCTAGCAAACGGGCCACGGACCGCGCGCGATCTGTCCTTCCTCTTCCTTGTCCTATCCTTCCGCTTACACACACACTAACATGCACTACACTACCACATATTCCGGGAGACCGGTTGGGAGCTTAGAGCTTGTCCCGGCTGGGACGGTGCCCCGCTGGTGGGAGAGTCCTGTTTAGGGGGAAACCTCACTAGCGGACGGTAGGTCGGTGCCGGATCTCGCCGTCCAGCGAGGGGAAAATCGCCGCCATCTCCCGAGAAAAACCATGCACTACACTAACTGGAATAATGACCGAAGCAGATGAAGCGCCCGGAAACACGAAAAAGTCAATCAATCAACAAATTTTCATGAAAATCATGTGAACGTTGTAGGCACTAGTATTGACCGCAGATGGATTGACAGACAGATGGACAAACGTTTTGCCATCAATCCATTTTTCGGGGTCCAGGACTCACACATCTTGGATTCTGACTCTTCAGCGTGTTAGAGGACGTCACATAGAACTTATAGGGACAAGATTTATTCACCATTTCTTTGCCAGAGCCCGGCTACAAGAGTTTTTCGGCCGAAAAATCGCCGGTTTTCGCGCAGCATTACAATACTTTCTCTACAGTGCGTAAGCAACAAGCGAGAAAGTAGAAACAGCTCGGTAACAATGCAAACCTATGGTAAGGAAGCGGTGGCCAAAACTGGATAGTCCGTGTAATAAGGAGAGAAGGTAGGCACTGCAATGAGAGTCGTGGCGTTCCCAGTGGGGCTCATGTTTTCTTTGTTCTTCCTTGTTGCGCATTTGCTATGGCGCGCTGAGTGACTACAAGAGAGCGAGAATCAAGATTGATTGATTGATTTTTTCGCGCTTCCGAGCGCGTCAACAGCTTCGGTCATTAGTCCCGTACGTGTAGTGCGTGTTTTTTTCGGGAGATGGCGGTGGTTTTTCCCCCACTGGATGGCGAGATCCGGCGCCGACCAACCGTCGGCTAGTGGGGTTTCCCCCTAACCAGGACTCTCCCACCAGCAGGGCACCGCTCCAGCCGGGACAAGCTCTAAGCTCCCAACCGGTCTCCCGGAATATGTGGTAGTGTAGTGCATGTTAGTGTGAGTGTGTAAGGGGAGAGGATAGCACAATGAAGGGGAAGGACAGATCGCGCGAGGTCCGTGGCCTGTTTGGTAGGGTACTGCTCCGGCATTCGCCTGGTGTTGATCGGAGAAACCACGGAAAACTACCGATCACAGCAGCTGGCCGCTAGAATTCTCCTCCAGACAGTGACTGAATTCGACCTAGCTGAAATGCTAGTGTCGAAAATCCTGCCGCCGTCAGGACTCGAACCTAGGACCTCCCGGTCAGCGGCGCTGCAGTGGCATCAGTTGATGCACTGAGCTACACCTTCCACTGAGAATCAAGAAAACGCGGGGATATAATATAAACGGTTCCCAGGAACGAATGTTCCCAGGAACATATAATTAGTAGGAAATGACGAATTGTTTCAGCTTAAGGGCCACGTCGTGTACTGAACGAACTTCAAGGATATATGCAGCAATAAACAGAGAAAATTTAAGCTAAGCTTAACATTTAGGCTAGTGATAATTTATCCATCACAGATAATGTGAAATCGCAAAATCGACATGTAATAATGCAAAATACTTTTCCTATTTCCGTAAGGGACAGTTTTGCAAAATATTCAGAAAAAGTAGTCTTGAAAACTTATTTATAAATACACAATTCAAGAGTTTCTTTCTCCGTAACTTCATACTGTCATACGTTATGTGCCTGACATTCCCCTACCAAAAATGAAGGTCAAAATAATTTTAATTTAGGTTTTGCTCGCGTTTTCGTAATTTGAATACACTGTGTGCCGGTGGAGATATTCGCCATAGGGCGGCCATCAAGCGCAAGCCGATCATGAGCGATCATGAATGCTCCATCTCCTCTGATAGTTAATCGGATATTCGGACCTCACTTCCCAGCGTTCATTCGGAAATACTCTCGGTAACAAAATGCTTCGAATTTTCGCGTTTATCACCTGATTCATATATCATGGGAGCGGAGATAAGCGCGATAAAAAACGCGGCCACGTTGTTCTCCGAACAATAGGAGGTCCGTAATTAGCACTTTCATGTAAAAATTGCAAGCTCTCCGGAAGTATTTTGATTTAATATGCGCTCATGCGGTTAGATCTGTTTAATAATATGGGAGGTGGGCGCAGGGGCTGGTTATTTGATGTGAATACGCAGAATTCCCAGAACAGCATTTGCTGTCGATTTTGTCGAGGAGTAAACTGTATAATACCTTCTGTAAGGTTCCAACTAGTAATAGTAGTTGAAATTACAATTTTCTATTCCTGTCTGGGATTGTAATGCTATAGAAATAAGTAAAGCCGTTAACTTTAACATTTAATTCACATTTATGCACCGGAACCTTTCCAAATATTAAAAAAAACTCAGACTAAGCCACTCTTCAAAAGGGCAACATAAATGAAATTCAAAACTATCGGCCAATTTCTCTTTTGTGAGTTTTTCACATATATTAGAGACTTTTTTACGTACGAATGGAAACGTCATTAATGATAGCATTTTAGTTTCAACATTACCTTCATATGGAATTCGTGTTTTTGCTGTAAATTGGTTATGTTCGTATCTAAACAACGTTCTAAGAGAGTAGAAATACCTTACTGGAATGATAGAACACACCTCTCAGATTCATTGCCAATTACACAAGGGATCCCAAAGGGTTGGAGTTTTGTCCCTATTCCCTTCCTACAATACGTAAACGATATGCCCTCGGCGTTTCGAAACGGAAGAAGTTCGCTTTGCGGATGATACGAAATACTTTGCAATAAATGAACCGTAAATAGTACAGTATCAGACGTTTCTAATTGATTCCGTAATGACAAGTTAATAGTAAACTAAGAACTACAACTACTCTTGACAACTAACGGACTAGGTAATGGAGGATTACTCCCAAAGACATTGACTTCAAAAAATGTAAATAACGGAGGAGTACTCCTAAGCGCTCAACGCCCCAATGGGGGTCATGAGACGCGTTACGTCATAAAAAGAAAAGTAAGAAAAACAGGTACTACAATGAATTTTTCATTTCAAATGAAAAATTGCATTCTCCATTGCAAAATCATAACGTGCAATGAACTGATTTTAAGGTAACATTTTTAGGTCTCTTTAATTCAGTCAAATCTCAAATGAAACGTCCATTTTGTAGTGGCGGTAGTTACGCCCACCGCAACTCATGCAAGGGAACGCCGAACGGGGTAGCGGTCGTGAAGGTGGGGGGGGGGTCCCCTTCCCACCATCTCTCGGCCACCTCGGCGAGGGCTGCTGGGCGGTGGCCGATTGGAACTATACGTCGGTTTTTATTACATGGCGCGTGAGGGGTTGTCTTCATGATGTAATACGCCACGGCATTTTGCGTCTTTCTCGGTCGTGCCGCTAGATGTCGCATCATCGCGACCGTATCCAGATGTGCTGCACATCTAGCGACAACGAGTAGCACGACAGAGAACGACGCGATACGCCGTGCTGCATTCGATCATGAAGACAGGTCCCCCACGCGCCATGTTATAAAAAGTATAGCGTTCGCATACGATAATACTTTCGTTGTTAAGTGTTACACCCCGCCTATAGGAATTGTTCATTCCCCCGGGTGTCCTGTCACGATCAAATCAAATCACGAACAATACATACACATTATTTTATAACACACTGCCAGATGACACTAATCTATTGAATTTGATACACAAGTTTAAGTGCTAAGTAATATTTTTTCTGCTACATAACTGTTTATATACAATTAGATACTATACCGAGCATCAAAAACAAAACTCATATTAATTTTAACAATGATATTGAGAGTGTAAATTACCATTTGGGCTCCATAATTTAAGCATCTATCACGTATCCTCAGCTCTGAGTTAGGTATCGTGTATCCTCAGCTCTGGGTCAATAGACTTTTGTCCCCCCATCTCGATCCCCTTTCCCTAATCCTTTTTTAAACGAATGCTGCCCTAGATTTGTTCTGGACATAAATGTAGCTTCATTATCTGTGCACGTCTTAGAGAGTTCTATAGAAAATACACTTATTCAAATTATCGTTCGCCATTTTCACACACGGGAAGTCTCTTCCTTCACAAATGCACGATAAGGGCACAATACACAAAATCTATAGCTGATTTGCTTTTTCAAATAGTTTTTATTACACTGGAGCGAATATTTTCTTATCAATTCTTGCCAAAAATGTTCATGTCCATCTGAATTCAGAATTCAACTTGTATATTAGAGTAGCAATTCCAGAATTTAAGAAAACCTACAGAGAATACATTTTCCCCATAGTAGGTCGCACACCGTTTTTAACAGTTTTTTACGATAAACAAACAAAACAAATAAAAAATAATGTGCGTGGTTGAACATATCACACATATCTTGACACTAACAAAACTAATATACTACCAGGCAATCATATCAAATATACTACCAAAATCTACTAGATTGGACTAGATCAGGCAAACGTCATTTTATGTTCATTGCAAATTCTGTATATTACTCTAAATCGACACTATATATTAATCGTAATGCCTCATCTTTGAATTTTTTTAGGATAAATATTTCTTATAAAACGAACGAATAATAGCTAAAATATAGACATGTCGCAATATGCAAAACTTCTGTGTGTAAGTCCGAATGTGGGTTACTACATTGCTCTCGACAAATATTTTGGTCAGATGTACACAAGAGGACATTATATTTCGATTTTCAAAATATAATGTTCCCTTTCCCTCACAAAAATTTGCCGAAAATCTTCCCAATCACGCCGACAAACTTGGACACCCCGTGGCCAGGGGAGGGCAGGGGGAAGGGACGGGTTGACCAATCGTTAGCAGGTAGAACCAGAGTTGTGTCTGATTGGTGCAACATCCCAAGGGGTGGAAAGGACGCTGTCTCAGGGGGAATGTTCGTTTACGTCAGAAGCAGAAATATCGTCATATTCCCCTGCCGAAGGAGATATTTTGCCTGTGCGTACGCCACGACGAAACAATATTTCTGAGCGGGATTTTCCGTCCAGTATTACTGTGAATAGACCAGTAAATATTAGTAACAATATTAGCATTTTAGCAACAATTGTTCTCACTTTTAGCAATCGATTTGTAACTCCTGTTAAACTGCTATTTTGAAATGTTCATTTCACGCACAATTTGAAGACTTTTCCCGGCTGTTTTAACGCATACTTCGAATTTGTTTATAATATTATAAATTGCTACAAAATTGTAAATTCGCGATTTTCGGCTTTGGGACATCCGGCGACTCTCCCCCTTTAGATTTGCAAAAGTTGGAAATTGTTTATAAATCTGCAAATGTTGCAGTTTTTATTGTCTCATCTGCATGGCGTTTAAATGCGATGAAAAATTCCCAAAATTCGATTGGTGCTATCATGTTTCGTTCTCGTGATATATGTAATTGTTTATATGAAATTAACATTTTAGAATGTCCCCATTTGTTTTCACTTAACACAAGCATACTGAAAAAACAATTTTCCAATGTCGCGCTTTTGCCTGCTACGCTTGAAAAGTACTTGACCTTTAAAGAAATGCTGTGGCCAATTTAATTACGCTAAATCCGTCCTTTTATGGCGAGTATGAACATAACTTGTATTTTGTTTTTATGTTCTCATTTAAGTCCTGCAATTGGCAAGTCGATATATTTATGAAATAGAGAGGGAATTGATTATAAATACATTACTTTTAAAGGTGTATTACGTCGAAACAATAGTTACTGCTTTTCTAACAAAGGGATGTTGAGCAACCGAATAGCAGTATTATTGATTTTTTAAAGGCTCCTGTTAAAACCGAGAGTCAGAAACTATTTGTTTCTCTTGTTTAACCATTAACATTAAAAAAATAGGGAAACATACTATTGGCTGTTTGCTGTAAAATGTATTGATTAGGATACATGGAATGTTAAAGTTCTCAAATAAAGAAATATTTATTTTGTGTGTTGAAAGATCACATGAGTAGAATCACACATCACAAAATGGTACTTTATTTACACGAGTATAGACAATTCTAAATGAACGTCTATAAACTTTAAGTTAATATTTTCTATTCACTTTATCATTCAATATTTCAGCCTCATCTTTCTACAACTGTTAATTTCATGTTTTCATTTTTTTAATATTCGAATCAGAGTACATGTGCTAAGTCTACGCACTGTTAATACATATTTTTAAACATTAATTATTATATTTAAAACATTTTTTTAGATTGGCTAACATTTCAATGAAATTTCATGAATTTGTAAATGCTTGAAAATATATACATCAAAAGTTCAATTATTATAGCGTCTTAAAATATAACAAAGACACGTACTTGGTAAAACGAGTTGTTACTATTAAAAGAAAACAAAAAAAGATGTTATAGCATTTCATAGAGATTTAGCGTTCATGTTTACAGTTTAGTAAATATCAATTCCGTAGTATTTTCCAGTGCAAAAACATACATCAAACTTGGTGGTCAAGTCACCTTCCCAACACTGACTACATTTCAATTAGATCTGAAAATAAATGCCCCGTCGTTGAAAACAATTAGATACAAATAATTAACATTAGGACACAATGCATCTCGTTACTAGTCAATTGTGAACCTTCCCAACACTGACTACATTTCAATTAGATCTGAAAATAAATGCCCCGTCGTTGAAAACAATTAGATACAAATAATTAACATTAGGACACAATGCATCTCGTTACTAGTCAATTGTGAACTTACTATCAACACTCCCACCAATCGCGAAGTATAATAATGTAATAATATTGACAAGCGAAAGCTCCTTCCCTAATCTACACACGCTAATCGCCGTCTCTTAAACGGCGCGTAACTCACAAATTGCATTAGAGTTTTAATTTACCCAACGCTGCTCACCCCGGGCTCAGCTTGAGGTAGCGCCGTCTAGAGGCCGTAGCGTCGCGTGGGGGGGTAGCGGGGGGGTAGCGGGGGTAGGGGGGTAGCGGGGGGTAGCGGGGGTAGCGGGGTTAGCGGGGGGGACAGGCGTCATGAGGGGGCGAGGCTTCGCGGGGGGGACGAAGAGCCCCGGGGTCGTGTGAGGCGTCGCCGGGGCGTGTGAGGCGAGCAGGTTCATTTGAGGGGTCGCGGGGGGGAATGAGGCGTCGCAGGGGAATGAGGCGTCGCAGGGGGCATGAGGCGTCGCAGGGGGGATGAGGCGTCGCAGGGGGGATGAGGCGTCGCAGGGGGGATGAAGCGTCGCAGGGGGGTGAGGCGTAAAAGTGAGGTGTCACAGTGAGGGGGGTGAGGCGTCGCGGGGTGTGGAGCGTTGCAAGGGGTTAGGGGTGAGGCGTCGCGGGGATGAGGGGTGAGGCGTCACAGGGTGAGGGGTGAGGCGTTTCCGGGGATTGAGGCGTCGCGGGAGGAGTGAGGCGTCGCAAGGGGGCGTCACAGGAACCGGGGGTGAGGGGCGTCGGGACGCGGCCAGATGCACATTCGGGCGACCGACGCAGCGCCAGAGTGACGACGCGGGGGAAGGGCGGTGATTTGGGAAGTGGAGTGAAAACGGTGGCTGGGGTGGTGGTAGGAACAATTGGGTGAAAGGAGAGTGAAACAGCGAGAGTGAAACGGAAGTGGGTTGACGCGAGGGTGGAAGTAGAGATGGGGACCGGGACGATTAAAGAAGAGAAGGGGGGAGGGTTGGGGGCGAGTGTGGAGGGAAGGGAGACGGGGAGGAGGGAGTGAGGGGTGAGAGGGAGGAGTGTGGGGGATGTTGGCGTGGGTGGGAGGTGGGCGTGAGGGAGAGAGATTGATGTAGGGAAGAGAACAGGGGAAGATCGGAATGGAGGAGAGGTTGAAGTGTTGGAGAGCGGAGAAGTTTGTGAATGAGAGAAGTAGGCCGAGGACGGGGAGAAGCGGAAGAACCGGGCCTATAGCAAAGCCTGAAGCGAGGGTCTGTTAAGGTTGTGGCTTGCGAGGAGATGGGGGTATGAGGCAAACGGAGTTGCGTAATCGAGTTAACAACGCGCAGATGTCTCCGCGTCAGTCAGTCCGACCAGGGCGACGTCCCTTAGGAGGCGGGCGAGCAGTGTCTGCAAACGGTAATAAATTCTGGAGCGGCATTCGAGTGCAATGACGCCCTGTGTTGCGCTCTGCTGCGCGAGAGAGGTCTCCAAACGCTCTTGCAAGAACAACACGTGCCGCGCAAGCCAACTTGGAGCACGAGTGAGTGAGTGGGAATTTATTGTTTCCAGCTAGGCGACTACTTATGTAATTAGTACCGAAGTGACTTATGACATGTTGAAGCCCATGCTCTGTGATCAGATACTATATTTGACAATTAATTCTGTATGTAATCTAAATGAATTATGCGTATGATAATTGTACTTTGCGTAACGTCCCTTTTCATCTATTGAATATATTGCTGGGTCTTTATTTTTAGGCTACAGTAATGTGATTTTTCATTCATATTCACAATTCTGAAAATGCATATTCTAATGTGTTACAGTGTAGAATGTGCCTGATGAACATAATCTTCCAAACGTCGCTGCAGGAGTTGAAATGTTAAAATTTAGGTTGTAAGCTGATATACTCCAATTAATCGCTACATATATTATAATTCCCGATAATAAAATAATTCCTTAATTAAAGAAACATATGTTAATGAGTGCATAGAACTTGAAGATCATACATTAACATCAATGTGCTTCGATCATTTTACGATAAACGTACTGTGCCTCTTTTGCCGCAGTCTAAAAGAATAAGAGTATACCTGTTACACAGTACCTATCAATGGTGCGCGTCGTTTATAAAGATATCATGGTTCTTTTCACAAATTAGATGTTGTCATCTAGAATAGATCACAAAAGAAATGCCTGTAATTGATTTTAATACATTAGATTGATTTCCCACATATAAATATATTCAACAAGCACTGTCACATGATTTTAAAGACGAAATGCATGTCTTTTCTCATAATTGTATCGAGGCACAAGGGATTATTATGAGCATTTAATTCATTCCGCTTCAACGAAACGTTCGAATATATATCACTGAGGTAAAAAAATGGACATCAGGATTTTACATTTGATATAATATAGAAGTAATTGAATTTGAATGTACCACTTTTGAATAGTTTCATATGATATAAAATATGATTCGAGCTGGTCGATCCCAGACAATGGAAAAATTGTCCCGTAGTTACTTATGTACTCGTATATGCTGCAATTCTGATTATATCTGTATTTCCCGCAACGGTACCTCAGAGTATATTTCATGCTTTGTACACATTTATTTCTGAGCCATTGGCCATGTATTATCAAGAGAAGCTGGAACCCTACAGTTTCTGCAGTTCCTGTCAAGCCTGTTCAAGTCACAGTTCCTGACAGCCACATGAGAGCCTCCGGGTTCAATTCGGGAAGCCATTCATTCAATCGGACAAAACCACCGACTGTTCAAGAGGCTTTTGAATCTGTTAATCTAATTGGTCAAGGCATTCCCCATTTTTCTTGCGCTCTAACGCATTCGGACCGCAAAATTCAGTTACATCTGAACGGGAAAAAAAATTCAGCGCCTACGGATGCGTCCGGAACCACGTGCTTGTGCAATTCCAAGTCCAATGTTCAGGCGGTTCGATATTAGCACATATGAGCATATTGTTTAAAAATATTTCAGTCGCACGATAATCGCCAAATACGTAAACTGCGCTTCATCTTATAACTTCTATAATAAATTACAAACTTTTCCTGGCAAGGCCTGTCAATCAGCCGCGCTCTAATCACTGTATATGAACAAAATTATGTTTTGTGAGTGAGCACAAAAGACCACTTCGATTGATTGATTTTGTCGTGTTTCTGGGAGCGTCAACTAATTTGGTCATTAGTCCTGTTAGTGTAGTGCATGTTTTTTCGCGGGAGAAGGTGGTGATCTTCTCCCGCTGGATGACGAGATCCGGCGCCGAACTACCGTCGGCTAGTGGGGTTTCCCCCTAACCAGGACTCTCCCACCAGCGGGGCACCGCCCCAGCCGGGACAAGCTCTAAGCTCCCGAGCGATCTCCCGGAAGTGTAGTGCATGTTAGTGTAAGTGTGTGTAAGGGGCGAGGATAGGACAAGGAAGGGGAAGGACAGATCGCACGCGGTCCGTGGCCCGTTCGGTAGGGTACTGCTCCGGCATTCGCCTGGTGTTGTTCGGAGAAGCCACGGAAAACTACCGATCAGAGCAGCCGGCCGGTACAATTCTCTTCCAGACAGCGACTGAAGTGCCGAAAAGCTAGTGTCGAAAACCCTTCTGCCGTGGGGAGTGGGAACCTAGAACCTCCCGGTCAGAGGCGCTGCAGTGACATCAGTTGATGCACTGAACTACCGCTCCCGGTCCCTCCTTCGAAGGGACTCTATTTGAGGAGATATTCTCTATTAATCTAAATGGCTTCTAAACTACAAGTAATATTTATGTAGTGTATATGTCTCTTTTTCACAGATGTTGGTACATTAAAAATGAATATGTTACTTATTCTAATTATATTCATGTGTGTGAATATTATATGAAAGATTTCGCGACATGAAAAATTAATCCAGAAATAAAAAAGCAATTGAATTTTGTAAATTGTGTGCTTTTTTTCTGAGTTATATATTATTTCTGAACAAATATATTAACTTCTTTCGTCAATTATAAACAATTTACATATTTCTGGAGGGTTTTTATGTTTCTGCAATGCATATTTTTGACTAGAGCATTTTTTTAAACCAAGTTTTGAGTGCTTATTGCAGCTCAGCCATTCAGAATATCCCAGTAGATTATTACACAAAGTATTCTTAAAGTTATCTTAAGAGTTTATTTTTCAATTGTCGACATTTTGTTTCCGGATATCTTGTATATACCATGTCTAGGGACAGTTTTAAAAGTTTAGAACAATATTTTATACAATGTTAAATAGAATAACGAATTTCGATCCACGTGAAACAATAATTAACGTTAACAAATAGATATCCGGGAAGGTGACGTGAGAGAATTTGGACCTCAGGCTTCATTATTTCATGTATTTCGGGAATGTCGTACATCATCGTGAATTCAGTACCATTTCCATAACCTTTATCTTCAAAATTCTTAACTCATCTCATGATTGTAGGCTATCTATCAGTCCGTAGAAATTATGTTTATCTTGCATGTTTCTCTGGGTCGCAAAGATGAGCAATGCCTCTGTAGGTTGAAATTTTTAACACACTGTAGTTCTTTCGAACACTAAATAATTCGCCATTGTTCTTGTAACTACAATAGAAACATTTCTTCTCAGATCAAAAGAAAATAAACGGGCATAGGTGGTATTCTACTATTGTTGCCTGAAACAAACCGGCGGCGCTAGCCGAATTCGTTTACTACGCTCCGTGAAGTCACGAAAGTTAAGCGAATTCGAGACTCGCGGGTTCCTGGTTGGGTGACCGGCCAGGAACCCCGGGATCTAACGGCGTCGAGCCCCTGGCCGAAGGGATAAAAGGCACTGACTGACTGCGACGTGACGAGACTTGACAAATAGTAAAAATAAAGCACATTAATGGAGGATTACTTCCCAGCGCAAAGCGCTCAACGTCCCTTAAGGGGCTTGGAGACGCGTTGCATCAAGGTGGAGACGCAACAAATTAAAAAAAAAAACACCGGCGAAGGCCCACTGCCAAGACTTTTGACACTGGCAACAGCAGTCTGTCGATCTCTTCCTATCCCCCCTCCCTTTGCTCGCACTGCTTCTCTGAGCCAATTATCACGTAGAAGGCAGGGGGAAGGCAGTTCAGCCGTCATTTTTTCTCCAGTGAAACGCTGAAATGTAGTCTTGCATACAAAGAGCGAAAGGATTATCAGCAAAAAGTGGTTGTTGTATTGTGATGTTAATTTCTTATAAACTATAACGCATCGCGAGCAAGAAAGGAGTACGCCAATTGGACTGCGTAATTTTGCATCTCGTTGAAAGGCCATTGAAATGAGAAAATGTTTTAAAAAATTTGGAAAGTTATAAACAATTTCCAATGTTTGTATAGCAGGGAGGGTGCCGCAATATCCCAGAGCCGAAAAGAGCGAATTAAGATTTTTGCAACAATTAGCTGTATAAACAACGACCCCAACAACCCCCATCTTGATCGAGTTATTGTCCAGTTTCCCTGATCCATTGAGCAAATGCTGAGATGGTCCCTTGATTTGCTTCTGAACGTAAATGTAGCTTCACTATGCGCACGTTTTGTTGAGCTTTCCTTTTGCTTGTAGTGGTAGTAGAGGTTAGGGTACGTTTCTATTTTGTTAGCAATACAGAAAAATCAAATCTGCAGTTCACTTACCGTTACAATTAAGTTCTCTTCAACACGGAAACAAAAATATCTAGGTTTTGAAATGTTAATCTTTCGCTTTTTTCAATTTATTATTATTATTATTATTATTATTATTATTATTATTATTATTATTATTATTATTATTATTATTATTATATTATTATTATTATTATTATTCACGATTATTCCCATTTAAAGAGAGCGTTTGAACTGGAATTCCTTTATGATGATTGTTTGTGTTTTCTCTGGGCCCATATTTTCTTCATGTGTTCACTGTGTTGTTTCTTCCGCTCTGCTGTCCATTTACATCCTGGACTCTTCTTTTTGGAAATTTTTTGATAGTGTTCCTGAATTCTTTTCTGTTTTCTGCATCATTTATTGTAATGTGTGCTTGTCTGAAATCCTCCTCGACATCTTTAATTCATTTTGTTTTCCCTTGCCTGAGTTGATGACTATGAGAATCCGTTTTGAAATTCTGTTTTCATTCATCCTGTGAATATTATTATTATTATTATTATTATTATTATTATTATTATTATTATTATTATTATTATTATTATTATTTTCATATTTCAACTATTGATAGTTAAATTATTGGGAAGGGATTCTGAAACTCAAGAAAGCGTGCGCAGATGATTTTCTCCCCGATAAGTCACATACAGTTTTTTTACTGTTTTCGACTAAATAAATAAATAATAAATTTCGAAAAACGCGCTAATAGGACAGGGGTGGGTACCTGAAATATCCCTGAATTGACCATTGCGAAATAAAAATGTTGTCAAGAATTGTCATTTGATTGCTTAATGCTTAGTTTAATTGTTGCCAAAATTTTAAATATTTGCTGGTCTGTTGATCCCAAAATCTTTCCTAAAAGGATCGTTTTCAAATATTTTTCAGTCGTGAAGTACCCGGAGACAAAATCTGTCGGTCGTCTGTAAGAGATTTTTGCGTCATACGAGAACAAATCAGGCCCCGCCCCTGAAGAAAGCTTCTAATTCGCCCATTGGGATTTTGCGCCAAGCATTTAGAGTATTAGGGATTGGTCAACGAGTGTCTCTCCCCATGATCGCGGATTATCCAAGACTGCCTCTAAGATTGCAATGATAGGATTGCAGGGGATTTTTTTCATGGGTGGTGTGTATATTTACAATAGGCTCTGAGCTGTAGTAGGGAAAAACGAACTTTAAAACATCTGAATGCGTAATATTACGAATTTAATTTTACATTCAGTTTATTTGATGGGCCATTCATTTGTTGTTAAACTGAATGAAAGACAAATAATTTGAAACTTCAATATCAGAAAATATCAATCGTTCAATTTAAATTTTTAATCGCATATGCAATTGCACGTCTGTAACACAAAACTGCATTACAGCTGTTAATACTACCAACGAATAATAATATCAATAACATATTTTAATAAATTGGAAATGTTTATTTGGGATTTCAGGAGGTCTCGGTATCCTGAAAACAGCTGTTTGAACCGACAACTCTCACCCACACTGCGGTACCTCGCACCCGCCCCGTCACTGAGGTCGGCGCGGAAATGTGTATCACACAATTTGGTCTCGTGATGTTACGATACCAATTAATTTGGCAACGTTTTCGCATTCGTTTTTGTATGTAAAATTGAATTGTGCGAATGATTGATGGGAAATTGCATTTGTTCATTCGCATCCATTTCGAACGAGGGCTGTACACCACATCCAGTGCGTGGAGGCTAATCGCGTTTTTAACCCTTTTATTGATCACATGCGTCTTTCACCCCTGTTGACATGCAACCCTGCAGGTTTGTTAAGTGCACTTGTATGGTAAGAAATTTAACATCCTTAGCAACGTAAACAACCATCAATTCATCGCAAGTCAAATGTTTGTTAAGGAAAAAACCTGGCGATTTATGAAACATCATATTCAAACAATTCCGAAGTTATTCACATTGGTTTGGGGAATAATTATTCTTAATTGTAATATTGTTAATATTACAGTTAGAAAAAATTATATTAGGTAAATTAACCTCGTTGCCCTCGCATTCCATCAAATGTTACTACTCGGGTAATCGTATTTACTACTGATGATGTGAAAGTGTCGCCACTGGAAATCAACGCACCAATTTCCTAACCGAACGTCATTTCTTTAGGTATCTTTAGGTTCAGGAGAAATATTTGCTTCCAATTGTCGTGGGGGGGGGAGAAAGGATGGATGGATGGATGGGTCGGGCACCACGTGCGGGGAAGTGGAAGGACGGTAGGGGCAGAAGGTGCTCTCTGGGCCGTTCCCTATGGTCTTAATGGACTAAGGCGGAGGAGAGGGAGCAATCAGAACAGGGATGACCCCAGTCATGGCAAACAGCAGTTTATTGGGGTGGTATACTTACTGGGATGGTAACAATTGGCGGTATTTGTCGGAAAACAGGGCATAGGCCGATATATTGCGATAGTTCACCAAAAACTCGGAGGGCCCCGCTTCGAACGGTGCGGGGATGTAGTAGTTCTAACAGTTAACCCAGAGCCAGGTTTAACGGCAGATGTGCAAATACTTAATAAAAATTTTATCCATTTAGTAGATACGGGAGCTTGTTGTAGTGTACTCAACGCGGACGCACTTTTGAAGACAAAACTTAAAATAAAACCTTATTATAATAGTGTACGAAGTGCGTGAGGACATCCGCTTAAAATTCACGGGGAATGCCCGGTTAAGTTTAGAATCGACAACGAGGAATATACCCAAGATTTTCTGATCGCAGATTTCGGAAGGACCAACTACGAAGGGATTCTGGGGTTGGATTTTCTTAAACGGCAGGATTGTACAATAAGGCCGAAAACGGATAAAATGGTGATAGCACAAACGCACTGCACGAGCTTGAGTACAGTAATGTATAGAACAAAGAGAAATTTCTGTCTAGAAGTGAAGAAAACAGAGAAAGATAGCGCTCGAGTGAAGAAAGAGAAGAGTAGCTGGTTTGTCAGAATAGGAGTGCAGAATACGAAACATTGTGAAAAGAGTAAGGGAACTATTCAGATAGATATGAGTGGAGATAAAGTTACAAAACAAGAACGGGCAACAAACAACGATATCTTAGATTTTTTAGATTCAATTGAAATTAAAGATAGTGAAAAACTTCAAAAATCCTTGTCACCTGAATTATCGCGGAATAAGAAACCAATAAATTTTTCAGATTGTTTTTTGAATTTAGATAGAGACGTCGAAAATAGCTAGCCACGACCCATATTGCCCGTAAGTTCCGGGACAAAATGCCATAACACTTGTTCGGATTTCATTGCAGAGTTAGATAGCGAAGTTATAGATAGGCTTCCAGAGCCAATGTTGCCAATAATGTCTTTGCCAGCGCGAAATAATAATTGTGCCGTAGCAGATACTGATGACGAGAGTGGAACACTAGTAGTGCAGGCCGAAGAAAATCAAAGTCAAAGTCACTCGTGTATGCTGTATAGCACAGTTTCCGGCGGACAATTACTTGAAAGTAGTGAATGGGTCCAGGAATTGTGCCCGCGATTTTGTATGAATGTTGTTGAATGTGTGAATGTGTGTACGCAGGGCTCAGTTGTGGACGACAGCCCCGTTTTAGTTGCTGGAAGGCGGTTCAAAGTTGATAAGAAGGCCGCTCCAGACGATGAGGAGGAACGTTCGGCTGATCAATTATGTGGAGCTTGCGGAAAGGTGGACGCACGGGAGAGACAAATTACAATGTTAACAAATTACAATGTGCCGCCCAAAATACTAACATTGTAGTCTCGACTCTGCCCTTCTGGTACAACAGACCAACACTATGCAGCGAGATTAAGCACGCAAACCAACAATTGAAACTGCAGCTGAGAGAAACAAATGTCACACTTTTTGAAATTAATTTCCTCTCAGCAAAACACTTCACCCGACATGGTCTTCACATGAACCTTGCTGGAAAACATGCAGTCGGTAACAAGCTTGCACAATACATCATCAACTCAGTTTTTAACTGTTTTATTGACGTAAAATAAATAAATAAATAAATAAATAAATAAATAAATAAATAAATAAATAAGAGACAGTGCACGGTTACAAGCGGAAACGTTGACAGTGATGATTCAGCAGAGGCTCCGTGCGTAGCGCTCCACGCTGACCCAGTTGCGGCGACGGTAAGCAGGATTCAGTGCGGAGAAGTTATGAGCAAAATAAAGGTCAAACCGTTCTCGGTGGCGAAAACAGCAATGAGAGTTGATGCAAAGGATGTTTCAGAGATATTCGTCGATGATGACAAGGTAGATGTTACTAGTTTAGAAAATAAAGAAGAATTGCCTAAGTTATCAGTAGAATTGCGTGAAGGGAGAGTTAATTTAATTGAATATATGTTAGAAGATTGGGGGAAGGTCCCTAAATTTCCCAACATCTTGTAAAAGAAAGATATTTTAAAAGGGATAATCGAAAGAAGATAAAAGGGGGCGTGCCCCAATACCAATAGCATTCTATGCAGAGATGGTGAAATTAAATAAGGCAAGTTTAGATTTTTCCAAAACCCAAATTTCCCGACCGAAAAATAAACCGTCTGGAAGAAGCCCAAAGGTTCCTCGGTTACGTTTTCATCTTAAAAGGGAAATACGTACGAAAAAAAATCGTGGACGTAAGTGTTTCCCGGGAATAAAAGAAAAACTTATTTTTCCCCCCAGAAAAAAAACCAAGTTATTACAAATCAATAGAAAAAAAAATATTGGGGAATTAACAAAATAGTTTTTGTACAAAAAAAATTAAATTAAAAAAGTAATTTAAAATGTATTAATTCTTTTTATTGTTGTAGAAATTATATTATTATATTATTAAAATTATATTATGAAATTTTTATTATTGCATCCTATAAGGATTCAATATGTAAATGTATTTAAAAGTTATGTATCCCCACCCCAAGGAATAGGGGTGATCCCCTGTGCGGCCAAATCGGGTTTTTTACAGCTTGGAAAACCATCGCTGGACCCGACCAATCCTGGCGTCGAGGCGTATCCCTCTTATCAGGGGTTTTTTCCCAAATTTTAAAGACACCCCCCCTTTTCAAATTTTTCCCCCTTTTTATCTAAAAGGGGGGGAAAAATTTCTAAAATTGGTTTCCTCGCTCGGGGCCCCAGGGGCGGGAGGGGGGTGAGGGGAAAAGGGGGGTAACAGGAAGGGCACAGAAACAAAACGGATTGGTGCGGGGGCCGGGGACCCACCCCCAATTATCGTTGGTTTTAACCCCGTGGACCTGGCGAACCAAGGGGCAGCGGGCCCGGGAAAGGGGGCCTGTGTTTTTTAATCAGTTTTTTCCAAAAATAAATCAATTTTTGGCTAATTTTGTGAAAATTTGTGCCCCAAGAAAAAATTTATAGTTTGAAGTTTTTTTTTCTTCCCAAACCTTTTTTCTAATGGTTAAAAAGAAGGAACACTAATTATTACATAAAAATTTTTCCAGGAAACACAATATAATCTTTTAAATAATATAAAATTTCCCTATAAAACCCAAATTAAATTTTTATTTTTAAAAAACTTTTTTTTGACATTATTACGCCTTTTTTAAAAAATGCAAGCAATACCCCACTTTTTTATTGCATTATAAAAATGAATCGCCCTTTTTTCTAAAAAAAACGGTTACCAAACAGTGTTTGTTAACCCAAAAAAAAATCACTGGGGGTTTCCCCAAAATGATTTCTTTTAAAAAATTCTATTTTAATATTTTTTAAAACTTTTTTAAAATTGGGTTAAAATTTTTAAAAGTGATAATCGGTAAAAAGGAACGGGGAAACTTCATTGAAATTTTTCCCAAAATATAATTTCTTATTCTTCATATATTTTAAAATTCTTTTTTTCTGTTACATGCTGGAAGATTATATTTTCCTTAGTGATATTTTTATTTTTTATTTTTTTAAAGGGTAATATACAGGCAACAGTACAAACCCTGATATTTTGAAAAAACCTAACATAATTAATTTTTTTCCCTTTATCCATTCATATATTAATAGAAAAAATTGTAAAAATTGTTTCTTTAATAAATAGCTAATAATATAAACAGAAAATTTTTTAATTTTTTTAAATTTTGGGGGAAATCAAAACTAATTTAAAATTTTTCTTAAAATTTTTTTAAAAATAGTAAAAAAATAAATTTAAAAACCTTAAAATGTTACGAATCAATGAAATTTTTTTTCTTAAAAAAAACTTTAAAGAAGAAAAAAAACTTGTTTGAATAAATTTTAAAAGGTTAATTTGAAAAAAAATTTCTTTTGGGAAATTTTTCCAATTAAAATTTTGGGGGGAAAACACAGTGTTTGAATCTTTTATTTTTCCAATTTATGTTGGGTTTTTTGTATACCCCAAAACATTTTTCTGGGTTTTTAAATTTCGGTTTAAAAAGGGTCTCAATTCAAAACCCAAAACCGCCCGGTTATCGATATTGAAAAACTGTTTTTTTACAAAAACACAAACCCTTTTTTTCCTAACGATTTTTGTAAAAATAATTTTAGCCATTGTAAGATATAATGCCCAAATAATTTTTTCTCATAAGACCCCAAATTATTAAATATATGAACCTGAAAATACTTTTGGTTTTAGTTTAAAAAAACCAAAAGATTAATGAGATCACAAGTTCTCAAATCTGAAAACTAAACTAATCTTTATTATTTTCACGAAATAAATTTTCCTTTTTTTAATAATATAAAAAAAAAAACCCTGTTTGTGCTCAAATATCTTTCAATTAAAAAATGCAATATTTTTCCCAAAAAATTTTTAAAAAATTATTTAAAAAAGTAAATTAAAATATTTTTTTTAAATTACAAAATTTAAAAAAGGAAAAAAAACAAAAAATGACTAATTTTAAAATGAAATAAATGAAAAAAGACAGTGTTACATAAAACCCAAAATTATTTTATAAAGGATTTAAAATAAACCCCCTTCCCCATATTAGATTTATAAACCCATACAAGAAAATTTAAAAAAGGTTTGCGGAGGAAAATCCCAGCTTTCCTTTTAAGTAAACAAGCTTGTTTGGCTCTTTCATTATCGCATTCAGGGGGCATCTTTACAGAAAGGGTCTGTTTTCCCATTTCTGGGGATGGGGGGTGGTCCTGCAGGGTCCCGTGGAAAGTGGCGGTGCCCGACCCAAAAGGTGAATAAAAAATTTCCCGGCCTCGGGCTTGAACGGATGACCACGAAATTCTTGATCCCTTTAAAGTTTAAAAAAGTTCTATTTTTATCAAAATGCAACTTGGATAAAATCTTGGTAGAAAGGGTAGATATTCCCATAAATTTTTTCCTGGCTTCCCCCCAGGCCAACACTCCCAAGTCAGAGGTTTCTTTTCCCTTTATCCCCAGGGCCGGGGGAAAAAACGTAATTCAAATGATGGAAAAAATTGGATATCTTCGATTATTTGATTTTGGGATATATGATTAAAGGTTTTTACTAGGAAAAAAAGGGGAAATGGCAAAAAGGGAAATTTCCCTGGGTTCAAAAAGGGGCCCCGGGGTTTTGGACATAAAATGTGTGTTCTTGGTTTTTGTATTTCTCTAAAAAAACCCCAAACAAAAAAAATCACAGTGGTCGTTATAAAATTAGAAATTTAAAAGAGACTTTAAAAAATATATAAAAAAACAACAATTTCCAATTGCCCAAAAAAAAATTTTACATATTTAATTCAGACTTTCAATAATCTTTTGCCTAATAAAACCAAAGGGACTTTTTTTTCCCTGGGAAAAATAAAATTATAAAATAAATTTTTTAATAAAAAATAAAATTTTCCATATATAATACAAAATTAAAAATTATTATTTTTTTTAATATTAATTTTCTCTCAGGATTTCCTACAATATTGCAATGATATTCATTGTAGCCAATACAAAATTTTTTCCCACATTTTTTCTCTATTTCGTTGGAAAAATCTTTATTTAAAAAACTGGGGTAAAAAAAATTTAATAATTTCTTTCATTAAATTTTATTTTTTTAAAATGAGGAACAGTAAGGAAAAAAAATTTTCCCTAATTTTTTGATTTAAAGACTTTTTAAATTTTTCTATTTTTACTTTTCCTCAATGCCAGCCTGAAACAATGATATAAGAAAAAATAGTTTTTGGGGGTTTTGAAAAAATTAAACTTTTAAAATCACAAATTTAAAAATTTTAAAAGACTCTGCGAAAAATTATTTATTTTAGCCCTCTTTGTGGGAAAAAGGACCTTTTTGCGTTTAAAAAAATTAAAAAACATTACTGTTTAAAAAATCAATGTATTTTTTTTAAAAATTGATTTATACTAGAAGTTCTTTTGGGATTCAAAAATCAATGTTTTAATATTTCTGGAGGGTATGTTTTTTTATCTTACATTATTGAAACTTTCTAAAAAACAACTCTTTCTTTTTACTTTCCCTCTTCTTTCCCAATACACAAACCTTTTATTACAAATCTGTATTAAATTATTTTATTAATATTTTTGGGATTTTAAACTTTTTAATTACTAATCTGTTTAAAATTTCTATAGACTTTTTATCTTTTTATTATAACTAATTCTACAAATGAAGTTAAAAAAATTGTATAAATTTTTTTTAAATTTAAAAAATTTTTGCAGTAAACATAAAAATTTTTCCTTTTAAAAAAATCAAATTTTTATAGGGTTGGTTCCCTTTCTTTTTAAAAGGTTTGAAAATTGCATGTGCTAGGAAAAAAACCAATTTGGGGAAAACCAAAACATTGTGACGAAAAAATGGAAAAATTTAAAAAAAAATCCCCCAAAGGGGTTTAACCAGAACCCATTTTTGGGGGTGGTTGATAGCGAAAAATCGACTGACGGTAAAATGTCTGCCCGTCCGCCCCTGAAAAACCCTGGGTTTTAAAGAAAAAGTTTTTTTACCCGATCTCCCAATTGACCCTCGATGTCGTAGCCCCTTTAAATTTTGAAAATTTAATTTGGGGAAATTTTTTCCAGGGCCCCCGGGGACATTTTCAAATGTTAAAACCAAAAAATCCAAATTTTTAAAAAAATTAAAAAAAATTAAAATGAAAATAATTTTTGGAAATTTGGGAAGTACATTTAAAAAAAAATATTGAAATCTCTTTCTTTAAAAAGTTTTGAATATTTCCTACAAGTAAAATTTGAAATTTAAATTTTCCCTTCATGAAATTTTTCCCCTTAAAATAATTTTTTAAAATAAGTTTTTGAATTTTCAAGTTTTTTATTTTTTTCCCCATAAACCCGTGAAAATGGGGGAAGAAAAAAATTTGTTTTAGCACCCTTATTTTAAATTTTTTTTAATATACTTCAGACTTTTCCTTTTAGAAAAATTCCAAGCCCCTTCCCTAGTTTTATTATGACAATGTGGTATAAAGTTATGAAAAAAGTAAAATTTGTACTTTCTTTTCTATAAAAAAGGGGTTCCATTCTTTTAAAATTCTCGTTTTTTATATTAATATATTTTAATTATATCTATATTATATTTTAAATATTATATTATATATCACAATATTTAAAACAAAAGGTTGACCTCTGAAAAAAAAAATTATATGAAAGTTATGTTCTATTTTTAAATGGTTTTATTATTTAAAACTATTTTCTAAAAACAGGCTGAAAAAATTCCTTTAAGATGGTTAACGTCATGGTACGCTGTCGGCTTGCTAACTTTGGGAGTTAAAACCCGGAAGGTGATTTTTTCTTCTTTGGTTTGTTTTCCGGAAAGTAATATTTAATTTTTTGTAATTAATTTTAAATTTTTGGGAAAAAGCCCGGGGGAAAAAAGGGAGTTTTTCTCCTCAGTACGACATTAAAGCCCCCTTCATTTTTAAACCAAAAGGCGCTGGGGGCCCTTTTTTCAAATTTTATATATTTTTTTAAAAATTGAAAAATTTTTTTTAAAATTAAAAATTAAAATAAAATCTTACTTTTAAAAACTCTTTAATTTCCCTAAAAGTAAAATTTTGGGGAAACTGACATTAAAAGAAAGAATATTTGTTGTAGTTCAACTCTTCGTTTTTTACATTAAAAACTTATAATTTCTTTAAAAGCAACCCAATCAATTTTATTTGCGAAAATTTAAAAATTTTTAGAAATTATATCTTTTCAAGTTTGGGTTAAAAGTTTTCGAAAAGAATAAAAATTTTGCCCCGAAAATTCTCTTAATTTTTTAATTGGTATTAAAAAAAGGCATATTACTTGCTTAATACTACGCGGTTCTCTTTTTTCAGACGGGTTGTTTCACGACGAGTTACAGTTCAGTCTTATCGCGTAATGGGAAAATCACCTTGAAGATATGGGGGGGGGCAAGATGGATTCGGGATAAACCATTGGGCCCTCCCAAAAAGGTTTCAAATCAAAATATTTCAAAGGGAATCAATATCGAATTTTACCCTTTTGATGTTTACATTCTTATAAAGGGTTGATTGTTTAAACCTGGGAAAATTTTTATATCAAAAAAAAAATAAATTCAAGATAAAATTTTAAATTCTAAAATTAAATCGGTCCCTTAAAAATTTATCTGTGATAAAAAATGGGATTAAAGGGTAGTAGATGAAAAATGGAAGTCAAACCCTGCCGAATATATTTTTTTTTACCAGATGCCTGGAACACATTAATCCCCTTCATCACAAAAGGGGAAAATTAAAATTTTTTGGGAAAAAATTTGTTTTGTAAACGAAAATTGTTTTATATTAAGATTGGGGCTGGTATTTGTTTTCCCCAACAATGTGACGAAACAAAAATTTGGGAAAGGAGAAAAATCAAAATATTAACAATTTAATTAATTAATTATAAATTTTTTTGAAAATCGTTAGAAATAATTGAAAAAGTCTTTCCAAGTTGTATAATCAAAATTAATTTACATATTTAACATTTTAAGATAATCAAAATCCTTAAAAGTCTGGGGGTTTATTAAAAAATTTTCCAATAAAAAAATTTTCTTGTTCTTTTTTTAAATTTTAAAAAAGGAATATGTCTTTTTCCCGTTTAAAAAAGTTCTTAGAGACTATTACGAACTCTTTAAAATTCCCATTTTGTTTTTTCCCTTTTGTTAAATGCTAAAAAGAACGCATCCCTTAATTTTTTGTAACAATTGATAATTTTATTTCTTTAGGTCTTTTTAAATTTTTTTTAATGTAAGTCTTGGTGGGTGGGCCACATTTCAAAATGTATTAACTCAAAACATAATAAAATGATTTAAATTGGTTTTGAAAAAATCAAAATTTTTTTTTATTTTATCTCCCTTTTTTAAAAAAACAATGTTTTTATCAGCTTTCTTTAGTGCGGGGGGTTTAACAATGGTAATTAATCGGGCCCCAATTTTAAAAAAAAAAAAATTTTAATTTTTTAATTATTCCCAAAGATTATTCCCCCTTTGTGTAGGTGATCCCAAAGACAAAACACCTGTTTTTTGTTCAAAATTGGGAAAACCCAAGGGGGTGCCCCTTTTGGGGTTTAAAAAATTTTGGGATAAAATCGTTCCTTTTTTTAAAACAAATATTAAATTTTTTATAAAAATTATAAAAAGTAAGGAATTGAAAAAATAAATATAATCAATTTTTGTTAAAAAATCAATTTTTAAAATTTTCATTTTAAATTATTTTCTTGAGAAAAGATATTTTAAAGGGAAATGATTTCTTTTTGTCTTAAAATTTTTTAGAAAATGGAGAAATTGAAGAAAATATTTCTTTCTGAAAACCTTAAGGCTTTGGGTTACTGAAAGAAATAACTCTCTCTGGCTAAATCTTTGAAGGGGTTTTCAGGTTTGAGGATCATTTTTCAGTCTTTTTTCTAAAATTTCTTTAATTTTCAAATCTGAAAATTTAAAAAAAAAAAGTTTTGAAAAAATTTTTTTTATTTATTAAAATAGAATCTGTGAATTTTATACTCTATAAATTTTGTATTGGGTTTATTTTAATTCTTTAAATATTTCACAAATGTTTTTAAATTTTTTGGGTTATTAAAAATTTAACCTTTCGTTAGATGGGGAAATTTTTTTTACATTTCCCCTTCCCCAAAAAATTTGTCCAAAAACCTTTTTCCTTTTTTAAGGGAAAAAAAATATAAAGGGAAAAATTTTCCCCTTTTTATTAAAATCCTTTTTTTTTATTTAAAAAACCTAATTTAATTTTCAAAGATGTAAAATTCCCCCTTTTTTTGAATCAAATTTTCATTTGAAGTTTTACCATTTTAAAATCTTTTAAATTGGTTCCGGGGGTTTTTTTCCCCCCATTTGATTTTCACCCTTGTTTGTAAATCAATATAGGGAAAAATTTGGGCCTTTTGTAATTAAAAATCAAAAATTTGACTTTTTCCAACTCTTTCCCCGATTTGACAAATTTACTTTTCTTATTGATAATAATATTTTCAAATTTAATCATTTTGTAAAAAATAAATAATTTAAAAAAACCCGTAACAGAAAGTTTTTCAGTACTTTTTTGTATCTCACCGGCCCGCGTAAACGTTTAATGGATTTTGAACTATTAATTCGTTTAAAATTTAACACAAAAAAAAACTTTTACTTTCGTTTTACTTTTTGTTTAACCAATATAATTAAATATTATTGTAAATACCTAATCAATTTTATTTTGCTTACTAATTTCCGAAAATTTATGAATAAAGCGGAAAAAACAAATTTTTGGGGTTAAACGGGGTTTCCTTTTTTAAAAAAGAAAGTGGTTTTATCCAAACCTCAAAACCAAAACCTCTGTGATCCCCTGGCGCCCAAACCGCGTTTTCCAAAATTGAAAACCCCTTTTTCGGGGTGTATTGAAAGGAAATTTTAAAAACTTTTAAAGGAATTAATTTTTTGAAAATTTTTGGACATTTAAAAAATTTTTTCAACAAATTTTTCTGGTAAAAAATAAAAAACCTTGAAGAAATAGGGTTCCTTTTTAAGGGTTTAAATCTGAATTTTAAAATTTTAAAAATTTGAAATTTTGGGGGGGCTTCCACCTAAAAAATTAAAAAAAGAATTTTCCTTTAAAAAAAATTTATTTTTCCTAATTCGTTCTTATAACAATTTATTTAAATTTTTTGGGGAAAGAAAACATTTTCGTCAAAATGCAAAAAAAAATTTTTCAATTTTAAAAATGGGTTTTAAATCAAAACTCCCAAAGAAAAATTTTTTTTTCTTTCTATTTAAAAAGTTTTAAAAAATTTTGCCCAAATGTCTTTTATTTTCTTTCGTTGAAAAAACATTCCTTCTTTCAAACTGAAAACTCAAAAGTATCATATCAACACATCCTTTTTTTAAAAAATTGTATAAAAATGGCCGGGGGTGACGTCATGTAGTTCGGTGTTGGTTTGAAGAAAAAGACTCAGTTCACTCCCGGGCCCGTTCATCCCGCTTTTTTTTTTTGACTATTTAATTTTAATTAATACTTTTCCTTTTCAATAAAAATTTAAAATTTTCATTTAAATTTGTCGTTTTAAAAATTTAAAAAAGAAAAAATGGTAAATGTAACTTTTTTTATATATTTAAGAAAACTTTCCAAAAACCGGGAAAAAAAGAGTTTATTTTTTTATAAATGTGAGTAAAAATGAAAAAGATAAAAATCGTAAGTAAATGGAAATTTTTTTGAAGTCAATAAATGTTTTTGGTTATATTTTTTCTTGCAACAATTGGATTCTAATGTCGGGCCGTGTCGAAACCCGGGCCCCTGGCCCCAAAGTTATCCCTCAAAAATCTCACCCGGGCGAGGCGATGGGGTTGAGCGTCAGGCTAGGGCCAAACGCCTGCTGGAAAAAATTTCATGGGACCGGGGCGAAAAAATTCTTGGAAATTCTTTTTTTTTAGTTCCGCTGATTTTTTTGCTTTTTTTTTTCTTTGAGGTTTTTATTTAAAATTTTTAAATTTCGAAAAAAAATGGGTTTGAAAAAAATTTTTAAAATTCTTTTGGGGTTCAGGGAAAAACCACGTAAATCCCGTGTTGGTGCGTCGCTTAGGTGGGGGCTTACAAAAAAAGGCGTGTTTTCAAATGCAAAATCGCGGTTTTCCATGACAAAAAGGAAAAAAAATTCCCAAAAAGCGATGTCGAGAAAGTTCTCATTCCTTTTTTTTGCCGGGAAGGGTCCGACAAAAATTTTAAAAAAATTTTATTTACTTTCATTCCCTTTTTTTACCCGTCATTCCCATCCATATTTTCCTGCTATTTTTGGTTTTTTAAATTTTTTAGTTTTTCCTTTAATCCCCCAATGAAGGTTTCTCCCTTTTAAAATTTAAATTTATTTTTTCATGTTCTTTTTCAAGTTTTTTTATTAAATTTTTTTTTTTTTAAAAAAAAAATGCCCTTTCATTGCTACTACCAAAATAAGAAATAGAAGGGGTAAAAATTGGGGAAAATTTCTCGTAGCAAAATTTTTTAAATTTCCCTTTTTTTGGATTTTTTTTAAGGGTTTTTCCCCCCTCATAAGGTTTTCCTTTTTCCATAATTTATCCCCCAAAAAAACATTTTTTTTTTAACTTTTTAGTTCAAAAAATCTTTTTAAAAATCTTTGAGTTTTGAAAAAAATTCCTCCCCAAAATCATTTGAACCTTTATACAAAATTAAAAAATCATACCTCATTCAAAAATCATTTAAAAGAGTTTTAAAAAAACATTTTTAATTTTTAAAAAAAAATAGAAAACAATATCTGGGTTTTATTATCGGGTCTGCATTTGGGATTTCCCCCCAAAAAAATTTAAAAAAAATTTAGCCTTTTTTAAAAATCTTGTTTATGTAAAATTTTTTAAAATTTTTTTAAAATTTTCACCCCTATTTTTGAAAAACAAATAAAAATTTTTTAAAAAATTTCATAACCCCTTTAAAAAATCTAATTTAAAACCTTTTATTTTGGGAACAAAATTTTTCTTTTTTTTGAAATTTAGTGGCCCAAAAAATTTTTCAAATTTTGGATTTTTTAAAATTCAGTTGTGAAAATTTGGGCATATTCTACCTTTAAATTGGGGTATTTTAAATTTGATCAATTCTTCAAAAAATTTGAAAAATTTGGGGCCGTTTTTGGGGGAAAATTTAAATTTAAATACAAAAAAATCTCCCAAAAAAATTAAAATTTTTTTAAAAACCCTTTTGCTTAGCTCAGGCGAAAACAAAAAAAGGGGTTTTTTAAAATTTTAAAAAAAACGTATGCATGGTTTTGGCGCTAAAAGTTGTATAAAGGAAGAGGACCGTTTTGCTTTGTTTTTGGGATCAGGGTCAACAAAAAAAAATTATTTACAGGGGGTTAAAGTCTTTTTTTTTTTTGTAAATTTTTTTTTTTGTTTTTTCACCGAGGGGAAAAAGGGGTTTTTTTCCCGAAAAGGAAATTTTTTCCCCATTTTATAATTTTTTCTCTACGAAAATTATCTTTTATAGTAAGTTAAAATAAATATTAAAAATGTTGTTAAATGCTCAGAATAAATTTTTGGGAAAAATTAGTGATGAAATCAAAAAAAAAAATTTTTTTTTAAAAACCCTTTTTTATATAATAAAAATTTAAATTTTTGTTGGAATAAATATTTTTTATTTATTTGATAAAATTTAAGGCTCATTGTTTGAATGATCTGATTAAAAAACAAATCCAAAAATATTCCCTTTAAAACATTAAATTTAAAATATTTCTAAAATTTTTCAAACCATTTCCCCCCCCGGGTCCAAAAAAAAAAACCCGGGGGACGTTTTTAAATTAAAAATAAATTTTTCCTTTTCCTGAAATAGTTTTGGCTAGTAATAAGGTAAGTTTGGGTCTTTTATTTATATAAAAATTATTTAAACAAAAAAACCCCCCCCTTAACTTGGCGTTGAAAAACTTGTTACATTTTTTGGAAAGCAATAATTACAAGACTGGAAAAAAAAATGTTGGAAAATTTTATTAATTCATAATCCAAAAATAAAAATATTGGGGGATATCGTTTAAAACTTCAGAACGGCTTGCAAAACCTTTTTAATTCATAAGGGTTTCCCCTTTTTAGTCAAATTTTCACTTGGGAAAAAAAGGTGAAAATTTTTTTGTATCTATAAATTTTAAACCGGAAATTAAAAAACATAAAAAAAGAAGGGTCAAAATAAAAAAAAGTAAATCAGAACCCTGGTTGAAAAATCTCAGTTATCTGAAAGAAAAAAAGGGAATTTCCCAAGGGGAAAAAATTAAAAAATATCGGGGTTATTATTGAAGGGGATCTAAAAATATTGACCTTTTTTAAAATAACTTGGGAAGGCCAAATTTTATTTGGGCTTTCCAAAAATTTTTTTTAAAAAAAAACATTTTCGAAAAAAACTAAAAACAATATCCCAAAACAATGGTTGGAGGGTGTTTACGTATGAAACAAATTGAATTAAAATGATCTAAATTCAGTTCTGCTTTAAAATAAAATTTTTAGGCATTTTGCAGCATCTGTTTGTAGAATACTAAACAAAAATTAGACCGGGTAATAATAATTAAAAAAAGTGGTTAAAAAGTAGAATCAAAAAACTCATTGGGATTCAATTGCTGCTGACAAAAATTTAAAAAATTTATTTGATGAATCCTTTTAAAGAAAAAAAGAAAAAAAGGGGAAAACTTTAAAATTTCATCGTTTGAAAGAAAGGGAGAAAAATAGAAAAATCCAAGGAATAAAAAAAAATTGGGTGTGGGAAATTGGAAAAAAAGGGCATTAGGAAATGCTAAAATACCCTTTAAATTAATAATAATTACCAAACCCAAATGGAAACCCCCGGTGGAAAAAACCCTTTTTAAATTTTGTCCCCAATTTTTGCGGGAGCAAAGAAACTTTTTAAAATCTTTGGGGAAAACCAAACCCAAACAAATAACGTTTTTATTTTTAAAAGATTAAAAAAAAAAGAAAAATTTTTATTTTCTAAGGGTTGGGGTCCCTTTGAAAAACAAAAATTTATTTTTGTTTGGGTTTTTATTTTTTAAATTTTTCCCTTTTTTTTGGGATGATCCTTTTTTTTTGAGAACAACTAATTTTTCCCAATTGACAGGTCCGAAAAGTAAATATTTTATTTGGGGAAAAAAGTGATTGAAATTTTGTTTTAAAAATTTTTAAAAAGGGGGGAAATAAAAAAAAATTTTCACAAATAGTAAATTTTTTCTTGTTGTTGCCCTTTGGGAATTCTTCACAATTAAAAACATTTTTAAAACCACCAAAAACATATTGGGGCTCAACCAAAACCTTTTTTTGGGAACATTTTTAAATTCACCGGGAAAGGTTTCCAAGGGTTTTCAAAAATGACAGAAACTTAATTTAAAAAAACCCGTAGGGGGCTTCTGATTTCGTTTCCAAAAAGGGAAGGTTTTTAAAAATCCAGGAAAAATTTTTTTCATTTTTCTCTATTATTCAACATTTTTTTAAAATTTAAAATTTTAAAATCTGGGATCACTTTCGGAAACCTAAAGAAAAAGGGAAGAAAAGGTGACCCAAAATTTGGTTCAACCCAACAGGTAACACAGTTTTTTCCTTCTTCCCGCCTTGCATTAAAATGGTGAGTAAAGGGCCAAATGCCAATGAATTTTAAATTTAAATTTTTTTGTTATTATTTAGATTTTCTTTTTTAAAAACTTCTGCGGAATATACTATTTACAAAAAAATTTTGAATCAAAAGGGGAATTCATTTTAAAAAGTTTCATTGTAATATAGTAATTTAATGCTTTTAACAATAATAAATATTTGTTATAGTTTTAAAATTTAAAATTAAAATTCCATATTATAGTACTTTAAAATTAAAATTCCTTTTTAAAAATTTTAACCTTTAAATGAAAATTTTTAAAAAAAAAAATTAATTGCTTATTTTGTTTACAATATTTAATTTAAAAATTCATTAAAAAATTTTAAATATGCGTTAAAAATTACTGAAGATGCATTAAATAACAATATCCAATAAATTTAAAAATTTTGTTTAAAAATTTAAAAAATGAAAATGAAAAATTTTTTAAAAATTTTAAAAGAGGGTCCTATTCATTTTCTAACGATTATCGTGACACGATTTGAAGTTTGACAAAATTTTTAAAATTTTTAAAATTTTTTGAAATAATTTATGACAGGAGAATCTCTGTGTTCTTTTGGATTGCAAAAACAGTGTTTTCCCTAGGTCTGCTTATCTAGAAAAAGTGGGGGGGAACATTCCAAAAGACAAAAAACTTTTTTTGTCATTGTTCTCTCTAAAAAAAAAATTATTAAATTAAAAATACTTGCTATAATAATATAAATATATTAATTTCATTGGGAAAACATAAAAAATTACATGTAAATAATATATTGATATGGTGTGTGTGTGTGTGTGTGTGTGTGTGTGTGTTCCCCCAAAAGACCAATAAGAAAAAACTGGTGTTTTTACCTTCCCAAAAATTAAGATATTAAAATGTTATATAAGAGTCATATGTCGGTTTTTTTTTAAAAAATCCCCAAAACTAGGTATCACAATATTTTAATATTTGCAGTAAAAACTCCCTTAAAAGAATCATAACTTAGATCGAAGAGGGAATTTTGTTAGCCCCCAAAAAAAGTCAAAAATTTCATTTTCTTTGCACTTCCCAAACATAATGTCTGCAGTGAAAACTTTTTTTGTACTAAATGAACAAATACTTCAAATTTATTTGTATTTTTTAAACAAAACTATTTAAATTTTTAAAAATTAATATTGACCATATGTTTTTTTTTGGGGGATCTAAAATTTATGATGAAGTATTTCCCAAATGAAAACCTATTTTGGGCGTGTTTTTAAACCCCCTTTAAAAAGTATTTCTTTAAATTTTTTAATTTTTCTAATAAAAAAAACTAGGTTAGAAATGCATCAATGCAAATTATTTGCATTTTTTATTAAATATTACAATAATAAACGACGAAATGTAGACATGGGCTTAATAGTCGTTGTCAATGTTATGTTTTCCCAAAAAACCCTTTTTTTAACAGTTTTTTAAAAAATGTTTTACTGGGGGAAATCATGCCTTTATTTTGAATTAAATGTATATACAAAAATTTATTAAAACTGTTGGTTGATTTTAAAATTTATATTTAAAATTTTACTATAATATAACTCGCCCCATTTTTGTAATGTTCAAATGAATAGTCCCCCCTCCCGAAATGAACCCCAAAGCGGATTGGGCAGCTCGATCCGCAGGGTGGGGGAGGGGTCAGGGAAAAATCTGGTAAAGTTCGGGTCCCGGACATCCCCTTTTTGTCAAGCGGTTTCCGGGCTTTGGGGGGTGAGAACAGGGAGAGGAGGCCCGGAGGGGGGAAGGGGATTCCCCTTACCAGGTCGCCCTAAAACCCCGGGTTTCCCAAATTGCTAGCGGGGGGTAGATAAAACGCTCGCCTTTGTATATTTGATGCTCCCCCAGCGCCCCGGGGGCGCGGTGCTGCCAAATCCCAAAAGAAGGGCGGGGGGGGGCTGGAAATGGAGAAGATGGAGGCGGGGCCGAGTAGAACAGATGGAAGAGGACTAAAGGGAAAAACCCCGGATGGAAGCGATGAAAGAAAGGGGAAAGGGACCAAGGCGGGGGGGGGAAGAGAAGATGGAGGCAAAGGAGGAGCAGGTGGAGCACGAGGAACAGCAACAGGGGAAGCACAAGAAAGAAAAGTAGAAGGAGAGGAAAGGGGAGGATTACACGGAGAAGGCGAAGGAAACCGAAGGAGGCGAGGCTGGAGGCAGAGAATTTGAAGGAGGATGTGAAAGACGCAAATAAATAGGAGGCGAAGGAGGAGTAGTAGGAAAAACCCGGAGAAGGAGAATAGGTGAAGTTGGAGAAAAAAGATGAAGTGAAGGAGAATGCGAAGGAGTTAGAAGAGACGAATGAGAAGGAAAAGGCAAAGGAAAAGAGAAGCCAGAAGCAGAAAAAACCGCAAGAACGGACGCGGGGTGACTAGTAATGATGCGTCGACATGTACTGGCCACAATGAACAGGAAGAAGGTTGGCATTGGCGCGAGGACGGAAAGGGGAGGAAGAAGATCACAAAATAACATGGAAACAGTGAATTCGGGTGAGGCGAGGCTGAGAGAGTGAGAGATGACGAAAGATAGGGAAAAAACAAAGATGAGGACATACAAACATGAAGAAGCAGTAGCTTGTGCTGTGGTGGCGGCAGAGACCGCAACCTGGGCGGCAGTAGGATGTAGAAGTGTCGGAGTAACAGAAACACCGAGGGGCTCGGGCGTGAGAGGAGAGTGGGGGGGCTGGGGAGGGGAGGGAAGGCGTGGGTGGAGGCCGACGTGCCGGCGCGCGAGCTCCTTCCCGGAAATAATTCATGTGTCCCGCTTCGTGCCGCCTGCACTTCCCAAACACTTCCGCGCAGACGGCTGCTGGGCGTTGGGAGCCGCGTCGTGGACCTCGGCCTCCAATCGGGAAGAGCGGCACTCGGCCCAAGGCGACGACGACCGAAACGCACCGATCGATCGATTCATTGATATTTCGTTGGTTGGTTGTTAATGATTTCGGGCGCGTCAACGGCTGAGATCATTAGTACCGTAAGTGTATAACATGTTTTTTATCGGGAAGTGGTCTTCCCCAGCTGGATGGTCAGATCCGGCACCGACCTACCGTCGACTAGTGTGGTTTCCCTCAAACATGTATCTCCTACTAGCTTCTGTCGGAACTAGCTCTAAGCTCCCAACCGGTCTCCCGGCATGTGTGGTAGTGTAGTGCATGTTAGTGAGTGTGTGTGTGTGTGTGTGTGTGTGTGTAAGGGGTGAGGAAAGGACCATGCAATGCATGGATCGCAAGAACCATTCAGTGCTGGCGGGCGACGCTTCACTACCAGTCCACAGGTGGCAAAGGCTGGTGTTCTATGTGTACTATCAGCCAGAGGAAAGTACTTAATATACAAATAGTTTATTGTGCAACACAGCATCATACAAGTTAAAATTTAATCGTTACAGTTAGTAACTAGCCTGTATCAGGTACATTGAAAATATATGGCTGCAGCAATACTACTCACATGCAAGAATATGGGGCTGACGGTCCGCTTTCGCCAGCAGCAGTGTCCCACTCACCATGGAGAAGACTAGAGTCGATAGCGCCCGAGCACCTCCGCTCGCCGCCCCGGGCAACAAACGTTTTTCGCAAAATGCGCTAGACCAGGGCTCGCCACTTGGGACGCCCACTTGAGCTTCCCCCAGCGGCCCACCGCCCCAGTCGGGAGCTTACAGCTCGTCCCGGAACCGCCTGCTCCCCCAACGTGTGCTTCTCTAGTGTATATGTAAATGAGCTAAAGGAAGGGGTGAGGATAGGTCAAGGAGGACGACGCAAAATTCACGTGCTGTCCATGACCCATTTGTTAGGTACTGCTACGGCATTCTCTTGGCGTGGATCGGAGAAAACATAAAATTATCGATCAGACTAGCCGGTCACTAGAACTCTCCAGATAGCGGCTGAATTCGACCTACCTATGTAGCTAGAGTCGAAACTCTTACCACCGCGGGACTCACACCCTGGGACCCCTCGGGAAAAGGTTTGTTTTGGTTTTGGTTTTTCCGTGTTTCCGGGCGCGTCAACTGCTTTGGTCATTGGTCCCGTTTGTGTACTGCATGTTTGTGTCTCGGGAGAGGGCGGTGGTCTTCCCCAGCTGGATGGCGAGATCCGGCGCCGACCCACCGTCGGCTAGTGGCGTTTCCCCCTAACCAGGACTCTCCCACCAGCGGGGCACCGCCCCAGCCGGGACAAGCTCTAAGCTCCCGACCAGTCTCCCGGAACATGTGGTAGTGTAGAGCATGTTAGTGTAAGTGTGTGTGTAAGAGGAGAGGATAGGACAGGGAAGAGGAAGGACAGATCGCGCACGGTCCGTGGCCCGTTTCCTAGGGTACTGCTCCGGCATTCGCATGGTGTTTATCGGCGAAACCACGGAAAACTACCGATCAGAGCAGCCGGCCGCTAGAATTCTCCTCCAGGCAGCGACTGAATTCGACCTTGCTGAAAAGCTAGCGTCGAAAATCCTGCCGACGTCAGGACTCGAACCTAAGACCTCCCGGTCAGAGGCGCTGCAGTGACATCAGTTGATGCACTGAGCTACCGCTCCCGGTCCCTCGGGAAAAGACACTGTACTTTTACTCTTTATTATTGCTAAATACGCAAACCGTGTCCGTGCCATCATCATCTGCCTTTCCCGCCTGCTCTGGCATAGTGTGGAAATGGAAGCGCGGGCACCCTCGCTCCCACAGAGAAGGCCGGAATTGGTCTCGGAGCAAAAACATGCGTCGACGCCCGTGTCACACGGCTGGCGGTTGCAAGCGATCCGCCGTAGCTCTGATGTACCGAGTCTTGTTTGCAAATGCTCAGCTTCCTTTCTTCACCGGGAAATTCCGAGGGCGCTCGCGACGCAGGGTGACCGCTCCACTTGCCCTCTGACGATCATCGTGCTCGCTATATTCGACGCGGGCCGACCGCCGCAAGGCCTATCCGCGGCCTTGAAGATGCCTGACGCAACGTTTGCTGCTTACTCTTTGTGATCTTTAAAGTTCGATGATGTTCGTTTAAAAAATTAAGTCATTTTTTGTGATTATGTATGTATGTTTGTTATATAGCAATTATTACATGATAAAAAAGTTATCGAGTATTCTCTGCTTTACAATGATCAGAAAAAATATTTATATTTTTAAGTCAATTTTGTGGCAACTCTCTTTACCAGGTATCTCACAACACAAGAAACGGCACGTAATACACTTCTCTCCACAGTACGTCACACATGGTTTTTAAATGGGTTTTGAAGATACATAAATAAACAGTATTAAATTATTTTTTTCTGAGGAACCACACCGTGGACTATTCGTGTTTGTTACGTGCTGTGTTTATAAATATGTTTTTGATTAGGATCATTCCGTTCCTTCAGCTACTGGGTTCTCGCACAAATGTAGATACATTACTTCCATTTTCTGGAATACAGAGACAATTTTTGATACGGTGTCATATTTCGTAGCAATTAGTGATTTGGAAATCCAATTATTGACTACATTTAAACAAATTTGTAGCAAATTTGGAACGTGGTTTTATATTTTTATATTTATGTCCAATTTAATGTACCCTTTCCATCACAAAAATTGGCCGGCCCTTCCCAAAATTGGCCAAATCTTCCCAACCGCGCCGACAAACTTCGACACCGCGCGACAAGGGGGAGGGTGGGGGAGGGTCGCGTTGACCAATCGCTAGCAGCTAGAACCACAATTGTCTGTGATTGGTGCAACATCCCAAGGGGTAGAAGGAGCTAGTTCGTTTACATACGAGACGGAAATATCGTCATATTTCCCTACCTAAGAAGAGATTTGGCCTGCTCGTACGCCACGACGCAACAATATTCTTGAGCGGGATTTTCCGTCCAGAATTAATGTCAATAGACCAGTAAATATTTATCATTTAAGCAACAATTATTTTACCTTTTGTCAATCAATTTGTAACTCCTGTGGAACTTCTATTTTGAGATGTTCATTTAAGACACAATTTGCGGAACCTTCTCGGCCGTTCTAACACACATTTCGAATTTGTTTATAAAATTATAAATTGTTGCAAAATTGTTAATTCGCTATTTTCGGCTCTGGGACATCGGTAATCTCCCCCCTTTAGAATTGCAAAAGTTGGAAATTGTTTATAAATTTGCAATTGTTGCAAATTGTTTTCTTGTCTCATCTGAATGGCGTTTAAACGCAATACAAAATTCCAAAATCCGATCGGTGCTATCATATTTCGTTCTCGAGATATGTGTAATTGTTCATAAGAAATTAACATCTTACAGTGACCCCATTTGTTTGCGCATAATTCATTCGCTCTACACTAGCATACTGAAAAACCGTTCTACAATGTCGCGGTTTTGCCTGCCACATACGCTTAAAATGCACTTGCTTGTAAACAAATTCTGTGGCCAATTTAATTACGCTAAATTCGTCTTTTTACGTCTTCAACTACAGTCAGATGCAGCAGAAAAACATTCGTGTAAGGTACTTGCAAAAGATAAACATTCTGCACCATCATGTTTAATCCCTTTCAAATAAAACTGAGTTTATCGAGGCAGCTCTTACAGAGCGATCTAAATCAAATTCTTTGCTTTACAGAACGTTGGTTATCTCCTAGTGAACTTAGCATTTTCCAAATTCCAAACTCTTACCTCGCAGGCTTTTATTGCAGAGAGAGAGAGAGAGAGTCGCATAAAGGTCCTACATATGGGGGTTCTTGTATTTACGTTAGAAATAATATTGATTCTATCTCCTTGGCGGAATTAAATGTGTATTCCGTTGAAAATGTTTTCGAAATTTCTGTTGTACATCTTACTTCGCTAAAAGTGATATTACTTTGCATCTACAGACCTCTAACAAAGAGAGCTGCAGATTATATTTTGTTCTTAGAAAAACTGGAGACAAAACACTTAACAAAGTAAGCAATCGCTCTTTTGAATCCATTGTTGTATGCGGAGATTTTTACATTGATTTTCTGGTCGAATCTTGTGAGAAAGAAAAGTTTCTCAATTTAATTAATTCCTTCAATTTAGACATTACAATTAATGTATTACCTACACGGATCACACAAAATTCGATGAAGGCAATTGATCAAATTATAATTAACAAAACTACTACTCGATATGAATTTGAAACGAAAGATGTAGGATACAGTGACCACGATGCACAAATTCTTACTATTATAAGAAATTCCAACACTGGCACAATAAATAATACACGTATGACTAGATAGTTTACTAAAATAAAATGATTTATTGATTACTTGATGCAGGAGTCATGGGAAGCAGTTTATAATACTCTTGATACAAACGACAAATATAATTCCTTTTTTTAACTCTTTCATTTCATTTTAACACTTGCTTTCCTCTTCAAACAAGAAAATTAAATACTTCACGGAAAAGCTTTGGATAACGCAAGGGATTAGGACATCTTGTAAAAGCAAGCGAATTCTTTCTTTCATTTCTAAACGTCAGGACGTATCTTAAAGTTTCCTCATCTACTTTAAAAAATACAAATCATTGTTAAGAAAAGTCATAAGGCAAGCTAAAATCATGAAAAACGATCAGGATATTTTAAACTCAAATAACAAAACGAAAGCAATGGGGAATATAATAAAAAAATACGATCAAATCAAAATCAACTAGAAACTGGATTGTGGTAACTAGATTGCACCATATGCTTCGTAAATGTTTAAGTTTAAATTATTGTCTTAAAAATCTAGAGATTTGACGCATTGCGTATGTCATGTATTCTTTCAATGATATATTAAGTTTTTATTACTATTAGTTAATGTGGTGTCATCTGCGTATGAGTTCAGTTTATTTGTTTATGTTTATGTATTTTAGACATGATAAAGGCAAATTATTGATAACTTGTGTACGGTTTTTTAGGTACACCTCTAATAATTCATCAATATTATCTCTTATTCCAAAATATTCTAGTTTTTCAAGTTGTAGTTCATTCACACTGTCAAAAGTCTTCGGTAAGTCCATAAATATACTTTCAGTAAAAAAATTATTTTCTAAATTATTTATTAATTCATGTATTAAATCGCGTTGTTCATTACGTTGTTAAAATCCTTGAAGGATTTCAAAAAAATGTTACATTCTATTACTTTTACGAATAATTTTGTAAAACGAGACGTAAGAGTTATTTGATCTTAAGTTCAACATTTTCTTAATTAAATATTGGCCGCACAGTAAACATTTTAAGTGTATCAGGAAAAATACATGCATCTAGTGAGTTGTTAATAATGTGAAATAAAATGTTTACTAGAGGATTCTTGCATTTTTCAGTATTTCTGTTGTAACTAATTTCCATTCTCTTGCTTTGCTCTTATTTAGTGTTTCGATTAGTTTTTAATTTCTGTGGCATCTGTATTGGGTAGGTACAGAGAATGTTTAATTCTAGAATTTACACACATTTCCTAGCAATTTTTTTCGGTACCTGTGTTTTCACTTGCCTGAACCATTCCTGAACGAGAACGCCAGATGAACGATCTCCGTCTTTGTAAGAAGAATTGTGTTCGAACACGGACGTCTGCACCGCAGTTCGAGAAAGTATAACGGCTTCGAAGATTTTGGGACGTCAATCCATTAACATCCACCATCCAACTGCAAAATAAAAGGCTCATCTACTGAGGTAAATGATCTCAAAAGGATTTTATATCATTTTGAGTTAATTCGTACTAATAAGAATCTGAATTTTCTTAAAATGTCTTATTGCGTAATGAAACACGTATGAAGACAATATCTTATACCGTGCTACATTCTTTACAGCTTTTTTTATTTATTTTTTATCTTCTTTCGTACTAAATACTCAATTATTTCTACTGCTTCATATAAATTTGGCATTGTGGAGGCGGGATTTACTTGATTTTTGGGAACAATTGGTCACGAAAAAGAGACGTCTACACATCAGCCAGCAAGCTGATAAGGATGCACATTCCCCACTGAAAACTGCTCCTGCGTATGCTGCTGTTTTGCCGAATTCTACACGTCTAGTGGAGCTTCTAGAGCGGAATTGAAACTAGCGTAAATCGTTGCCCGACGCCGAAGAGGATCTAAAACTAAGGCGCATCAAGTTTCTTACATTACAGCAGAGAATTCTCTCAAATCATTACTTGGTTCTTAGTGATTCCGGGCCCAACAACTAACGAGGTCATTAGTCACTCAGAGGTGAAATTTCTTCCTTCCACTGCATGGCGAGATCCGGCGCCGACGTACCGTCGGCTGGCGGGTTTTTTCCCAAACAGGTATCTCCTGCTAGCAGGTTATCGCCCCAGCCAGGACAAACTCTAATCACCCGACAGGTCTCCCGGCATGTGTGGTTGTGTAGTGCATGTTAGTGTGTGTGTAAGGAGAGAGGATAGGAGAAGAAGAGCAAGGGAAGATCGTGCGCGATCCGCGGCCCGTTGTTAGGGTACTGCTACGGCATTCGTCTGGGGTTGATCGATGAACCACGGAAAACTACCGATGAGAGCAGCTAGAATTCTCCTCCAGACAGTGACTGAATTCGACTCAGCTGAAAAGCTAGTGTCGAAAATCTTGCCACTGTCGGGACACGAACCTAGGACCTCCCGGTTAGAGGGACTCCAGTGACAGGTGAGCCATCTCTCCCGGTGCTCAAAGTGCTCATAATGTTAAACTTTTGGTAGAAGTTAGTGTTATCTTGGCTTCCAAAGTCGGTAACTATTGGCATAACGTTTGAAGGGATCTTGCCTAGGAGAGGAAGGGCCAGAGATCTCGCTCGCAAGGCGCGCGCAAGGTTACAGTAGACTGAGTGTTGCGTGAAAGCACTGGAATTTATGCTAATTCCGAAGAATACTTTTTAACTGTAGTGAGAAATAGTAGCACGGAGAATATTAATTTATTCTAGAGTTTGCTACCAGATGGAAAAAAGAAAAATATTAAGTAATAAAGTTTCTTCTTTTTACTATATTTATTATGTAAATTCGTCTTTTCTAAAAGACGTGGGGGGAACTGTGGGGAAATGTGGGGGGAAATGTGGGGGGAACGGTGGGGAACTGTGGGGGGGGAACTGTGGGGGGAACTGTGGGGGGAACTGTGGGGGGAACTGTGGGGGGAACTGTGGGGAACTGTGGGGAACTGTGGGGGGAACTGTGGGGGGAACTGTGGGGAACAACACAAACGCACACAAACATTTATGCCCGATGCGGGATTCGAACATACGACCCTTCGAGCCGAGGCTGCTATGGCCTTTCAGCCTAAACGATCCAGGCCGTCAAAAAAAACGTTTGCACTGGGAAAAATTGAACGATCTCTTATTTGGTAATTGCTGCAAAGTTCCTTTTTAGAGAGAATTGTAAAAATTATAGGAAGGATTCTTAGGCTCAATTCATATCTATATTCATATCTATCTTCATATGTAATAATACTGTGTGACACAGTATTATCACGTCACAGGGCACTTTTTGGTTGCTGTACCACTCATTACAGTTGTTACTTTCTTCTTGTTGTTGTTATTTTAGTGTTTTGTATTTCCTTGTATGTGTGCTTTTGTGTTCTTGTAGAAAGTGTATACAAAAGTGATTAAATTATATTGTGCTTACTAGATATTCAATCGTATCAGGATATTTACTTATTTGTTTATTTGGTAAAAAAGGTAAAAAAACTGTATATGACATATGAGGGAGAATATTATCTGCGCATAATAATAATAATAATAATAATAATAATAATAATAATAATAATAATAATAATAATAATAATAATAATAATAATAATAATAATAATAATAATAATAATAATATAATTAGACAATACGCCAGTACGGATAGCCCAGATCGCTAAGGCAGTAGTGCGGTGGTGAGCTCGTATGGATCGCGGGGAGGGTTCGAATCCCGCCTCGGGCATGGGTGTTTTTGTTTATGTCTGTTTGTGTATGTCTGTGTCAATTCGTAATTCATTATCATCATTTCATTTTCCATCTCCCCAGGACTAACAACCCTGGGGTATAAAAATCGGATTCAGCCTAATGCTGATCCCCCTAATTAGTTCCATGGAAAACTTGCAACGTGGTAAAATGATACTGAGCCCGTGCAAGTGCATGTCCCGTGGTCCAAGATGGACGAGCAAAAATAAATAAATAAATAATAATAATAATAATAGTAATAGTAGTAGTAGTAGTAGTAGTAGTAATAATAATAATAATAATAATAATAATAATAATAATAATAATAATAATAATAATAATAATAATAATTTAAAAAGCTCGAGATTCGTAACATTTGAGAAACAAAACATTTTCATTCTCGGGTACATTTGTTATTACCTTTCATTTTCCGTTAATATTTCTCTAGGATTCCATTATTTTCTCGAAGTTTTCGTTGATAGTTGTAGAGTTATTAAATTGAAGCACAGATCATTTCTGGGATGCTGTACCAGTCATTACAGTGAACCATCGTGTGCCTTTAAGGCTCCAGAATGGCATACGGTAGATTACGGTCCCTCGCAAGTCAGGCAGGTACGAGAGTTGCATCCGGGGAGTGTTGCGTGGGCGTGCGCAACTATCGGCGGGGGCGCGACACATCCAAACAACATTCCACCAAAAAATTACGGTGACTTGGAGTTTTAGACTTTATAAAACAAATTTCAGAACAGTGTAATTTTCAATTAGTAAAACAACTGCTAATATGGCGTCGTTAACCTAATTACTTTATTACGCTCGGTGAAGTCACGGAAGTGAAACAATTTGAGACTACACGGAGTCCTGGACGGTGACTGTACGGGAACCTCGGTTACTAACGACGCCGAGCCCCTGACCGACGGAGTAAATACCAGTGTGCGACGTGACGGGACAAAACGACTAATTTAATGGAGGATTACTCCAGTATGTTCAATGCCCAAAAAAGTCTAGGATACGTGTTGCAAAGAAAATACGTTCTCCAGAAATCAGCTTCTACCACGCCTCATAAGACGCCGTTGCGTGTTTGCGTTTTGAGATATTTTAATGATAAGGAAGAAATAACGTTTTTCTTTATGGCAGCTCGTTGAAGAAAAATTACGTTACCAATAAATGTTATTTTTTAACAGGTCATTAATATATTCGAAGACACAAAATCGTACAGAAGAAGATTCATTTAATTCGTTGCGATATTTTACTTCTCTTTGTTGTTTGTGACATTTATAACCAAACATTCTTTTTTTAAAAAGCAACGATGTGGCAACGCAGCATGTGCGTACTTTTCTCTCGCCGCGCGGCGTTTGTGAATCCTGGCTTAGGCGTCGCGCTGGGCAGAGCAGGGGGCGAGGGCGCGGGGCGAGGCGGCGACACTGCCAGGGATTGGCAGATTCAGAAACCGCACCCAAAGCGATCGCAGAGACAGCGATGCGCTTCAGGTGCCCCCCCGCCCCCCCCCCGCTCTTCTCTTCTCAACTAAGGCTTCCCGTCCGCCCCGCCCACACTCCGTTATCCGCTGCAGTACCACGGGCTCCCTCCGCCTACCCGCTACGCCACCCCGCTCCCTCTTCCACTCGACGACCACGTTCTGCACCCCCACTCCGCTCTGCCCCCCACTCCCCTCTGCCCCCCAACTCCCTCTGCCCCCACCTCCACTCTGCCCCCATCTCCCCTCTGCCCCTCCATCTCCACTCTGCCCCCCCATCTCCACAATGCCCCCCAACTCCACTCTGCCCCCCAATTCCACTCTACCCCAAAAACCACTCTGTCCCCCAACTCCACTCTGCCCCACTCCCTCTGCCCCTCAACTTCACTCTGCCCCCCAATTCCACTCTGCCCCCCCCAACTCCACTCTGCCCCCAACGCCGCTCTACCCCACCCCTACTCTTCTCTGCCCCCGTTGTCCAACTGCGCTCTGCCCCTCTCCCCCTACTCCGCTCTGCCCCCCGCCCAATCACCAACCTTGCGCTGCCCCCAGCTCTTCTCTGCCTTAACAAACTCTGTCCCCTATCCCCCCAACACCCTATCCCGCTCTGTCCTCAACCCGTTCTCTCCCTGGCATTGCTTTGTACCCCCGATCTCTCTGTCCCCACTCCCCACTTCACCCCGAACTCGCACCGCTCCGCTCCCCGACCTTCCCTCCCCGGACATTGACACGCCCCTCGACCCCGCACCAGCCCGACACCCTTCCCCAAATCCGCCCCGCCCACCCGCAGCGCCATCCATCATTCACAGGCGGCGAAAGCCTCTGGCGCGCGCCTTCGCCGCCACATGCCGCGCGCGAATTTCCATAGAGAGCCCCAGAGCCGGACGTATCGCCTCGCAGCCGCTGAGCGCCGCCGCGCCCTTGTTTTATTTCCAGGAATATCCCCGCCGAAGCCCTCCCACTCGGCGCCGAGATAATTGAATCCGTCATCGCTCGCCCGCTCGTAAAAAACAAACTTTATGGACGAAACAAAAGGAACTTTCCTGCAAGGTGTGCATGTTTCTGAGGCGACATTTGCATTTTTTTCTAGTATATAAGTTCGTATTATACCTGGACGCCGTTTAAAAGAAATGTAAATAATGATTTCACTAAAAAATCTTCATACCTGTTTTATACGAAGGCAAATGTTTATTATCACTTGCCTTTTAATGCAATTAGTTACACATTGCTAATTTGCTGAAGTAATCACATTAATTATTATCGTTGTTGTCGCGGCAGGAAGCATTAGAGCCAAAATGTATTGCCTTTTTAATCCTTGAAAATAGATTTTATTACATGGGAGCTTTTTTTCAAAATTTAAGTAGTATATGACTTAGTTTAGGGATCACAGAATTGTGAAAATGTGCACACAATTCACTTTTCCCCATAGCACGTCATTCGCAGTTTTTAACTGTTTTTTGACGTAAAATAAATATAATAAATATAATTATATAATATATCCCTCTTGTCAGTACATTTATTTGATTAATCAACAATTGACTTTTAGGCTTAAAGAAGTACCAATGAAAAGTGTGCTCGGCTTTTTGGGAAAATTGCAACAAATAGAAGGAATGGCCTTCATGACACTACACGCGTAGGATGCATAGGACTGTAAGCCAGCAATAAGCATTAAAGATTGCCAGAGATGGCGTAATGAGGGTTCCCAGTACTGTCCCACCTATGGGCCCGGAAAGTCAATATAATGCGGAGCTCAGCCCGTTAAGAGCTGGCACACGGAATGGAAGCGTGAAAGCGAGCGCCAATGGGCCTCGTCGACGTCAAAGGGCACAATATCAGCATGCGAGGGAGTTCAAACAGGGGAGAATCATCGGGCTCCGGGGAAACGGGAGTCTTATTCCGTGGCATTTGGGTTTGCATCCTGTTACTATGCCAGTGTTGGGTGTGTGGAACCAGTGGATAGAAGAGGGTCATACGATGTGATGAGAAGGAAAATGGACCACGCGAGTATACCGTAGCATGAGATGACTTACTATTTTGGCCATAACGGAACGCACAGCTTCACGCGGAGAGTTGAGCAGCTTCATTCGGATTAGCCTCATCATTGCAACGTGTAGAGGTGCCCGAGTCGAAACCAAAATTACCAATGTACAAAACATTTACAATACACCAACATTTTACTATCTATATTAAGAATTTTCAATGTGCGCAGAAATTAAAAGAAAACGATGTAGTTCCGGCCATGACAAAGGTGTCTATTGTATCATTAGGTACCTGGGTACTCTGAAAAAAACAACAACAATGAAATCCGACTATGAAATCATTTACAATTTGACTGAAAAATGAAAATATTTGATTGTATTTCCACTTAGTTTCACAATCTGCGTAGAGACTGAATTCTCATACTCAGTGCGTCACCGCTTACGTAGCAAGCAGCGTGACAGCAAGGCTTCAAGGCTTCGAGGCCCCATGCCATTAAACATTTGAAACTTACTGTTGGTTATGGAACAGCAACTTTTTTTAATACTATTGGTACGTTAAGAACTATCGTACGGTCTGTATTTATTTATTTATTTTACGTCAAAAAAACAGTTAAAAACTGCGTATGACGTGCTATGGGGAAAAGTGAATTGTGTGCACATTTTCAAAATTCTGTGATCCCTACACTAAGTCATATACTACTTAAATTTTGAATTTTGAAAGGAAGAAAAAAAAACAAAAAACTCCCATGTAGTAAAATCTATTTTCAAAAATAAATAAGCAATAAATTTTGAATTTTGAAAAGGAGAAAAAAACAAAAAACTCCCATGTAATAAACTCTATTTTCAAGGATAAATAAGCAATAAATTTTGGCTCTTATTACTTCCTGCCGCGACAACATGGAAACGATAATTTGAATAATTATATTAATGTATACCACGTTATTGCAATATTGGAGAAGATTGTTTTTGTTAAAATATTTAAATTGTTGCAGTGCTATACAAGTGTATTTTATTTGTTCTTGAGTAGTGTCAGTGCTCATTTTTGGAAAATGATTTTGTGAGGTAGTGTTTATAAGCATATTTGCTGCTGCAGGCCACTACTCGTAGTTTCAAAATAAAAAGAATCATTGATTCTGTTAGCAACATCCCATTAACGTTTCCTCATTACTACAGATTTCATTTATAGTTTTCCCTATCATCTATATATTTACACATCATCCGACGTCAGCAATGTAAAACCATGATGCAATTAAAAGACGTAAGCGAACAATCATGGGGAAATCGTTCCTGAATTTAAATCAGTCAAAAACAGATCACCCAGCGGGATACAATGTTGAGCAACTTTGGATCCGTGTTTCCGTCCTGGGCGGGATTCACGAAACACGAGTTCAAACAGCATTTGGGCAGTCAGGAAACAATGTGAACATTCCCCGAGGATCAGCCCTCGCCACAGAAATCCAAGTCAGATTTAGCTCTCTGCGACAATGAATTCAAACAGCACAATGGGCATCATAGGCGTCAATAAATTTAGACGAAAATGTAGTATCGAATTTAAAACCAATTTGGGAAATAATATTCGCCCATTTTTTAAAATTAATTTATCGTGTACATTCGACCGCTACTCGTCATTGCGATTACATCAGACAAAGAAAAAGAGTTGGCTTAATAGGCGGCACGGACACTATTTTGGAGTTCTTTCATTACTATTGACGGACGTTTTCGCGCACGTCAGCTGCTAAGGAAGTTGGTTCTATTAGTGCAATTAACGTTTTATCCCGGGAGGTGGTGGTGTTCCTACCTCACTGGATGGTGAGTTCTAGCGTCGAACTACTCGTCGAATTGCGGAGAAATTCGTCCTTCAGGTATTTACTCCAGTGGGGCTATACCCCAACCGGGGCAAGCTCTAAGCTCCCGACATGTGGGGTAATGTAGTGAATATAACTGGGTGTGTCTGCGGGAGGGGGAGGTTGAAAAAGAAGGAAAAATTGCGCGCGGCCCGTGGCCCGTTTATTAGGGTACTGCTTAGGCGTTCACCTTCCATTGTCCGAAGATCCCACGGAAAATTGACTAATAGTGGAGCCAGGGGTCGCTAGAATTCTCCAGACGACGGCTAAATTCAACCCAATGTATAGCCACCGTGAACACTCCTAGACTACTACTAGACTACCATCACTAGAACCTCGCAGTTAGAGTAACTGCAGAGTCAGGAGCAGTGTTGGCTCTGAACTCAACCCATCGGTTCATTCATTATGTATTTCCTGTTTTACGTCATTGCTCTTTATGGTGTCCACCACCTCTTTGAGGCTGATACTAAGTGCACTCGCATACCACTCTTATTCATCGCGCCAAAGTGGTTTGTGAGCTAATATTGACCAATATATTGAGACAAAACGGACGTATCCCATTTCCCTCATATGTCAACCGAGAGATGGCTACACCCTATGTGTAGCCATCGTGACATTTGAAGACCGCGCGCGGATGACGTCAGGGGATGACGCGCAGCGACGGTTGTTTTCAAACCTGTGACCAGTATGATGTTAGCCAATTAGCCAAAGGCCGATAAGTCCCTAAATTGCAAATAATCGGCATCAATCAAGCGAGGTGGCTGAAAACGGTCATCTCGGAGGTTCGCGAAAGGCACACTTTTCTTTCAAACGTCGCGGAAGTAAGACAGATACTTCTCTTTCAAAAGTCGTTCAAGTTGGACGAATTCTTTTCACTAGATGAGTATGCGAGAAGAATTTTCTATTACGAAAGTGTAGCCAGACAGTGCTACAGAATTCGTAAGTGGCGAGGAAGGTTTGCATTTCGTGAAGATAACTAGTGTTCCCGAGAGCTGTGCAGTCAAATGTTGTTTGTGCGTTACGACGAGTTGAACTGTAATTGTCGCTTGAAGGCCGACCCTAACAGTGAATATTACATATAGTAGGCTCGAGCCGGAGTGGAGGGAAAGCTCGTTGTCGAAAGATGCTCGGTTTGTTAATAATTGGAAACGTGTACTGCACACTAAAAAAACTGCCAGATCGCCAGTGCAAACCGCACGCCGACAAGAAAAGACGTCTGTAAATACATTCAAGAAAGGAGAAGTCGATCAACGTTATAATTTGTCACGGACAATCCGAACGTGAGTGGAACTCGACTCTGTGCGCATCCGAGTAGGTGGTACAAGAATTAGGGCACCGTGAGGAGAGCTGCGTCAGGGGAACGCCGCAAGCCGTACGAGCCCACCGCCAGCGCCGTCGCTTCAGTACGAGCTGGACAGATTGCTGCCTATCGCCCCGGAGCGAACCTGCGAGGCCATCGACCACGACCCCCGACTCCGACACCGATCCTGCAGCACGCCGCCTGAAATAGAAGCGGAATCCCGAGTTGCACGCCACCGAGTTACGCATGACGAGAGTGAGTACCCGTGAAATTAACAAAACTGTTAGAAAGTTTGTTTTTCAGTTAGAATCAAAGGAAATTTTCTTAAAATTTATCATGAAATTGTCTTCAAATTTTAATTTGTGTAGGAAGGCATTCCTAGCCTCCCATTATCTATGTTAAATTTACGAAAGAAAACGTAAGATAAAATTAAACAGGTTAAGATTGTAAGAAGTGAGTAAGAATGTGGTGATAGCCGATGTTACTATTAATTCTGCGCCAGCTGGTAGCGTAGGAGTTTATGGTATGATTATTTAATGAAGATTAAAATGGGTTGCGTCAGGACTTATATTCTGATCGCTTAATTAGTGTTAAAATCATTGTATGACTATTTGAGATTTTCCTGTAGGAAAGAAAAATTGCTTGTGGCATTTAAATAATAGTGCAAAGCAGAGGTTTGCATTAATTGGTTAAATTTGGTTAAATTTTGAATCATTGAATATTTGCCTAATGAATTGTTTTTCAAAGCACACCGTAGCGCCTATCATTGACTGTGTGTGAGTTTCCTAAGCCACGTTCCAAGTGGGGTTTCCTGGGAGAGAAAAAATTATACTGAGTGAACAACAGGTAGGGCCCGGCGACGGAGCGGCAGAGAGGACGTCACACGTTGCTGGTGACACCCACGCTAGAATCATTCTCGTGGAGTATAACCGCCCTTACCCCTCATAAGTTGATGAATGCCGGCGCGTCGCGGGAGACGACGTGTTCCGTTGCAATATCTAGTTGGACGGGCTCTAAGACCGTTGTGATAGTTCTGCTTTAGAGGATGGGAGACAGACTGCACCTTCATAGCGCTGACCTACTGACACACGAGACCTTACTTCCCACACCTGGTCTTATCGCAGGTCAGTAACTTACCGTGAGAAAAGAAATGAAGGATAGGATACGAGGTCTAAAAGTGATACATGGTGTGCGAAAAATGCCAAAATAAAAAACAATCATATCGTACGTACGCACAGTCAGGGTGTAAAACGAACTGGAGTGTAAACCCCTGCGCGACTCAGGCCGTCCAGAAATGGAAGGAAGATGGTTGATAGGTGACGCATTAGGAGAGTTACAGCACGCCACTACGCGCAAGTGGTATGTATCCGTGGTATGTATCGGAACAGCCATGACCTATGATACATCAATATCATGGTCAACCTGTCCGTCATGTACTGAAAACAGTTTGTTTTCATGATATTTATTTGCAAATCCAATTTTATGTAAGTATTGTGATCTTTCTAATAGTCTGAACCCCGATGAATCCCAAAGATATTGGCAGTCTCTTTTACACTTAGATGACAGGTCGAACGTCCTACCGGGAGCGGTAGCTCAGTGCATCAACCGATGTCACTGCAGCGCCTCTGACCAGGAGGTCCTAGGTTCGAGTCCTGACGGAGGCAGGATTTTCGACACTAGCTTTTCAGCTAGGTCAAATTCAGTCGCTGTCTGGAGAAGAATTCTAGCGGCCGGCTGCTCTGATCGGTAGTTTTCCGTGGTTTCTCCAATCAGCACAAGGCCAATGCCGGAGCAGTACCCTACCAAACGGGTCACGGACCGCGCTCGATCTGTCCTTCCTATTCCTTGTCCTATCCTCTCCCCTTACACACACACACACACTAAGATGCACTACACTACCACATATTCCGGGAGTCCGGTCGGGAGCTTAGAGCTAGTCCCGGCTGGGGTGGTGCCCCGGTGGTGGGAGAGTCCTGGTTAGGGGGAAACCCCACTAGCCGACGGTAGGTCGGTGCCGGATCTAGGCATCCGGCGGGGAAGATCACCGCTCTCGGGAGAAAAAAACATGCACTACATAAACGGAACTAATGACCGAAGCAGTTGCCCGGAAACACGAAAAAATCAATTAATCGAACGTCCTGCCAACATGACGCGAACTTCAGAACTTCCCGGTTGGAGGCACTGTAGTAACATAGGTGTTGTCCTGAGCCACCTCATCCAGTGGGAGACGGCGCCTGCAACAGGGGGGACGAAAGGGAGGTGGACGCAGCGACCAGCCTTAGTGGCTTTTTCTGCCTTTAAACGCGGGCGGGGCGCGGGGGCGGGGCGAGCGGAGCGGGCGAGCGGAGCGGGGCGCCGGCCACAGTCGCCCTGTAACTGCAGCCGACGAGCTCAACTCGCGCGCGAGACGTGCTCGGGATGCGCAACGCCGGATGACGCTCCGCCAGGGTGGCGGGAGAAAAGCAACTCCGAGACCCAGGTTCGATCTGCGGTGGGGAGAAAAGCAACCTCAAGACACTGGTTCGATCTGCCGCACGGGTGGACGCCGTCTTTCGATTGGATGCAGTTACTGGCTGGGTTGTTGATTGGTGCTTCCGTGCGAATCAAATGCTAAGGTTATTCTACCCGTTAGTGTAGTGTATGTCTTTCTTCGGGAGGTGGCAGTGATCTTCTCCCACTAGATGGGGAATGGTGCCGAACTTTCCGTCGGTTATTGGGGTTTTCCCCAAGCAGGGGAGTTCCGTCCTCACCGCGCCGAGCTCTAGTTTCCCACCGGTCTCCCGGCATGTGTGTAAATTTTATCAGTATATTTTTACAAATAGCACATAAAACCGTGGCAGCTGCCTTCCCCAAAAATTGGAGGTTGCAGCTTAATGGAATGATAGAATTGTAATTCCGATAAACCAATTTGTGTCTAATTGGTCTGCTATGTTAAAAGAGCGAATTAATGATAGCTTCAATCTGTTTTATGTGGTTTTCAGCAGTGTCATATTTTTTCAACATTCTGCATGGTGGTATACATCTTAAAAAGTAATGATTAGAGGATATGCTATTCCTCAAATTTAAACACAGGCTTCAACCATATATCCCCACCGCCGAAAAATGTACTGAGAAAACCAAACATCTGTCCCCAAATGACACCTATGTGTCCCGCACCAACCCTTCAACCCTGATTTATTATGAAAAATTATTTTTGAATTTTCGATTAAATTATTATTAAATTATTATTAATTAAAAAATCATTATATATTAATTATAATTATAATAATTATATTGTAATATATATTATAATAATTATATTATTATATATATTAATTTAAAAAATTATTTTTAAGTTTCGATTTAATTAAATTTTTATTTTATATTTTCAATGAAATTATTAAGGCTTGGTGCTAATTTTTCTTGGTCTTTGAAGGCCATTTTGTGTATCTATTCCTTGTTTGTGCATTTATCCATCATTCAAGAAATTATGATTAAAAGTTAAGGAAAAGATTTACGTATTTTGTACGTCTCCTCATACGCCACAGGGTTTACTATTATTGCACAAGATAAATAAAATTTAATCGTGGTTTTCTGCGAAGAGGCACGAACCAAAACGATTTTTTAAATAATTTAGTGAATTCATTGCTTTATACCAAAAAATATTTTACCCTTCTAATCTACAAGAACCTCACACTAAAATCCACGCACGAAAACTGAGGAGACTGCTTCTTCATATCGAAAGACGATCAGTTTGCCTTCAGTCATCCGCAGCAGGCAACGATGTCAACTCAAACCATAACAATAAATTTAAATAATTATGACTATTTTTTTTTCTCTCTTCCACTCGCTGTCTCCCTCTAGCTCTCCCCTTCTCCCCTTCCCCGCCTGCCGCAGGCTGCGCCCCGTCTGCCGCAGGCTGCGCCCCGTCTGCCGCAGGCTGCGCCCCGTCTGCCGCAGGCTGCACCCCGTCTGCCGCAGGCTGCGCCCCGTCTGCCGCAGGCTGCGCCCCGTCTGCCGCAGGCTGCGCATCGTTCGCCGCAGGCTGCGCCCGTCTGCCGCAGGCTGCGCCCCGTCTGCCGCAGGCTGCGCCCCGTCTGCCGCAGGCTGCGCCCCGTCTGCCGCAGGCTGCGCATCGTCTGCCGCAGGCTGCGCCCCGTCTGCCGCAGGCTGCGCCCCGTCTGCCGCAGGCTGCGCCCCGTCTCCCTGGCTCTCTCACGCAGGCGTTCTCCCGCTTGCTATTTAAGCCTGCCCTTTGTCGCTCTCTTCCTCGGTCGTTCTCTCTGCCGCACGCTCTCTGTCGCACGGTCTCGTTCTTTCTCTTGCACGCGCTCCGCGTGCACAAAGACGGCGTGAAAAGATCTGCACGCAATCAGAGAAGACTAAACAGACCCTTTCGGAAAAGTAATAGCACTTATTAATTGTACTTTTAAATCAATACACCTAACATCAGATTAAATAAATTCCCCAGTTTTGATACATAATTGATTAAATATCGTCAAAAATTGATCGAATTTTTGTACTTCTGAAAACTGTCAATTCAGGAAATAACATGCGTAAATAATTATATAGCAAGAAGACAGGAAACTTGCATTTTAGTCCTCCCACGCCATCCGGCGAGGTGTTCCCTGCACACTATGGTGACACATAGTGGCGCTTTCTGGGGTATCGTTGCGGTATTAAAATGCACGAGTATCACCGCCTGCTCGCATAGAAATGCGTGTGATACCGGGAATCCTGTTCTTCCCAATGCTGAACTCGTTAAAGTACATTGACATTTAACGTCACATGTCAGTGCCTGGCTGGGCTTTCGATGAAACGCTGGAGAAATCTTTCTCTTTTTTGCAAACCTTTTCGTGCGTTGATATTGCAGAAATATAAGGATTATTGATTGAAGTGAAATCGAAAAGATAAATATCTAAAAATGAAGAGTAATTTACGATTATCTGGGAGGTTGGGCAACTGTGCAACCAAAGTACGAGCCACCACTGACATCAAATCTTAATTACTCGTATTTTACCAAATATCGTTTTTCTATTCTAGAATTTGATTTCAGTGACACACACTGTTGTTTGAATCGATATAAATCATAATGAAAAGCAGGCGAGGCCTTTCAAAGCAATTCTATGTTACAGAAAGTGCAACCATCAGTGTCGCAGACAAACGGAGAGCTGTCAGTTACTGAACATCAATGATCCTACATTTTTATTATGCTTTCAATTAAACACGCAATGACTAACTTTAAATTAATTAATAATTCATGTAATTAAAAATTCTCTGACTAGAATTTTTTAATACACTTCTCGCATTCTACCAACATAAATTGATTTCTATCTCCCTGCCACCATTTTGACAGGAAATAACGAGCAACTGGATCGCTTGTCCGATTCTCGATCGAAGTGGTTTTTACATTCAATATTTTAAATTAGTAAATGAGTTGTTTTATGTCAAATTTTGTCAGTTGGCGGCATGACAAAATGAAAAGAACGCCCACAAGCGCAGCCAGACCTAGCGAACGTTCGTGAAATGAATTCCAATGATTTCTAAATGTTCCCCACCAACCACGCCCCCAATATGATTTGTCAGCAATGAGCGCGGAAATAATCGCTCCCGTTACTGAACAGAGTATATGAAGGTGGCAGGGCCGAACGTGGCTCTGTGCATCTCGCGCAGATCTCTCGCAGCCCTCCCGAAGTTGGCCAAGTTTCTTCTTCCACCTTCCGCCAGTTCGCCGGAGTTCGCCGAGAGCGAGCCGACCCGAGCGCGTGGGTGGCACGGGGGGGGGGCAGAAGGGAAGTGGCGGGGGCGACGCCGTAACACTTTTTGCTTCAATCAAATAAATCCCGCGATATTTCATTGCTGGATGTATAGCATCGAGCAGAACGGCTGGCGGGAGCAGTCGGGAGGGAACGTCGAAACGGCAGAACTATTTTCGAAGAATTTGCCAAATTGCTTCGATAAAAATGCTGAATTTCCGGATTCATACCGCAATAAACGAGATCCAATTGCCACTCCGGGAAGGGGATGCGATAGAACGAAAAATGCGGCGTGACAAGACGCGTTGCACGAAACGGGAAACTATGTAATCCATGAACAATTTTATGGGTGCGGGTTTTCACTTAATGAATTATCGTGAAACGCAGATACAAAAAAATAGCTGACAATAAAATCCAGTAGGAGGATTAGAGCTTCGAAGGTTGGAATTCAAATATTAGCGAGTTCACTGAAGCTTCATGGAAATTCAACAGAGGGGAAAGCAGAGTTAAATAAAGCAATTAACGAGACGCAAAGACGTAAATAATGTGATAATCTGATAAAAGGAAGTATTATTTCACCAACGTCTAAATAAGACACTAACAAATTAACGAAAATAATTTGATACCGGGAAATTGGACGCTTATTAAATACGGTCTTGGAATATGACTGGCCTACGCAGCAGAAGAGGCGGAAATGGATTAATGACGATTCTCGATATTGTAATGAGTCATTACTAATGACTATTCGTGATGTTACTAAACGGTCAGATTGGCGCGGAACATTCACTCATACACAACTCTTAAGCATGTTTTGACAACAATGTTACCATCATAAACAACTCCAAGTAACATTACAATATTACTGCGAAGAAAATATACTTCGTTTTGTGATCATTGAAATTTCGTTTTCCTCAAAAGCTTTTTTCCTTTTAAAATTCAAAACAATTTACACTACATATTTTCACAAAGGATGAGGTAAAGGCTTCTACAGGATCTGGTACAGTCACTTGGTACTTGTAATAACCAGACTGGCTGAAATGCACTCAGGGTATCAACTGATGTGACTACAGTGCCCTCTGTCAGAGAGGGTTTGCGGTTCGAATCCTGACGGTGACAGGATTTTTGGCACTAGCTACATACGCCGAGTTCACCTCCTATCCGGAGAAGAATTCTAGTGGCTCTAATAGGTAGTTTTCCGTGGTTTGTCTAGGGATGTCTCTAACAGGGTGTCCCTGTTAGAGACGAGGGAAGGCAAATACAAAACTGGCTATATCCCACAGCCGCCGTTGCAATTTTATACCTACGTCATATCCCGAGAAATGTATCGATACGTGGCTTTGGCGACCTTACTGCGTAAGAATCCTTTATAAGCTATCCCGCAACGCCATTCATTGATCTATGCTATTGTCTTAATCTTTGTAATTCCTTCATAAAAATACAAAATACCATTAGCCGTAATATTAGTCACAAATCATTCCTTGAACGTTTTGACTTTTGAAACATAGATTCCTATACAAAGTGCTTATTAGAATTGTCGGATTTCGATGCAGAGTGAATGTCAACGGAGCTTTGTGCGCATTATCTAAAATTCGAAGTGCTTTTCTAGGCTCGGAAGATTATTTGCGTCTCTTGCGAAAACCGTATGCACTGCAGTGCGGACGACTGGCTGACTAGATCGGGTGCAATCCACGGACCGCGAGCGATATGGGACCTGAAGCGCATACAACCAAATTTCATCAATTCTCAAGTTTGCATATTTTGTTGTTTTATCCTCCAACGTGGATATTTTTTTGTTTTTGCGAATACTTACAAACGTCCACCGCGCATCAAATTACTGAGGCAGAAATTTCTGGACGCTGTAGAGCTACTCGTATGGAATGATTTGGCCATATGGTAAAAGGAAGGTTACATTGAAAACTTTAGGCTTGATTGCGGGTCGCATGGTTTTTGTAATATACTGCACATATAAAAGGGGCATTAATGTTTAATAATATTCATAGTCTAATTGAAACACGTTTAATCATTTTAATTGCTCCATTCATCAACAATTGCGTAAAAGAATAGAAGAAGTGGAATTAAAAATAAACAAAAACTCTTATAATTGAATTGTAAAGAAGACGCTTAACAATGTCAGTTCATTACTATTAAAGAAATCAATGAAATTCAATGACTAACAATGAGAAAATAGAAAGAAATTTTAAAATGTGTGATCTCTGTTCCTGTTTGGACTGTAGAACTGTATCGCCTTGTTGTCCTTGATTATTAATTACTATTCACCTTCGTTTTCTATTTTTTCTCGTATTAAAATATAGTTATTGATGTAACAACTGCTCTAAATTAGTCCTAAGAGAGAAAGCCGGAAACATTAACAGCGACGCGGAGTCATAGCGGAGCCGAGTAAATAACCTTCCGGCCGAGTCCTTTAAGACTATTTATTTTATTTATTTAGTTAGTTAGTTAAAACCAGTCAAAAACTGTATGTGACGTATGGGGGAGAAAATCATCTGCACACGCTTTCTTGAGTTTCAGAATCCCTTCCCAACAAATTAACTATTAATGTTTGAAAGATGAAAATTAAAATAATAATAATAATAATAATAATAATAATAATAATAATAGTAAATTTTTAAAAAAGCAAGAGATTAACATTTCAAAACTATTTTCGTTGCCGAATTATAGAAAACTTTTGTAACGGTAAACGAATGAACAGACTTGATTTTTCTATATTGCTAACAAATAGAAACTCACCCTAAGCTCTACTACCACTACAAGCAAAAGGAAAGCTGCACAAAACGTGTGCATAGTGAAGCTACATTTACGTCCAGAAGCAAATCAAGGGGCCATTTGCTCAATGGATCAGGGAAACTGGACAAAAACTCAATTGACATAGGGGCCATTGACCCGGAAGCTGAAGTACATTACTTGTCACAGGCATTTAATATAGGTTAGAGGATGTGTTACATGCAATGTTTTTTGTTACTTCTATAACTAGAAAAAGAAACATCTAACACTTTCATGAGTTAAGAATTGTCATTATTCTCGATTTTCTGTGCGTAGGCTTGTTAGTACAGGGTCTTGGTACCGTTTTTTAATAATAATCGTAGTGCGCGGAAGGAGCAAATGGACAGGGGGAACAAGTGGGACAAAGCGGGGAAAGGAAGAAGGAAACGGGACCAAAGTAGAAAATGGACCCAAAATGGACAAAATTCAATAATGGAAAGAAAAGAACAAAAGGGGAAAGGGGCACAAATTAGACATTGGCAACAACGAGACAAATAGGAAAAAGGGAAAGGGAAAAATTAGAAAAAAAAATGGAAAGGCGATAAAGTCAGGGCCAAGGGGACAGGACAGGACGGACAAGGGGACGGGATATGGGGTATAATGGGCATAATTACCAATGATTTATGAGCACGTATAAAGTGCTTATTTTCCGTGTGCGAAACGGCTAATTGTTTCACCGTGTGCGAAACATCTGATTTTTTCAGTGTACTCATTTTAACGTCCTAGATATGACGCGTTCTTAATGCGTTGTTTAGATGGTTTGCTGGCTAAGGAGGTAAGCGCGTGTTTACCGACGTAAAAAGTTCATTTTTCTTCTTATTCTATAATGATGGCTGTAACCAGTTGCATAATGATACCCATCACGATACAGATTTAATTATGATACAGGTTCTTGACCAATAACAGAGAAATTTACAAACTAAGTATTGACCCTTAACACTTAAACCGCCTACGAACCATTTTTGTCCCATTCCATTTTTCACTTTCTTATATCTATTAGAGATTTTATTGGAGAATATTTAGCGTCGCTGACTTTTCTTCATTTTACAGATGTAATATCTAGAAAAGCTTTCAACACAAAGTGGTTATTAGAGTCGGGAAAACTCATATCTACCTAGAACCGCCAACGTGCCATTTTTGTCCCGTTGTGAATATGCTGCTTCTTTCGCACATCTAGATAATCGGTGTGGAAATTCCCGTCTCTTATCAGTTCTGAATGCATCTTTGACTTCCCTCTATGGATAATGCAACACAGATAATTGCATATTTGGTGTCAATAATAATTTTATGCTGATTTCTTTTTCTTGTAGGTTGTAATTGTTTCCGGCAACCATCGCCTTTCCGTTTCTTGACATTAGCATCTTACAAAACCGACCGATCGACCCACGCCGACATTTCTTTTAGCGCACTGCTGCAAGAATAACAAGACATCGTGTCTATGTAACGAGAGATAAGTGAAGAAAATTCGGAAGCGTCAGTAGAAAGTGGGTCTGACTGGGGAGCTGCCGAAGAGCCTTTTAGTGATGAGTCGTATCTTCGTGAAGAAAGAATGGAAGAAGGGGAATCGCATGTGACTATTCCGAATTCAAAACAAGGATAGTAGTGGTTTTAAACGACAACCCAGAGAGTGCGCTAGCCGAATTCGTTTACTACACTCCGTGAAGTCATGAAGGTTAAACGAATTCGAGACTCGTGGGTTCCTGGTTGGGTGACCGTCCAGGAACCCCGGGATCTAACGGCGTCCACCCCCTGGCCGAAGGGATAAAAGGCACTGACTGCGACGTGACGAGACTTGACAAAAATGTAATTGTTCAGTATTATAAATTACTCAGTAACGAAGGATTACTCCTGAAGATAGCGCTCAACGCCCAACAAGGGTTAAGAGATGTGTTGCATCATAAACAACGCCGCTACGAATAAAGGAGTGTACTTAGATTATCAAAGCTCTCATGAAATTCTGGAAAACGTAGGTGATAGTTTTCAGTTTCCCTTTTGCTCTCTCCATTCCGAAGGACTCTCTGTGGCTTTGAAACCAGGCGAGGTCATATTGTGTGACAATAACTGTCAACGACAAAGAAAAGCCAACAAGAAAAGACCTTCGCACCATCACATTGGAAAACAACTACGATGTCACAAAGATTCCATTTTTGGTTGCGGGAGCAGAAGGGGAAACACACGATACCAAGTGGAGTGTCCTTGGTAAAGTTGGGACATCAGACGGTAGTCTGAGTCCTCTGAAAAATTGTGTTCCAGAGAATATGGGATAATTTCGGCCAGAAATATTGGATGGTCGTGGATAAGGAATCAGAGTACATTATAAAAGCCTTCCTATATCTTGACAAAGAAGATCCACGACCAGGAAATGAACATTTCGCGGATCACACGGTTATGAAACTTGTTCATCCTTACATGAAAAAGGCAGGAATATCACAAGCGACAACTCTTATACGTCATATCACTTGCTAAGCAACTAAAATAAGAGTACCAGTACCGTCCAACAGTAAACAAAATGAGAAGGGAAGTGCCTACAGTTGCAAAGAATTAAAAAGGCACTTTCTTCAAAACTGCCATATTATAAAGTAGACATCAGCCTCACAATACACCAAGCAAACCTGCACAGATTGTACTGATTTTGAGCAATATACATCCTGATGTGTAAGTTAGCAGTGTCGAAAAGAAGCCTGCTTGTGCGACATTTTATAATGATAAAAAGTTCGATGAAGATTTTGTGGATTAAATGGTTAGAAAATGATCAGTCAAAGCTGCGTCCGGAAGATGGCCTCTCCATACATTTTCCAACGCATTGGGCATGTCTTCACGAGACCGGTAAGAAAATTTCTCGTCGTGATTTTATCTTGCGACTTGGGGTGAAAATTACTTGTGATTTCACTAAGAAGACATTGTTATTCAGTCTTTGCTTAGCGACGAAGAGATTCTTTTTCAGTCTGTGCTTAACGACGGCGATGTCAATTACATAAAAACTGCAGTAAAGTATCTGTAAATATCTACACTGAGTGCAAGAAAACAATGTGAAAAAAGGAATAGGTTTGGTCACCTATGATTGCTGTGATTATTGTAACAATGAACAGCATAAATAATTATTGAAAACAACAATTATATTACACATGAAATGCTTGTGAATCTTGTACTCTCGAATCATCACCAGAGCACAATAAGCATGGTCTGAAAGTTTGTAAGCATATCAAATTATTTAAATAAAATTGACAATTAAAATTAATAACATATTTTTTCTTAAGTACAATATCTTGTATTGTTTAATATTTAATGCTAGGAACTAACGATCTTTAATTACATCCCAATACACTGAACTCCATATACACCGAAGTGCACAAGAAACTTTGTGGAACATTTTTGTCCCGCGTGATGATTCTAGGTTGTACACAATATTCTAGTGGTTCTAGTGCTAATTAATCAATGAGAATAGTTCTAGTAAATATTTCGTTCGATGATGTACACCAAAATTGCATTACATTAGAATTTGATATTGTAATATTCCTGTCAGATTTTATTCCTTTAATTGTAAATATAATTTTATAGAATATTATTTAACATTTTAGTTATGAACAGGAAAAAGATTCCCAGGCGATTTACAGCTCAGCAGTACGAAGAGGTTTCTCGCATGACAGCTGGCGGCGTGGCAGGGCTTATGTCTCACTTCCTAAAGACGACATGCTAAAGCCGGCATTTCCCGTATTGGAACTCCGGCCTACGCACGGCGTTAATGGAAGGATCCGGTAAAACTTGCGGGCAACTATGCTATTCTGGGCGTTTACAGTGTTCCGTGACTTCGACAAAAGAGAACGTATGAAGTCCGAGACCGATTGGAGTCCGAGACCGATTTGAGACCGAGACCCATTGAAGTCCGAGACCAATTGGAGTCAGAGACCGATTCGAATCAGAGACCGATTCAAGTCAGAGACCGAATCAAGTCAGAAAACGATTAGAGTCAGAGACGATTCGAGCCAGAGACCGATTGGAGTAAGAGACCGATTGGAGTCAGAGACCGATTAGAGTCATAGACCGATTGGAGTCAGAAACCGATTTGAGTAAGGGACCGATTCGAGTAAAAGACCGATTCGAGTAACAGACCGATTCGAGTCAGAGACCGATTCGAAACTGAGCGATCGAGTCGAGCCCGATTTGGTCGAGACCGATTCAATCGGCCCCATTCGGTCGGACGATTCGAGTCGAACCGATTCGAGTCGAGACGATTCGAGTGAACCGATTGGGGTCGAGACCGATTCGAGAAAGTGACCGCAAAAGTAAAGCCGATTCGAGTTAGAGACCGATTCGAGTAGAGACCGATTCGAGTCAGAGACCGATTCGAGTCAGAGACCGATTCGACTCAGAGACCGATTCGAGTCAGAGACCGATTACACTCAGAGACCGATTCGGCTCGGAGACCGATTCGAGTCAGAGACCGATTCGAGTCAGAGACCGATTCGAGTCAGAGACCGATTCGAGTCAGAGACCGATTCGAGTCGAGACCGATTCAGTAAGTGATCGATTCAAGTGAAAGACCGATTCGGTGAGACCGATTCGAGTAAGTGATCGATTCAAGTAAAAGACCGATTCGAGTCAGAGACCGATACGAGTCAGAGACCGATTCGAGTCAGAGACCGATTCGATTAATTGACCACCTGAAGTAGGCCGATTAAGTAAGACCGATTCGAGTAAAGAGATTCGAGTCGAGACCGATTCGAGTCAGAGACCGATTCGAGTCAGAGACCGATTCGAGTCAAGACCGATACGACTCAGAGACCGATTCGAGTGAGAGACTGATTCGACTCAGAAACGACTCGATTCAGAGACCGATTCGAGTAAGTGATCGATTCAAAAAAGAGACCGATTCAGTCAGAGATCGATTCGAGTCAGAGACCGATTCAGTGAAAACCGATTCGGAGTCGAGAACATTCGACAGAGATCGATTCGAGTCGAGACCGATTCGAGTTAGAGACCGATTCGAGTCACAGACCGATTCGACTCAGAAACGGATTCGAGTCAGAGATTGATTCGAGAGAGACCGATTCGAGTCAGTCGAGACAGAGACCGATTCGAGTCAGAGACCGATTCGAGTCAGAGACCGATTCGACTTAGAGATCGATTCGAGTCAGAGACCGATTCGAGTCAGAGACCAATTCGAGTCAGAGACCGATTCGACTCAGAGACCGATTCGACTCAGAGACCGATTCGAGTCAGAGACCGATTCGAGTCAGAGACCGATTCTATTAGTGACTACTGAAAGTAAAAACCGATTCAAGTTAAGACCATTCGAGTGGGAGACCGATTCGAGTCATGGACCGTTCATTTAGAGACCGATTCGACCCAGAGACCGATTCGAGTCAGAGACCGATTCGAGTCAGAGACCGATTCGAGTAAGTGATCGGTTCGATTAAAAGACCTAGTCGAGACCATTCAGTCGAGACCAATTCGGTCAGACCGATTCGAGTCGAGACCGATTCAGTCAGAGACCGATTCGACTTAGAGACCGATTCGACTCGGGAACCGATTCGGGGTCAGAGACCGATTCGACTGGAGACCGATTCGAGTCAGAGACCGACAGAAGACCGATTCGAGTCAGAGACCGATTCGACTTAGAGACCGATTCGAATCAGACCGATTCGACTGAGAGACCGATTCGACTTAGAGACCGATTCGAGTCAGAGACCGATTGAGAAAGTGATCGATTCGAGTAAGACCCATTCAAGTCAGAGACCGATTCGAGTCAGAGACCGATTGGGAGTCAGAGACCGATTCGGTCAAATCCGATTCGAGTCAGAGACCGATTCGACTCGAGACCGATTCGAATCGAGACCAATTCGAATAAGGAGCCGATATAAGTCAGGGACCGCGTATCGACTGAAAGACCGATTCGAGTAGAGACCGATTCGAGTCAGAGACCGATTCGAGTCAGAGACGGATTCGAGTCGGAGACCGATTCGAGTCAGAGACCGATTCGAGTCAGAGACCGATTCGAGTCGAGACCGATTCGAATCAGAGGCTGAATCGAGTCAGAGACCGATACGACTCAGAGACCGATTCGAGTGAGAGACTGATTCGACTCAGAAACTGACTCGATTCAGAGACCGATTCGAGTAAGTGATCGATTCAAGAAAGAGACCGATTCGTCAGAGATCGATTCAAGTCAGAGACCGATTCAGGTGAGACCGATTCGAGTCAGAGACCGATTCGACTAGAGATCGATTCGAGTCAGAGACCGATTCGAGTCAGAGACCGATTCGAGTCAGAGACCGATTCGAGTCAGAGACCGATTCGACTCAGAAACCGTTTCGAGTCAGAGACCGATTCGACTCAGAGACCGATTCGATCAGAGACCGATTAGTCAGAGACCGATTCGAGTCAGAGACCGATTCTATTAGTACTACTGAAGTAAAAACCGATTCAAGTTAAAGACCGATTGAGTCGGAGACAAAACCGATTCAGAGACCGATTCGAGTCAGAGACCGATTCGACTTAGAGACCGATTCGAGTCAGAGACCGATTCGAGTAAGTGATCGATTCGAGTAAAGACCATTCGAGTCAAGAGACCGAGTCGACTCAGAGACCGATTCGATGAGACCGATTCAGTAAGTGATCGATTCGAGTAAAGACCGTTAGTCAGGCCCGATTCCAGTCAGAGACCGATTTGAGTCGAGACCGATTCGAGACGAGACCTTTTGGGGGTCGAGACCGATTCGAGTCAAGGCCGATTCGAGTCGAGACCGATTCGACTCGGACCGATTCAATGAACCAATTCGAGTCGAGACCGATTCGCGTCGAGACCGATTCGAGTCGAGACCGATTCGACTCGAGACCGTTTCCCCGAGTCGAGACCGATTCGACTCAGAGACGATTCGAGTGAGACCTATTCGAGTAAATGACGAATTCGAGTTTGAGACCGATTGAAGTCAGAGACCGAATTGAGTCAGAGACCGATTCGAGTCAGAGACCGATTCGAGTCAGAGACCGATTCGAGTCAGAGACCAATTCGAGTTGAAACGACCGATTGAGTCAGAGACCGATTCGAGTCAAAGACCGATTCGAGTCAGAGACCGATTCGACTTAGAGACCGATTCGAGTCAGAGACCGATTCGACTCAGAGACCGATTCGAGTCAGAGATTGATTCGAGTCAGAGACCGATTTGAGTCAGAGACCGATTCGAGTCAAAACCGATTCGAGTGAGACCGATTCAGTCGGACCGATTCAGTCGAGACGATTCGAGTCGAGACCGTTCGAGTCGAAGACGATTCGAGTCGAGACCGATTCGATTGAACCGATTCGAGTCAGAGACCGATTTGATCAGAGACCGTTATGTCGCGACCGATTGGATCAGGCCGATTGAGTCGAAGCGTTTGGAGTCGGACCGATGGAGTCTGAGACCGTTTGCAGTCTGAACCGTTTGGGAGTCTGAGACCGTTTGAAGTCTGAAGCGATTGGTGTCTGAGACCGATTGGTGTCTGAGCGATTGGCGTCTGTGACCGATTGTCTTCCGACCGATTGGTGTCTGTGACCGACTGGCGCCCGAGACCGATTGCGTCTGGGACGTTGGAGTCTGGGACCGATTGGTGTCTGAGAACGATGCGAGTGTGAGATCGTATGGAGTGTGAGATCGATTGGAATCTGTGACCGATTGGAGTCAGAGACCGATTCGAGTAAGTGATCGATTCGAGTAAAAGACCGATTCGAGTCAGAGACCGGTTCGAGTCAGAGACCGATCCGAGTCTGAGACCGATCCGAGTCTAAAACCGATCCCAGTCTGAGACCGATTAGAGTCTGAGACCGATTAGAGTCAAAGACCGATTCGAAACTGATATGAGCCACTGACCGATGTCCACAGACCGTATGGCCAGATACCGATAGACCAGATCCGGAGTCTGAGCCGACTGGAGTCTATGACCGATATGAGCCACAAGCCGATTGTAGCCAGATACCGATTGGAACCAAAAACCAGTTGGTGTCTGAGACCGATTGCAGTCTGTGAGCGATTGGAGTCTGAGACCGATTGGAGTTTGTGACCGATTGGAGTTTGTGACCGATTGGCGTCTGAGACCGTTTGGAGTCTGAGACCGATTAGAGTCTGAGACCGATTAGAGTCAAACCGACCGATTCGAGTTTGTCTAAGACCGATTCGAGTTATGACCGATCGAATCTGAAACGTTTTCGAGTCTGAGACCGATTCGAGTAGAGACCGATTTGAGTCAGAGACCGATTAATGTCGCGACCGATTGAAGTCAGAGACGGATTGAGTCAGAGACTGATTGGAGTCAGAGACCGATTGAGTCGGGAGACCGATTCGAGCAGAGACCGATTCGAGTCAGATCGATTCGAGTCGAGAGCGCGATTCGAGTAGAGACCGATTCGAATCTGAAACGTTTTCGAGTCTGAGACCGATTCGAGTCAGAGACCGATTCGAGTCAGAGACCGATTCGAGTCAGAGACCGATTCGAGTCAGAGCCGATTCGAGTCAGAAACCGATTCGAGTCAGAGACCGATTGGAGTCAGAGACCGATTCGACTCAAAGACTGACTCGACTCAGAGACCGAATCGAGTCAGAGACCGATTCGAGTCGAACCGATTCGGTAGTGATCGATTCGGTAAAGACCCTTTCGAGTCGAGCCCAAATTCGAGTCAGAGACCGTTCGACTTGAGACCGATTCGAGGCAGAACCGATTCGACTCGAGCCGATTCGAGTCAGAGACCGATTCGAGTCAGAGACCGATTTGAGTCAGAGACCGATTCGACTTAGAGACCGATTCGAGTCAGAGACCGATTCGAGTCAGAAACCGATTCGACTCGGATACCGATTCAAGTAAGAGACCGATTCGAGTCAGAGACCGATTCCACTCAGAGACCGATTCGAGTCAGAGACCGATTCGAGTCAGAGACCGATTCGACTCAGAGACCGATTCGAGTCAAAGACCGATTCGACTCGAGACCGATTCGAGTCAGAACCGATTCGAGAAAGTGATCGATTCGAGTAAAGACCGATTCAAGTCGAGACCGTTTCCCGGTGAGAGACCGATTCGATTCGGAAACCGATTCGACTCGGATACCGATTCAAGTCAGAGACCGATTCGAGTCAGAGACCGATTCCACTCAGAGACCGATTCGAGTAGAGACCGATTCGAGTCGAGACCGATTCGATTTAAAAGAACGATTCGGTCGAGACCGATTCGACTCAGAGACCGATTCAATTCAGAGACCGATTCGAGTAGTGATCGATTCGATAAAGACCGATTCGAGTCGAGACCGATTCGAGTCAGAGACCGATTATAGTCAGAGACCGATTCGAGTCAAAGACCGATTGGACTTATAGACCGATTCGAGTCGAAGACCGATTCGAGTCAGAGACCGATTCGAATCATAGATCGATTCGAGTCAGAGACCGATTCGAGTCAGAGACCGATTGGACTTATAGACCGATTCGAGTCGAAGACCGATTCGAGTCAGAGACCGATTCGAATCATAGATCGATTCGAGTCAGAGACCGATTCGAGTCAGAGACCGATTCGAGTCAGAGACTGATTCGACTTAGAGACCGATTCGAGTCAGAGACCGATTCGACTCAGGAACCGATTCGAGTCAGAGACCGATTCGATTCGGAGACCGATTCGAGTCAGAGACCGATTCGAGTCAGAGACCGATTCGAGTCAGAGACCGATACGACTCAGAGACCGATTCGAGTGAGAGACTGATTCGACTCAGAAACTGACTCGATTCAGAGACCGATTCGAGAAAGTGATCGATTAAAGAAAGAGACCGTTTCCCAGTCAGAGATCGATTCAAGTCGAGACCGATTCGAGTGAGAGACCGATTCGAGTCAGAGACCGATTCGACTTGAGATCGATTCGAGTCGAGACCGATTCGAGTCAGAGACCAATTCGAGTCAGAGACCGATTCGTCTCAGAGACCGATTCGAATCAGGAGACCGATTCGAGTCAGAGACCGATTCGAGTCAGAGACCGATTCGAGTAAGAGACCGATTCGAGTCAAAGATCGATTCAAGAAAGAGACCGATTCCAGTCAGAGATCGATTCAAGTCAGAGACCGATTCGAGTGAGAGACCGATTCGAGTCAGAGACCGATTCGACTTAGAGATCGATTCGAGTCAGAGACCGATTCGAGTCAGAGACCAATTCGAGTCAGAGACCGATTCAGTCGAGACCGATTCGAGGTTGGATCGGTTCGATTAAAAGACCTATTCGGTAAGAACAGATTCGAGTCGAGACCAATTCGGTCGAAAACCGATTCGTCTCGAGACCGATTCGAATCGAGAGATTCGACTTAGAGACCGATTCGGTCAAGACCGATTCGGTGAGACCGATTCGAGTCAAGACCGATTCGAGTCGAGACCGATTCCAGTCACAGCCGTATCGACTCGAGACCGATTCGAGTTAGAGACCGATTCGGTCACAGACCGATTCGACTCAGAAACGGATTCGAGTCAGAGATTGATTCGAGACAGAGACCGATTCGAGTCAGAGACTGATTCGAGTCAGAGACCGATTCGAATCAGAGGCTGAATCGAGTCAGAGACCGATACGACTCAGAGACCGATTCGAGTGAGAGACTGATTCGACTCAGAAACTGATTCGATTCAGAGCCCGATTCGAGTAAGTGATCGATTCAAGAAAGAGACCGATTCCAGTCAGAGACCGATTCGAGTCAGAGACCGATTCGAGTCAGAGTCCGTTTCGAGTCAGAGACCGATTCGACTCAGAGACCTATTCGAGTAAGAGACAGATTCGAGTCAGAGACCGATTCGACTCAGAGACCGATTCGAATCAGAGACCGATTCGACTTAGAGACCGATTCGACTCAGGAACCGATTCGAGTCAGAGACCGATTCGACTCGGAGACCGATTCGAGTCAGGAACCAATTCGAATCAGAGACCGATTCGGTCGAAACCGTTTCCCAGTCGAGACCGATTCGACTTGAAACGATTCGATTCAGAGCCCGGGGTCGACTCAGAACGATTCGAGTGAAAACCGATTCGGTAAGTGATCGATTCGATAAAAGACCGATTCGAGTCGAGACCGATTCGAGTCGAGACCGATTTAGTCGAGACCGATTCGAGACCGGACCTTTTCAGTCGAGACCGATTCGAGTCGAGGCCGATTCGAGTCGAAGACCGATTCGACTCAGAACCGATTCGATCAGAGACCAATTCGAGTCAGAGACCGATTCGCGTCGAGACCGATTCGAGTCAGAGACCGATTCGACTCGAGCCCGATTCGAGTCGAGACCAATTCGAGTAAGAGACCGATTCGAGTCAGGGACCGATTCGAGTCAGAGACCGATTCGAGTCAGAGACCGATTCGAGTCAGAGACCGATTCGAGTCAGAGACCGATTCGAGTCAGAGACCGATTCGATTCAGAGACCGATTCGACTCAGAGACCGATTCGAGTCAGAGACCGATTCAGTCAAAGACCGATTCGGTGAAGACCGATTCGACTGAGACATTCGAGTCAGGGCCAATTCACTCAGAGACCGATTCGAGTCAGATTTGATTCAGTCAGAGACCGATTTGAGTCAAGACCGTTTCGAGTCAAAACCGATTCGGTGAGACCGATTCGAGTCAGAGACCGATTCGAGTCGAGACCGATTGATCGAGACCGTTTCGAGTCAGAGACCGATTCGAGTCAGAGACCGATTCGAGTTAGTGACCGATTGGCGCCCGAGACCGATTTGCGTCTGGGACCGATGATCTAGGACCGATTGGTTCTGAAACGATGCGAGTGTGGATCGATGGGGGATCGATTGGACTTGACCGATTGGGGGTCGAGACCGATTCGAGAAAAGTGATCGTTTCGGTAAAAGACCGATTCAAGTCAGAGACCGATTCGAGTCGAGCCCGTTTCCCGAGTCATAAACCGATTCGTGTCAGAGACCAGTTCGTGAAACAAAACCGATTAGATCTGAGACCGATTCGACTCTGAGGACGATTCGACTCTGAGACCGATTTGACTCTGAGACCGATTCGAGTCTAGACCTATTCAGTCGAGACCGGTTCGAGTCAGAGACCGGTTCAGTCAGAGACCGATCCGAGTCTGAGACCGATCCGAGTCTAAAACCGATCCCAGTCTGAGACCGATTAGAGTCTGAGACCGATTAGAGTCACAGACCGATTCGAGTCTTCGAAATATTCGAGTCTAAGACCGATTCGAGTTATAGACCGTATCGAATCTGAAACGTTTCGAGTCTGAGACCGATTCGGTCGAGGCCGATTCAGTCAGAAACCGTTTCGAGTCGAGACCGTTTGGGAGTCAGAGACCGATTCGACTCAAGACGCTCGACTCGAGACCAATCGAGTCGAGACCGATTCGAGTCAAAAGACCGATTCAGTCAAGACCGATTCGAGTAAGTGATCGATTCAGTAAGACCATTCGAGTCAGAGCCCAAATTCGGGGTCAGAACCGATTCGATTTGAGACCGTTTCCCGGCAGACCATTCGACTCAGAGACCGATTGATTCAGATCCGATTCGAGTCGGAGACCGATTCGACTCGAAATGATTCGACTCAGGACCGATTCGTCAGCCGATTCGAGTCGAGACCGATTCGACTCAGGACCAATTCGATCGAGAGGTCGAGTGGTGATCGATTCGGTAAGCCCGATTCAATGAGACCGATTGGTGAGACCGTTCGAGTCGGACCGATACGAGTCGAGACCGTTTCCCGGTCAAAGACCGATTCGAGTCGAGACCGATTCGCGTCGAGACCGATTCGAGTCGAGACCGATTCGACTCGAGACCGATTCGAGTCGAAGTTCGACTCAGAGACGTTTCGAGTCAGAGACCTATTCGATAAATGAAATTCAAGTTTGAGACCGATTGAAGTCAGAGAGGATTCGAGTCAGACCGATTCGAGTAAGAGACCGATTCGATTCAGAGACCGATTCAAATCAGAGCCCAAATTTCCCGAGTAAGAGACCGATTCGAGTCGGGCCCGGGTTCATAAACCGATTCGAGCCCGAACCGATTGGACAAAGACCGATTCGAGTCAAACCGATTCGACTCGAGACCGATAGGTAAAGAGACCGATTCAGTAGGATCGATTCGAGTAAAAGACCGATTCGAGTCAGAGATCGATTCGAGTAAAAGACCGATTCGAGTCAGACACCGATTCGAGTCAGAGACCGATTCAGTGTGAGATTGGGTAAAAGACCGATTCGGTAAAAAATCGAGTCGAACCGATTGATGAGACCGATTCCGAGGTCGGACCGTTTCGAGTCGAGACCGATTCGAGTCAGAGACCGATTCGAGTTAGAGACCGATTCGAGTCAGAGACCGTTTTGGGAGTCGGGAGACCGATTAGTGTCAGCGACCGATTGGAGTCAGAGACCGATTGGACTCAGAGAACGATTGGAGTCAGAAACCGATTGGAGTCTGAGACCGATTGCAGTCTGAGACCGATTGGAGTCTGAGACCGTTTGAAGTCTGAGAGGGGTTGGTGTCTGAGCCCGGGTTGGTGTCTGAGAGCGATTGGCGTCTGTGACCGATTGTCGTTCACGACCGATTGGTGTCTGTGACCGATTGGCGTCCGAGACCGATTTGCGTCTGGGACCGATTGGAGTCTGGGACCGATTGGTGTCTGAGAACGATGTGTGAGATCGTATGGAGTGGAGTGGGTGGAATCTGGGACCAATTGGAGTCGAGACCGATTCGAGAAGTGATCGATTCGAGTAAAGACCGATTCAAGTCGAGACCGATTCGAGTCGAGACCGTCCAGTCATAGACCGATTCGTGTCAGAAAAATTTCCCGTGAAACGAACCGATTGATCTGAGACCGATTCGACTCTGAGGACGATTCGACTCTGAGACCGATTTGACTCTGAGACCGATTCGAGTCTAAGACCTATTCGAGTCAGAGACCGGTTCGAGTCAGAGACCGGTTCGAGTCAGAGACCGATCCGAGTCTGAGACCGATCCGAGTCTAAAACCGATCCCAGTCTGAGACCGATTAGAGTCTGAGACCGATTAGAGTCAAAGACCGATTCGAGTCTTCGAAATATTCGAGTCTAAGACCGATTCGAGTTATAGACCGTATTCGAATCTTCGAAATTTTCGAGTCTGAGACCGATTCGAGTCAGAGACCGATTGAGTCAGAGACCGATTCGAGTCTGAGACCGATTCGAGTCAAAAACCAATTGGTGTCTGAGACCGATTGCAGTCTGTGACCGATTGGCGTCTGAGACGGATTGGCGCCTGAGACCGATTGGCATCTGAGACCGATCGGCGTCTGAGACCGATTGGCGTCTGCAACCGATTGGCGTCTGAGACCGATTGGCGTCTGGGACCGACAGGAGTCTGAGACCGATTGGTGTCTTAGACCGATATGAGTCTGAGACCGATTGCAGGCTGAGATCGAATTGCATCTGAGACCGATTGGATCTGAGACCGATTGGCAGGCTGAGATCGATTGCTCTGAGACCGATTGGGGTCTGAGACCGATTGGCAGTCTGAGACCGATGGTCTTAACAGAGTTCAATTGGAGCCAGAGACCGATTGGCGCCAGAGACCGATTGGAGGCAGAAGCCGATTGGATGCAGAGACTATTGGAGGCAGACACCGATTGGAGGCAGAGACCGATTGGAAGCAGAGACCGATTGGAGGCAGAGACCGTTTGGAGGCAGAGACCGATTGGAGGCAGAGACCGATTTGAGGCAGAGACCGATTGGAGGCAGGGACCGATTGGATGCAGAGACCGATTGGAGGCAGAGACCGATTGGAGGCAGAGACCGATTGGAGGCAGAGAGCGATTGGAGGCAGAGAGGCCGATTGGAGGCAGAGACCGATTGGAAGCAGAGACCGATTGGAGGCAGAGACCGATTGGAGGCAGAGACCGATTGGAGGCAGAGACCGATTGGAGGCAGAGACCGATTGGAAGCAGAGACCGATTGGAGGCAGAGACCGATTGGAGGCAGAGGCCGATTGGAGGCAGAGACCGATTGGAAGCAGAGAACGATTGGAGGCAGAGACCGATTGGAGGCAGAGACCGATTGGAGGCAGAGACCGATTGGAGGCAGAGACCGATTGGAGGCAGAGACCGATTGGAGGCAGAGACCGATTGGAGGCAGAGACCGATTGGAGGCAGAGACCGATTGGAGGCAGAGACCGATTGGAGGCAGAGACCGATTGGAGTCTGAGACTGATTGGAGTCTGAGACCGATTGGAGTTAGAGAACGTTTAGGCAACGAAAACATTCCAAGAGTCGTGTCTTGTAAGTACCTGGGGATAATTTTTGATAGCAAATTGGGTTGGAAAAATGAGGTGAACTGTGTCGTAGGGAAAGCCTGGAGGTTCTTGCATTTTACTATGCGAATACTATAAAAGCGTACGGCGAAAGCGTGAGAATTAGCTTATTTATCTCTAGTTCGTGGGTGGCAATCGATGAACCGCCTCCACGTGGTGTCCCCTGGGTAACGCTAAAGGTTCACACCCTAGTGTAGCTCTTCTTCCACTTATTTATGCTACACTTCTTTTATATTTCCTATATGGTCTCTTTTGACCCCTTGTTGTTTTCGACCCCGAAGCTATTAGGTCTCGAGGGCTAGGGTGTTATTCTTTTCTGAGCCATAACGACGTCTCAGCTCTTTTTTCTCCTTCCCTCTTCCACCTTTTCCACCTTCCCTCTTCCACGAAAGAGATAAATTTTCTTTTGTTATACATGTTGCTTTATTCTTGGATCACAACGAAGCACTTACTGGATCTTTCGAAAGCTTTTGACGCCATTGATCCTGACATTTATTTTTAAATTTACCTTCGTATGGCATCCGTGGTATTGCTCGAGATTGGTTATGTTCGTACCTTAAACAACGAAATCGGACAGTAGAAATATCTTACTGGAATAAAGGAACATTATGCCTTCCCGAATCATGCCTTCCCGAATCATGCAGTTGCACATGGAGTCTTGCTGGGAACGATTTTAGAATGTATTCTTTTTATACTGCACGTAAACGATATGACCTCGAAGATTCCTAACGGAAAAAGAGTTCTCTTTGCGGATGAAAGCGTTTTTTGCAACAATGAAACCCCTAAATAGTACAATACCAAATGTTTCAAATTCGTTCCGAAATAACAAAAACTGGTAAAAGATAGCTGTTTTAGTGCACTGTTCCATTTCAGATAAACAATTCTGTACTCCATTGAAAATGAACGGTGTACCATTGACTGATGTTAAGGAAAACATTTTTAGGTCTGTCAATTCAGCGAAACCTCAAATGCAACGTACATTTGAATGAATTGAACACAAAATTAAGTTCATTATGCAACGCGTTCAGAATTCTTTCAAATTTAGCCAGCCTTCATATTGCTCTTTGTGCATATTTCGCGAATGTCTGAGATACGGCATAATATTCTGGGGAAATGCACCTTATATCTCCCAAAATTTTAGATTACAAAAACGAATTGTACGAATCATAATCAAATCCTCCATACGGGACACTCTCTCTTCATTAATCTAGGAATATTACCATTATCTTATCTCTTGAGATACGAATCAGTGTTTTTTTTGTCAAAAATGACTTGCTGAAGGGCGTGCACATATTTTCAGCAATCGCCGATGTTTATAACACTCGACGTAGTAATCATATTCATTAGTTGACAATATCAGGAGCTCACAACACAAACATCTTATAAAAGTTACATGTACATTCTTTTACAACACTTTGCCTGATGATTTTAGACGATTAAACCGTTACATAAGTTTGTCTCAAGTAAAATATTTTCTACTTCATAACTGTTTCTAGAGACTACTAGCGTACCCGTGTGAGAACTTCTCGCATGTTAAACCCCACCATCTTCGCCATTTTTCAATTTCCATATTAAGCTTGTAATATATCTTTTTCTTATGGACCCTCCTATCGTCAATCATGTTCTGTCTTTGTAATTGATAACAATAAAATGATGAGAATGTTAAAAAGGACCTCATTCTGTAAATTAAGGTATGATGATCGTTCCTTTGATGCCTGTGGCGTCAAAGTTTAGGTTTTAAGGCTCTAAAATGATTCGTTTAGGAGTAAAATAATCATATAGATTCGGAAATGCGCCGGTGCATTGTGGGTTGCATTTCTAATGCTTACTTAAATGCGTATTTTAAACAAATTCTTCATGGTTTTAAAGTCAATACGAAATTCTCCACGTCTCCGTGAAAGTCTTTAGTGACCTCATTTCTAAGGAGTGGTTGCGTGTGGGAGTCGCAAAAGGTACATATACTGCTGAAATAATATAGGAGACGATAATGAACATCAAAAGAACATTAATTTTAACAGTGATACGTAATGTATTATTTACCGTTCTACTATATAATTTAAAAAACCTCTAACACGTATTGTACCTCAGCTTCTGTGTCAATGCCCCCCCCCCCATCTGCATCAGGTTTTTCGTCCAGTTTCCCTGAACCATTACGCGAATTCTGAGATGACCCCTTGTTTTTCTTCTGGGCATAAATGTATCTTCAACCCGAATCTATAGTTGATTTGTCCCTGAAAATAGAATTTCTTAAATCGGAGCATACATTTCATTCATAATTCTTACCAAAAACTCTAATATTTTCTGTAGTCAGAATTAAACTTGTATATGGTTTAAGGTAGGGATTCCAGATTTCAGAAAACACTTTACCCCGTAGTGCGTCACATTTTTTAACTGTTTTTGACGTAAAATAAAATAAATATATGAGTAGTCCGTGGCCCGTGGAAATACATGTAATTTTTTTAATAATTACAAAACAACAAATTGTTGGTAAAATTCACTTGTTTCAAAATTACGTTTACGTATTACGTGATTTTCGGTCTTTCTCGGCGATTAGAATGAAATCCGGACAATCCAAATAATTCATAAGTTCCAAACGACGCCGGGCATGTCAGCTGTCTTATTAGTGTAATGATTGATTTATCTCGGGAGGGGGAGGTGATTTATTTCTCGCTGGATAGAAGGATCCGGCGCCGACCTTCAAGTCAACTTGGGGGGCGGGTTCCCTATTGTTTTCCCGAAATGATAGTAGTAGATCATGTAAGTGTAAGTGAGCGTGCCAGTGGAGAGGATCCGATGAGAAGGAAGGATCGCGAACTCCGTGGCCTGTTTATTAGGGTACTTCTCCAGCACTCGTTTGGTATTGTTCGGAGAAACTCCGCAAACTACCAATCAAAGCAGCTAGTAGAATTGCCCTCCAGACAGCGTCTGAATTCGACCCACCGACGCATATAGCTAGTGTCAAAAATCCACAAGGGTTCAGAATTTTCGACTCTAGTTCGGACGAATTCAACCATTTTCTGGAAGAGAATTCAGTACCATGTGAATAGCTGAACGATATCTTAAAAATGGGCCAAAGTCCGCGAGCGATCTTTCCTTCTTGATCTTTTACCTTCCGCCCATTAGATACACATTCACACTCACACTTAAGTGCACTGCAGTATCACACATATCGGGAGCTTAAAGCTTGTTCCGGCTAGGGAGCTCCCCGGAGGGGGAGCTATCTGGAGAAGGATCCAAGCCAGTCGACGTGTGTAACGTCCGTTCCAGGGGAGGGAGGATCACCGCCACCTCCTGTCTATAACACGCACTTTACTCACGAGACTTATGACCAAATAATCGGGGTGCCGTGAAACAGTAAATGATCATATCAGTGAATCACATGCACTTCAGCGGCTGAGTGTTGCGCAAGGAAGAACCATCATTTGATTCTGCCACTCGGACACGCTTTGCGCGACCTTGAGTTTTACGATTTGGCACTATTGAAGTGTTAATTTGAACTTGAGACTGTTGAATTGGTTATAATACCTAAGAAATTGCAAAAGGGATGTTTTATATTATAAGTGAAATGAAACAAAGGAAATCATAATCTGGACATAAATGTAACTTCATTTTCTGTGCACGTCTTCTAGAATTCAGTGGGAAACACAATTCTTCAAATTATCGTTTCCATGTCGCGGCAGGAAGTAATAAGAGGATAAATAAGTAATAAAATTTATTGCTTAGTTATCCTTGAAAATAGATTTTATTACATGGGAGTTTTTTTGTTGTTTTTTTCTCCCTTTCAAAATTCAAAATGTATTGCTTATTTATCCTTGAAAATGATTTTATACATGGGAGTTTTTTTTGTTTTTTTCTCCCTTTCAAAATTCAAAATTTAGGTAGTATATGACTTAGTGTAGGGATCACAGAATTTTGAAAATGTGCACACAATTCACTTTTCCCCATAGCACGTCATACGCAGTTTTTAACTGTTTTTTTTGACGTAAAAAAAATAAAATCAAACTTAGAAGACGCCCGTGTGTATAATTCAACATCCTACTAATACATTCTCCTTACTAGGGGGCGGATTTTAATGAAATGTGATTTTTTTCTTTTCAGTTTAGTCCTTCATTTTATGTTATGTCAAAAGGTAATGAACCATTTTTATGATACTTTTCATTTTTTCTTCGATTAAATTATTTTTTACCTTTTCCCCTCATTTTTAAAGCATTTTCGCTGATTTCATCGATTTTAATATCAATTAAAACCTTTATAGGTCGGCTTTATAGGTAGGTTATATTTGCTTCAAGTAATATTTACGAGATGCAACAAAAATCGTTCTTCACAGAATTCCTGAGTAACCTATTCGTTTGCGATGTCAGCTCAGAAATTGTAATGCAACCGTTGTGAGTGTGTAATCAAAATTTCCTGTGTAACCTATCACTACCATTTGCGGTTCACAATAACTGAATTCAGAGATTTCCTGGTCCGGTAAAACCAAAAGCGGAGCGGAGTTAACTTGTAAGCGTAGTTCACTTCAACGAAAGAAAGAAGCCTCAATTACATCAATAACATATCCAACAGCTTGAATTGTTCATCTGAACTGGTTTTGATCAAATTCTTTTACGTCATTTTTCTTTTCTTTTAGACAATTTTTAAATATTTTCAGAGCATTTTATTGATCATTTTTGGTTACATTTTAGGTCATCAAAATCCGCCCCTACTCATTATATTTGCTACTTGAGTCCATTGAAGGGGACGTCACGCTCGGTCGCACGGTCAATACTGTGGAATTATGTAACTATCTTGAGTAAAAGGGAGAAATGAGGTGACTCTCTTGTAAACATTATTGTAAGTAGAAAGACATAAAAGAAAAAGCACTTCAAACTGATGAATTGTCCTGTGAAACTGCAGTTTAATTTTGGGAAATCTTGTTCAATACAATTACGAATACATCATCGAAAGAGATATAAATTAAAGAATTACGTATGGTGATTGATTTGAAATAAACATGCTACACTTCGAATTTGTATTACCCGAAAACCTCTTGACACGTCCTTAAGATTCTCGTTAGTCGTATGTTGGGATCATGACTTCATTGAGTCCATCGCCTCTTCAAACTTTAAAGACCGACCCCGTCGGGAATGAGGCGCCCGGCTGCCTTCATCACATCTCGCCACCCTCGATCCCTCTCCGCCCGCCATTCCGCCTCCACCTCCGCCACTGCGGCTGCCGTTCCCGCCATGACCTGCCCCCGCCGCCGGCGAGATCCCGCTCGACTCCGCAGTGGCTGCTGCTGCCGGAGAGATTCCGTCCCTGACTTCCGAGTTGGTCCCTTACTCCTGCCAGCAACACCCAAGCCCCACTCGCCGCCCCGAAGCAACCACCTCGTCACCCCTGCCGCCACCCCCTAGCGACGTCGTCACAGTTTTCGGCGAGTCTCCACCAATGACCTGCTCAATACTTTTCGCAGCCACTGTTCTAGACCCGCCCCCCCACCCTCCTCCTGGGTTGAGAGCCAGCGCACCACGCCACGCCATAACCAGACCACACGGCCACCATCTACGCCCTAGGGTCAGTTCTAGCTCTCACCATCTCTCTCTGTCCTTTTCTCCACCTCTCTCTTAATTTCTCCATCTTTCTTTTTCTGACTCTATCCTTTTCTCCATCTCTCTCTTTCTCTCTCTCCATTTCTCCATCTCTCTCTTTCTCTCTCCATTTCTCCATCTCTCTTTCTTCTATTTCTCTCTTTTTCTCTCTCTCCTTTCTCCATCTCTCTTTCTCTCTCTCCAGTTCTCCATCTCTCTTTTTCTCTCTCTCCAGTTCTCCATCCCTCTTTTTCTCTTTCTCTCTCTCCATTTCTCCATCTCTCTTTTTCTCTCTCTTTTGTGTTTTTCATAGTGCCACCTCCATTGAACAATCCCCAGCGAGCCGCCCCTGTTCCCTTTTCCACCGTCGCCACTTCCTTCCTCATTCCCCTTTCCCCCTTGTTTCCACGCCCCCCTCCTTCAACCGGGCCCCGCCCACTCGCATCGCCGGCGAGCCGCCCCCGGCAGAGGGAAACCGCGCAAAAGACGCGCGTGCCATTCCAGCGTTCGCCGCGGCGGGCAGAGCAGCGGAGAGGGAGGGGAGGGGAGGGGAGGGCAGAGACGCCAGCTTCCTTGCAGAAGTTCACTTCGTCAGCGAAAGCAAGGCGAGGAGTCGCCCGCAACTTACCCGCAGTGCCGGGGGCTTATCGGGCACCGGTGCGTAGCCTTATCAAGAACCTCGCCCAGTCCCCGCTCTCGCCCCACCGCCTGTCTTGCCCTCCCGCCCCCGACACCGCCCTCCTAGTTTCTGCTCTCGTCTGTGGCCTCTCTCTGCGACGGCCATACTCCGGTAAACCTCCCTCAATTCTCCTTCTGCCCCGTCGCGGCGATCATCTGGAGATTTCGGGGAGCGTCACCCATCAGCGTGATGTTCTTGAGCGCGCGTTCGAGCTGTTCGGGGACGGCGCGGTGACTCGGGCGCAGTGACGCGGAGCGGCGTCCGCGGAAGCGTCGGCGAGGGCGAATGATGATTCAGTGCTAACAACATTGGAATCGAAAAGAGACGGAATTGGAAATGGGAACAACATATTGAAACAGTATTTAGAACCGGAAGAAAAGTTTAAATGGTAGTCTTACAAACAGAATGAGGGAAAGAATTGCCATGGAAATGTTGGAGCTACAAGGAAACATGGAAAGCACTGAAAGTGGATAGAGGATGGTAAAGAAGGGATCGGCGCTACGGACAAGTACAGAGACGTTAGCATCAGGGAAATGTGTCTTAAGGTGATTTGATGAGGTCAGATACAGTTGGAAATGTGTATGAGTTTTAAAATTTCATATTTTTCAATATAAAACAATTTTATACCCAAACTTTTGAGTGCCTTTTCATCAATGTTTTCATAAATGGAAAATTTTCTTTTGTATGAAAAAAATGTGGCAAATAAATTTTAGTTTGAACCGGACTACATAAAACTATTATTTACCTGAGAATGCCATATGGTTGTTTTTTCCGATTTTCTCAATTGGGAACTATTAAGCCATGTTATAGGTTCATTAATTATAATTAATTAAACCTAAAGTTAGTTACACAAAATTAACTAGGATTATTAATTAACTAGTAAATTCTAAAGTTTTACACATTTTATTGAATGTGATAAATTATTGATTTTCTTTAAAAATAAAATCTGTAAACAAGTAGCCAATTAAACTAAACCATATCATTTAGATATCTGATAGATAATAAACCATATATTTCTTAAAGTAGTGATGCTAAACAGCACATACTTTCTCCCGTTATGTTCAAATTTGCAATTTTCGAAAATTAAGAGTTCAACGAAAATGAGACACGCGTCAATCTTATGCGTAAGTATCCACTTGTATTCCACATTTAACTAGCGGTGCTACAGATTGACACAGACTTTCTTGTAATAAAATTTTATAATGTTACTTGATGTGGACTGGTACTGTACAGTCTGGCCCCTCCTTCTTCCCTGCTGCCATCTATCGCAGCCCGAAGAACAATTTTGTGAAATTTTCTCAACTTTTCGGTTTCCAAATAGTAACACCGAAATATTATTTTAAAAATATTAAAGAAGGCTAAAACCTCGTCCAAAATAACGATTTTCATTGAAAAACTTGGAGCCGTTTTTAAGAAAATGGTGTTTAGCGTAATTGTAAACGCGAAACTTGCAGCTCTTTTTCACAGGAATCTATTGAGTTTTCGAAAAATTACAATTGAAATAATCTGAAGAACTTCTACACACATATTCAATAATGTACACAAATTGGTAAAAATGTGCATATTAACGGCGTGAGAGATCTTTTAAAGAAAATACATTTGTATAATTTTTGAAAAAACAAGACTATACGAAAATAAACTTAATTATAAAAAGTCACATTAAACTGTACAATTATCACTATCCATTGGAAAAGTTTACAGAAATATTTGGAGCCATCTTTGTGAAAATGGCTTTTGAGCGTTTCTGAAAATGCAGAAATTCGATATCATTTTAAATGAAAACTGTTGAGTTATCGAGAAACTTTATATGACATTATTTATAGCATATTTAAATAATAATATAATAATATGAAGAAATTGCAACTAATATAAATATTAGTTGTGAAAGACAAGTGAAAAAATTAAATATTTGAATGTTTTCAAAATACTAACGACTAGAGCAACATGGCGTTTATGATATGATATAGGGCACATATGACATTATCACTACCAAACATGTAAAGAAAACAATTTGGAGCCGTTTTTTGAGAAAATCATGTTTTTGTGATTTATTAAAATTGCAAATATTTCATTTACTATTGCACGAAAACTACTAAACTATACAAAAATGCACAGGAGCTCAATCAAAGAATTATTTACGAACTACAAATTTCATTTCAAGAAAAAATCTCCATCTTCAATTTTATAGTTATTGGAAGACGCAGAAAATACTCAAACTTTTGCAATTTTCGAAAATTCAGAGTAAACCGTGAAAATCAAACCTATGCCACCTTTATTAGTATATTTTACTCCATTCGTACAAGAATTGTGAACGATTTTTTTCTCAAAATTCAAAGCTTCAACTAGAGCGTGATGGACAGGGGTTTCTTCAGTTTGGAAAAGATCGTACGTGTGATTTAGGCGCTAGGCAGGCGGACGGAATGAATGCATTTTTTACTTGGCCAGACTCAGGCCATGAGGCCTGCTCGCGAAGAAAGAAGGCATTACTTGGGCGACGAAACATGCAATTGAAATTTAGCTCAGAGGCTTCATTTAGGCTTGATGTTTTACATGCAGTAAATCTACTAACATGGGACAGCCGGCTTTACGTTCACTCTGAAGGGGTGCGAAGGATTTTTTCGCCCTAAAAAACTGCCACGGCTTCGATCGGGTTTAAACCCGCAAACTTGGGTATAACAACCAGAGATGCAACCGTTACACCATCGCTGCCTCCGCCGAGCGGATGGAGAGGCTGACGGATGTTATTAATGAAACTACTTTTCTGGAATCAGGGGACAGCAAAAGTGTATTTACGTTTATATCTCGAAATCGATTTTCCGCAGCATTACATTACTTTCTCTATACTACGTATATTACTCCGTACATACGAGCAAGTAAAAATGTAGATAATTTCGTTCTCAACACATTGTCATTCGTGATATCGTACTCCCTTTAAATCAATTCCCATTTATACGGAAATTCCACTGCCATTACTAAAACACCATAAAATGTGAAGATTTTATTGATTCCAGATGCATTTGTATTACGTGTTGTGTCCGTGGAAGTGGCACTTCTTCCCCATTAGAACGTAAGATCCGGCGCCGCCCTACGTCGGCTTCCAGGATTTGTCCCTCCAGATGCCTCACCCCAGCCGGGGCAAGAACTAAGCTCCTAACTGGTCTCCCGCCGTGGAGTGATGCAGTTTAAGTGAGACTTTATGCCTAAGGGGAGGGGTAAGGACAATTGATTGATTGATTTTTTCGTGTTTCCTGGCGCGTCAACTGCTGTGGTCATTAGTCCCGTTAATGTAGTGCATGTTTTCTCTCTCGGGAGAATGCGGTGATCTTCCCCCACTGGATGGCAATATCCGGTGCCAACCTACCGTCGGCTAGTGGGGTTTCCCTCAACCAGGACTCTCCCACCAGCGGGGCACCGCACCAGTTGGGACAAGCTCCGGTCCCGACCGGTCTCCCGGAATATGTGGTAGTGTAGTGCATGTTAGTGTAAGTGCATGTGTAAGGGGAGAGGATAGGACAAGGAAGAGGAAGGACAGATCGCGCGCGGTCCGTGGCCCATTTGGTAAGGTACTGCTCCGGCATTCGTCTGGTGTTGATCGGAGAAAATACGGAAAACTACCGATCAGAGCAGCCGGCCGCTAGAATTCTCCTCCAGACAGCGACTGAATTCGACCTATCTGAAAAGCTAGTGCCGAAAATCTTGCCGCCTTCAGGACCCGAACCTAGGACCACCTTCACTTGTTAGTGATGGTATAAACCGGGGAAAATTCCCGGTCAAAGCAGCGAGCCGCTATAATTCGTCTATATTGTCCGTTTTAATTGTGATGAGTTTTGGTTTGATATCACCTGTGAGGCGGTTATCCAACCGGGAGCTTCCTCGAGATTTAAATGTTTGGTATTAAAGGTCCAGATTGGATGACAGTGTCCACTTTTCCTTTTAGGTTCCAACCTTGGAAAGTCACTATATTGAAATCAGGCAACAGAAAACGCTCGGTGAATTCGTCCTAACATTGTTGCTATTGTCGGAAATTCGCATAAGTCAGGACTCGAGCCCCCCTAGACATCTCGACCAAAGATGCTGCCAATGTAGCAGTGTTGCGCTTGAGCTTTGGTAGCCAGAGTACAGCCACCTTATGATTCCATTGCAACCTCCCCACTATTCCCCGCATCGTGGTGGCAACTACGCCCTAGCCTAGGGAAAAAGAAGAAAAACATAAAAAGAAAGGACTCTATATAAGGAATGAAGACCTAAAAGAGTCAATAGCAGAGAAAAAGAAATTACACTTAAAATGGTTGGCTAACAAAGACTCGCAATCCTTAGAACTCTATAAGATTCAATGCAGGAAAATAAAAACCCTCGTAAAAAAAGCAAATAAAGAAAGCTGCCACAAATATATATCAGATATTGAGCATGATATTCACGGGAGGCAAAAAAAAAAAAAAAAAATTTTTAAAATTGGAAAAAGTAAACACCTGTGGAATGTTGATGAAGAGGATGAAGAAGAAAAAAGAATATCTGACAGGCCAGTCCTCTACAATGCAGTGGATAAATTAGAATCTATTGAATTAGGTGGGCTTTACGGCCACGCCCACCGTTTCCTCTCGCAGGTAGGTCATCACGACGGTGTTGCCCACGCCCCACTCCCGCTCCCGCTCCCACTCCCGACCCCGATTTCGCCAGCGCCGGCCGCCGCCCAGGCGTGCTTCCTCCGCCCCGCCACGTGCGACGTGCGACGACTTCGCCGTGGAACTCGTTAGTCCCGGCGGGGGCGGGAGCGGAGACGGAGTGAAGCGGGGACGAATGGGGTGGAGGTAGCGGTAGCTCAGTGCATCAACTGATGTCATGCAGCGCCTCTGACCGGGAGGTCCTGCAGGTCCTCGAGTCCTGATGGCGGCAAGGATTTTCGATACTGGCTTATCAGCTAGGTCGAATTCAGTCGCTGTCTGGAGGAGAATTCTAGCGGCCGGCTGCTCTGATCGGTAGTTTTCCGTGGCTTCTCCGATCAACACCAGGCGAATGCCGGAGCAGTACCCTATCAAACAGGCCACGGACCGCGCGCGATCTGTCCTTCCTCTTCCTTGTCCAGTCCTCTCCTCTTACACACACACACACTATCGTGCACTACACTACCACATATTCCTGAAGACCGGTCGGGAGCTTAGAGCTTGTTCCGGCTGGGGCGGTGCCCCGTTGGTGGGAGAGTCCTGGTTAGGGGGATACCCCACTAGCCGACGGTAGGTCGGCGCCGGATCTCGCCATCCAGCGGGGGAAATCACCGCCATCTCCAGAGAAAAAACATGCACTACACTAATGGGACTAATGGCCGAAGCAGTTGACGCGCCCGGAAACACGAAAAAATCAATCAATGAATCAACGAATAGAGTGGAATGGGACGTGGGGCAAATGGGCCGATGGGGAAAAAAGAAGCGGAGCCAGTCGAGACGGGACGGCGTAATGCGGAAAGGAACTGGGTGGACAGGCGGGGCGAGGAGTGCGTGGCGGGAATGGGGGGACGAGGGAAGTGGGATGGGATAGAGATTGAGTCATGAGAGGAGTGTTGGGAGGGAGAAGATCTGGAGAGCGGTGGGGAAGCGAGTAGGAGAAGTGCAGTAGTAGGGCAAAGAGGGCTGGGGAGAGGGGGAGTGGAGATACGATGGCGAGTCATGGGGGGGGTGGGAGGGCTTGGAGTTTGTAAGATGCGCAGGGAGGGAACAGGAGGACCATGAGGTGGTAAAGTAGGGGGAGGAGGTAGGAAGAGCGGGAAATGGGGAGGATTGGACGAGGGGGAGGAGAGGGCGAGGGGGAGGAGAGAGGACATGGGAATTGGAGGGTGGGCAGGGGAAGAGGTTGGGCGGAAGAGGTGACGAGAGGCTGAGAGGGAATGGGAGGGGAGAGTGGAGACGGCGGGTGATGGTTGAGGTGGAACGGCAGGCGAGGGAAGGCCGAGGGGCTGTGAACTGACTGGCAACGCGTTCCCCAACGAGGACGCGACCGGACCGTCGCGACGCCTCCCGCACCACTTGCCCCTTGCATGATGAGGCCGCCTCCATGGCGCGTCTGGTGCGTGAGGGAGGCGTACGCCCACGGCGCGTCAGGCAGCTGCGGTTCGGTTGATTGATTTTTTCATGTTTCCGGGCGCGTCAACTGCTCTGGTCATTAGTCCCGTTAGTGTAGTGCATGTTTTTTCTCTCGGGAGATGGCGGTGATCTACCCCTGCTTGATGGCGAGATCCGGCGCCGACCTACCGTCGGCTAGTGGGGTTTCCCCCTAACCAGGACTTTCCCACCAGCGGGGCACCGCCTCAGCCGGTCTCCCGGAATATGTGGTAGTGTAGTGCATGTTAGTGTAAGTGTGTGTGAAAGGGGAGAGGATAGGACAAGGAAAAGGAAGGACAGGTCCGTGGCCCGTTTGTTAGGGTACTTCTCCGGTATTCGCCTGGTGTTGACCGGAGAAACCACGGAAAACTACCGATCAGGGCAGCCGGCCGCTAGAATTCTCCTCCAGGCATCGACTGAATTCGACCTAGCTGAAACCGCGGGGAGCCCGCCGTTCTCGGGGACGTGAACATGCGGGAGGCCCCGATTTCCTGGGAAGTTAACTCCTGTTCAGTGAGAGGAAGTGGCGGATGTCTTTTTTATTATTTTTTGCACCTTCAAATTATGGGTTCCGACGTATCTTAGAGGGGATGAGGGTCCAGAGCGAAAAAAAATATTGGTAATAAAGAATTTCACCATGTAATAGAACTCAAGAAAAAAAATCTGTTCCTGTTCTTGTTTTTAGTCTAGGGCCGAGCAAAAACACAAAATTAATAGTTGAAATATACTTTGGCATTATCGTAAGTAATACTCATCACATGAGTTCATTTTGAATTAAATTTTCTTGTTAAGTAACTCCCCGTCTTCGAGAAAAAATAGTATTAACATCTTATATATTATTTCAAATATCTAACTTTTGAGCAGAGAATAAACATCATTTCATCGTCACTTTAAAAAGTTAGCAAAAAATAAAGATGTCGACAAGTTAATAATATTACCGTGTTTCAGATTCAAATATATTTTTCAAGTATCTCGTTTCTCTGCAGCAATAAGTTACGGAGTGGAGGATATGGTAGGGTGTGTTGAGGTGGGTCAGGGTGGGATGAGGAGGTGGAGTAGAGTTTCTGAGTTTTTGGTAGGCTGGATCTTAAATCGCAAGAACTAACGTTCCCTGAAAATCCACGTGGAATTTGTTGTGGAGAACACACGTGGAAATAATTGTGGTTTCCCTGTGTGCCGTGCTTCATTCCACTACTTCTCTATGGTTCACGTCATTATTATTGTATTAGCAACTCATTGAGTCATAACTCACTCAACAACCCATAATAATAAAGGAAATAATTAAATAAACAAAATATAAAGATCACTTCAGAATTTCTTGATTAACTTTTACTTTTCATTATTTCTTATGTTTAAACGAGTTTTGTTGAAACTAGTAAAATGTACACTTTTTTTTAAATTCCTGTCTTCCATGGAACTTAACTAACACTCGAAAATAGTTTGAAAGGACAAAGTTAAAAACAAAGTTGCTAAGAACTCAAATGTAATTATAATGAAAACAGCAACCAGCACAATTACATAAATATCCAATCCCTAATCTATCAATTTAATGAAAAAAACTTTATTATGACTTACGAATTATTCAACTATTAAGGTCATTGGAATCCATGAGTTATAATCTATAAAATTGTCAATAACGATAATGTTGTGGTGAATGATGGAGAAATAGTGGAATCACGGGCAGGAGAAACGGGATCTCCGTTAAAATATCAAAATCGATTTTCCTTAGCACTACATAACTTTATACTACGTATATTTCTCCGTATATGCTGCATACGTATACGAAAAAGTAAAAGAAGCAAGAATGAATAAAACTCCTCCCAGTTCCCGTGCGGGACAGCGCATCTGCCATAAAAAGCTCTAAGCTCCCGTCTGGTCTTCCGACATGTGTGGTAGTGTAGTGCATGTAAGTCTTCAGGGGTGAGCATAGGATAAGGAAGAGGAAGGATAGATCCTCCGCGAACAATGACCTGCTTGTAGGTGTACTGCTCCGGCATTCGCCTGGTATTGACCGAAAACTACCGATCGGAGCAGAAAGCCACTTAAACCACGGAATTTGGTTATATTTCTTCATGCATTTATTCTTTGAAAGGTTATTGAGAAATGGGTATTAACGTATTATGATTGTCGGGCACGTGTCTTGTGAATCGACGATTGCAATTTTAATCCGTTTGTATTAGAATTAATATTTACACGATTCGTGCTAGTAGCTGTATATGTATATGTTAGCTTACGCCAAAGAAGTACAGTTTACGTGTAGTCACAGAACACTTTGTTTCCCTTCTCCCTTTAAAGAACACAATCCCCGTCCATAATAATTATGCCTCGATAATTACTCTGGAGGAAATTTCACGGACGATTCAAATTGGAACACTCTTCACTTTTCAGCCGCACCGTCCTGTAATATGCAATCATCTTCTCATCTGTCACGAAGCTTGCCCGACACCGTCATCAAACATTAGCTGTCCGTCATGCATATTCTATTCAGAAACGTATCCTGTGAGCTTCCCCAACCGAATTATTCTAGTCGGTGTGTAAATTGGATTGCATTATACGTGTAACGCGCGGGTGTAATTAGGTTTATGTTAACTATATGTTGGCCCCTATCACCTGTGGAGCAACACTTGCCGAGTGCGGCGCGTAGGGTTGCATAATCGATAACAAATCCAGAGCCGCCCCCGCCCCCGCCCCCTCCCCCGAGATGCCAGCAGACAACCGAGCGCGCGCCGAAGGTCGAGGGAGCTGGAGCACGCACCGCTGCAGTTTCACGGTCAGACCGGGGGATGTGACTCAGGGCATCATGACACTGCAGTGCCTGTGGCCGGGAGGTCGCAGTTGGTGACCCAGCGGTGGAAGGATTTTCGACACCAGCTACTTAGCTAGGTCAAGTTCAGTCGCTCTCTGGGTCTCGATTCTAGCGGTCAGCTGCTCTGATCGGTAGTTTTCCGAGGTTTCTCCGATCAATATCAGGCGGATGCCGGAGCAATACTCTAACTAACGGGTCACGGACCGCGCGCGTCTTTTCCTTCCTCTTCCTTGTTCTATCCTTACCCCTTACTTACACTTACATGTGCTACACCATCACACATGCGGGGAGACCGGTCGGGAACTTAGAGCTTGTCCCGTCTGCGGCGGTGCCCCATTGGTGGGAGATACCTAGTTCAGAAAAACACCGCTATCCGGCGGTCAATTCGGCGCCGGATCTCACTAACCAGCGGGGGAAGATCACTGCCAACTCCTGAGATAAAAACATGCTCTACACTCACGTGACTAATAGCCTTAGCAGTTGACGCACCCGAAATCATCAATGAAAAATTTGACGGTCAAAGTTGTAGTATACCGAACCACGCATACGACTGCAAGGAACAGAGGTTTATGTCAGCGTGCACAGAGGTAGGAGATGAGCATGGAATGGGCTGGGTGAACGAAACGTAGCGGTAATGAGCCAGGCTGAAGTTGATGTGTGGAAGGTGAGGAAGTGGGTCATTGGGAGAAAGATAACGAGGAGCTCGTGATAAGCCGACGACACACGGTGGTCTGAACGGGACCGAAACGCGCTCATAGGACACTAACTTAAATAACTATTAATTTAGTGAATTTGAAAATAAATAAATCGAAACATATTCTAAGTGTAAAATAATTAAATCCCACTTAATTCATATTATTTATTTATATATTTATGTCGAAAACAACTCTAATCTGACATGATTGAAGATGAATAAAAGCTTCATTTATTTGTCCATAAGTAAAGAAAAGGTTATTATTTTCATTTATTCCATGACTGAACGGAAAATGTGTTAAAAGGTAGGTAGAGATAGTGTTTAGAAAGCTTTCAACAATAGTTTTTAAAAGTAGAAAAACCGTAAAAATCTACTTTAAGGAGTAAAAATAATAAAAAGTATGTACTAATACTAGAAGTGACTTACACTGTAAAAATTGTACTACTTGTTTGCCATTTATAATGTTAAACATTTTACATCATTTCACATATTATATTACTTAACCTGTCAGAGGTGGCGCAAGGATGCTTTGAACCAAAAGTCAGAAACTGATGTTTCATGATATGGAAATGTCAGAGACCTGGCCGTCTATGTTGGCTTCCAGTGAGACTTCATGTCTCTTGACTCTTATTTTTAGCAGTCGCGATTACGCATATGTCAGAGGTCATTTCCTGTCTGGATCATTTCACCCTGCGCGTCACCTGTGACATGACATCCAGGTCTGTCGCTTCGACTGCTGACTGCGCGTCCACAGCGGGATGCAATACGGGGCAACGCCAAAAATTTACGAATTTTCATTTCATATCATATATTCATTTCACAGAGAGTTTCTAGTTTTTTTATAGTGGCCCGTCAATGACCACTCAGTAAATAGAAATGGCACTTTCTTTCAAAGCCCGTCAAGTGAAGTTTAAACGTTCGCCATTTTCAAAAAGGCAGGCCGAGGCGACTGTTATTAACGAAACAATATTACCAAATGTCCACTTAATAACATTTATTATTTTCTTGGAAGTGTTTTTAGTTGTTTTTGTGTAATTGACCGTCAAAAATCACTTACTTTTGGCAAGGTGCATTCTTTCAATCCTCATCATGTAAACTTTAGACGGTCGCCATTTTAAAAAAGGCAGATTGAGGCGATCTAATTTTCGTGTAATTGTCCATCAAAGATCACGTAGTTTTTGGGAATGGCTTTCTTTCAAACCTCATCATGTAAATTTTTAATACTCGCCATTTTTAAAGAGGACAGCCGAGACGGCTGTTTTAACGAAAAAAACATTAATTAATGTCCATTAAATAATACTTATTAATTTCATGAAAGTTTTTAGTTGTTTTTGGGTAATTACCCGTCAAAGATCATTTAATTAATGAAAACCACGCTTTTTTTCAACCTCGTGATGTAAACTATAAATGGACGCCATTTTGAAAGAGGCTGTTATCAACAAAAACTATTTACAATTGTTCATTTAGTAACATTAATTTCAACGAGATGTGTTTAGATACTTTAATATTATTGGCCGTCAAAATTCACTTATTGCATATTTCAGTTCTACAGATCTCAATTCCCTGTTTAAATATATTGAAAAAAAAAAATTTCAAATTGAAAGGAATATTTTTCACAAAATATTGAAAATGTTACGCAATTAATGAAAATCTGAAAATTGAGAAGATAATAAATTTTCAAAAGTAATGGATTTCGGTATAGGTTCGGAGGTAATGATGCTCTTTTCAAACACTTAAAGCAAAATTTAAACGGTCATCATTTTGAAAGAGGGAGACCAAGGGAAATCTTCAATAATGTTCATTTAAAAATATATCTAAATTTCGTGGCTGTGTTTTTTGGTGTTTTTTGTAGTTGCATGTGAAAATTTACCTAATCAAAAGAACAAGCAGTTTTCGCACTCTTTAATTACGTCAGGATTAATTTAATGAAAAATAAACAACTTCTTTGGTATATTCAGAAGAATATATGAAAGCACATATAATTTCTGGAAGTTGAAAAGTTGATTAGGAAAAAAGTTAAAAACAGCGAAAGATATATGTAGCTTTTTTCACTGCTTAGGTAGCTGAATTTTTCTCCGGCTGAAACGCTTGGCTTTGAGGGGTCGTATGGCTGCAAGCATTGATAAAAATGATTATTTTTCGTGGTTTCTAGTAATTTGAAGTATGTGAAATTGAAATTTATTTAGAAATAATAGTTTTTCAAAAATTAAAATTTAGTGCCTATGCGCGCGTTTCGGCCCTCCTCAGACCACCGAACGATGTTAAAGCCGCACAGTTGACGGGGATGTAGGGGCTGAGCGGCGAGGAGCAGGAACCACTAAGCAGAGAGCATGCAGGAGTGGGCGGGGAGTGCGTAGGAGGGGAGTGCGAAGGAGCGGGCGGGGGGGCGAGGAGGGATCCGGGGGGAGTGGTCGGGGAAGGGAGAAGTGAGCGAGGCGGGAAATACCCGGGGGCGTGGAGGAAGTGATAGGACAGTGTGACAGGCAAGGATCTGGACTTTTCTTTAGCGAAGTTTTATGGTGCACGAGGTTTTGACGCCACCGTCTTAGGTTCTTGCTTTTCCAACGCCTTACCTTGGACTAGCCGTGGGAAATAATGTGTAAAATGAAGAAAATATAGATGGTGAAGGATTTTGGCTCGCTCGTGACTCATAGTGGAGTCTCTTGCCTTTCACCACGATCGGGTTCGATTCCCGTTGAATATCATGTAAAACGTCTTCCAATAAAACGAGTTTGACTGCTTCAGAAGGGCTAGTCCTCCCCTGTGAAGTGTTCCAAACCCTACCCCTTTCCTAATTCCTTCGCAATTCTGGCCGGTGGGTAGTGTCTCAGGGACGCGTGAAGTATACGGTTCGTACGCGGAGGTGGCTATCTGACGATCCTCTTCGACAACTGACTAGACGGAACGAGACATGTATAAATACAGCGTCCTCTGGAACACAGATGGCGCTTGATAATAAACATTAATTGAGGATTACTCCGCGCTCAACGCTTGACCTGGGGTGAAGAGACGCGTTTCGTTGATAAGTTAAGGACGCAACGAATTAAAAACAAAGCAAAAAAATCTCACATTCATCGTGGGAAATTACTCTCCAAAATCCGAGTTGCAAGATTAAGTTGTTCACTTAGCGGAATAAACCTATTGAAAATGCTATGAAAACAACTGCCTTAGCAAGGTCTTGTTCCATATGTATAAAAGCTATGAAGTTTCACCGTTAGCAATTATGTTTTGCTCTCAGGAGAAGTTATTCAATTTGTTTTTGCGTGTCCTACAAAAATATGCTCTTAACGTTGTCTATATGATATCGAATTTAATTTTTTTTAAAAAAAAATTTAAAAGAGATACGGAAACCCGATATTTCTATTTAAGGAATTAGCCAATAAACGAGACTCCCAAGAATCACCCTGAAAAAATAGAAGACAATCTCGAAAACTAAGAATATTTCTCATGCGTAATAGGATAGAGAGATGAACGGCCAGACTGCAGTGATTAGTCTCTTCAACGAACACTTTTCTAGAATTGCTATTGACGTGGCGAATATTCTAATGCGACAGAATTCAACTTAAAACATGTCCCCCAAAAATTTCAACTCCTTTGTTTTCGAATTTCTAATGAAATTCTCAGAATACGTACTAAAAATAAATATTCAGTTGGAGTAGATGATTTTCAGCTACTTTCCAGAAAGCCGAGAAAAATAAAATTTAAAATCACTTCAAGAGTCTTTTAACAGTGGATCAAAATGATTCAGTTTTTGAAATATTTCTAGAACGTGCCATAACTGACCATTGAATTCTGAATTCTTAATAACCTTCGTATGGAATGCATAGCATTGCTATAAATTGAATTTATTCGTTCCTTCAACAACGACCAAACAATTGAGATACATTATTGGTATGAAAAAACACTATTCATTAAATGATTTCATATAGTAATACATTCCTAACAAGTTATTTGAACATCCAAATACCAATATTTTAATGGCAATAATGATATAATTGCTGTCGGTGTAGGGATTTTCCTGTCGATCATGTTTTCCCCATTCATTCTGGGAGCGAATTCGAGATCCCTTGTTGCTTCAGTGTCCTAAAAGAGCTGTACTTCTCGTTAAAAGTAATATGCAGAGTACATACATAGCTTATTGACGTAATCAATAATTGAAATAATAACAATATTGAATTAAATTTTAATAACTATAAATAATAAAAATACTTATATTTTGTAAACATGTTGATACCACATGCTGGACATCTTGAAATCCTTGACATTTGCCTGCCTGTGGCTGCCACCTCCCCTCCCGAACGGCCCCCGCCGCACACGGGTCACCCGGCAGGGGCGGGGGTGGGGGCCGGGGCGGGGGCGGGGACGGCGGGCGGGGGCCGCTGCGGCCGGCGTAGTGTCAATCGCAGGGCCAGGTCGCCGCCTGAACGAACTTCAAAGCTGTTTTTAATAGCCCCGCGGGCCGCCCTCCGCCCGGTGCCCTTCTCCCGCCGCCCGCCGCCCGCCGCGTGTGCAATCGATGGTCGAGAACGTGCTCGCAATATCGGCCGCTCGGAAACTTCGCCGCAACCGCTTTCTCCAAACTAGCCCCGCCCCCTTCCGCCGCGCCTCGCCCTCTCCCCCGCTTCGATGGCAATTATCGCCTTTCCCTAACCCGCTATGAAGCGTGCAAGCCACTCGCTCCGGGTGCGGAGTTCCCGGATAGCTCGCCGGTTGAGAAGGAGTTGTCGGAAACGCTGAGCATGGCATCGATTTCAAGACATGGACAATACTGGGCAGAAAGGACGTAGAAATGCGACCTAATAATTTTATCTTCGATAGTTTAACCCATTATATATCGTGTGTGTGTGTGTAATTAATGCCTTATTTAATTATTTCTTTAATACCTTGACTTTGGTTTTCCTGCTCTTGTTCAATGACTTGGTTCGCTATGGTATTACATGCCTTTTTTTACTTATATAAATAATCGGGAAGTTCAGGAGCAACACTACAATAAATAAATAATTCGGAAGCATGACATTATCTTGTCGTCACGATCTCACTCTCTAACCGCATCCAGAGATGATCTCACAAAGGGAAACCACTGTTGGAGCTCGTTCCATATGAATTTGAAGGAGCTGCACGTAGGCGTAATTTCATACTACTCCGATTCGAGTACCTCCAAGGGTGTTGCCAAACGTTCGGCGAGAATATGAAAATGCTAGTAAATGACCCTTACCATGTTGTTCTAATATTCTCTCTTCTGCAGCAAGCTTTCAGAGAAGTCTACGAAATAAAAGGTGCAAAGCTACTTAAATAAATGCCTTGCCAAACATAACCACATTTTTCTAACTTATTGTTCTTGTTTGTTAAATGTATTTACAAGAGTTAAACATGTGTACAAGATATATACCAATTGATTAGGTATCAAACCTTTTTGAGAAAATGATACTGCAATGCAAAAAAGTAACGGTAACTAATGAATATTTTATTATGCAATATTTTATGCCAAGTTTTTATGGAAGCCTGTAAAGTATTTCATTGCAAAGGACATATTATTGGACGTCTTAAGGATTTTACGTTTCGATTTGGTACGTTTTGTCATAAGAAGCAGAGAAACTTGAATACAAACCTAATGAATGGCAAAACTCCGGGATGCAGATACGTTTATGCACCCAGTGCACCAGACAGGGGCTTCCGAAACAAGAGCTCCGAATTAAGACCTTTAATAACGAGGTCCATCAGTCCCCGATAAATGGGTTCCTGTTCAAAACGAATTCGAGAATACGCCATGAAAAAATCTCGAAATAAAACTACACGTGAATCCCGCATTTCGTTAATATTACATTTTATTATTGGTGCAACTGCATGCGTAAAAATAATTTCCAAAAAACAAAAACAATTTGCACAGCACGTCCGTTTTTCTTCGCCATTAGTAGTTTCACTCATGATATTTGCTTCTTGTTGATACAGAACTAACTATACGCTGGTGTTTGGAGTAACACATCCCGAAAGAAAGAGACTTCGTGTCATGTCTCTCGCTATATCTTTGGTGCAACTTTGTCGCATGAAATTACCCGTCACTTTTTTTATTAGCGTTAATTTGATTTACCCTGGACTCCCTACATGCCTGACAAGTGTGTAACGTTTATTCTGAGACACATGTGTATATTTTTATATTTTCTAGTTAATATTTCTAAGTTGTGATGTTGTATAAAGTATGTCACTTCTTGATTGGCAATGGGAATATTCCAAGCTCAAAGAATTTGATTGATTGAGTGATTAGTAAATCCGGGAGCGTCAACTGCTAAAGTCATTAATATTGTAAGTGTAGTACATGTTTTTATCGCGGAAGGAGATCATCCCCCCCTCTATATAGAGATCCAGCGTCGATTTACCCGTCGGCTTGCCGGTTTTTTTCCACAACCAGATATATTTTACTCGTGGTACTCCTCCCCAGGCGGGTCAAGCTCTAAGCTCCCGAATGGTGATTCGGCAGGTGTGGTGATGTAGTGTATGTAATCGTGATTAAGTAATGGCAAGGAAGAAGGGGCGAAGATCGCGCGCGGTCCGTGGCCCGTTTAGGGTTCTGCTCCCGCATTCGTCTGATGTTGATCGAAGAAACCACGGAAAGCTACCGATCAGAGCAGCCGGATTCTACAATTCTTCTCCATACACCGGGTGAATTCGACCTAGCTATGTAAAAAGCTCAATGAAGAGAGGCTTGTAGGAATTATTTCACTTTATCAACATACATGGTTTAGAAGTTTGAAACATTTATCCTGAGACACTTGTATGTTTTCATTAAAACAATTTCAATATTTATTCACATTTTTTTTACTTTTGAGATAATAGCAATGAAAATATGATTTTTTCTAAGAAAATAAATGTGTACAATAATTTCTAGTGTAAAATATGAATTAAACATTCGATGTAAAATTGCAAAAAAATTACTAAAAGAATAGTGATTTTTTGTAACAAAATTATATTTACCTACCGTTGTGTGTCTGTGGATTGTGAGGAGACTTTCGTTTCAGACTATTTCAAACATTAGTGGAAGAGGCACATTCTATTTTGAAACTTAAGGGTTTATTTGGTAACCGTCCAGTAACCTGAGAGGAGAAAGGAAATTTGATGATAAAGTAATCTCCAACTCTCCGATTCAGAGCCGATGACAATTTGCTCTCGTCTCCTCCCGTCGTCTCCTCCCGTCGTCTCCTCCCGTCGTCTCCTCCCGTCGTCTCCTCCCGTCGTCTCCTCCCGTCGTCTCCTCCCGTCGTCTCCTCCCGTCGTCTCCTCCCGTCGTCTCCTCCCGTCGTCTCCTCCCGTCGTTTCTTCCCGTCGTTTCTTCCCGTCGTCACTTCCCGTCGTCTCTTCCCGTCGTCTCTTCTCGCCTCTTCTCTCTCCCTCCGTCGTCTCCTCCCGTCGTCTCCTCCCGTCGTCTCCTCCGTCGTCTCCTCCCGTCGTCTCCTCCCGTCGTCTCCTCCCGTCGTCTCCTCCCGTCGTCTCCTCCCGTCGTCTCCTCCCGTCGTCTCCTCCCGTCGTCTCCTCCCGTCGTCACTTCCCGTCGTCTCTTCCCGTCGTCTCTTCTCGTCTCTTCTCGTCTCCTCCCGTCTCCTCTCGCGTTGCCAACTCCTCAGCCTCTCCGCCAACGGCGCTACCCGTTCCGCGTCCACCTCCACCCTGTCCATCGCCGTCCATCGCTCTTTAAAGAAGCGGGAGCGGATTTTGCGGCGGGGTCCCTGAAGTTCAGCGGATCAAATGGGACTTGGGCGACGCGGGCGGGCGCGGCGCGTGGCGCGGGGGCGCGGCGGCCGGGCCGGCAATCAAAATTAATTTGGAACCGCAACTTGCGAGGCGGCGGCGGCCCAAGTGGCGGCGAGTCGGCGCGGACCGGGGCGAGAGCAAGGGAGGCCGGGGGAGGCGTGGCGGGGGCGACAGGCAATGCGAAATGGGTTGAGTGCATTGGGGAGGGACGTGCAGGTAGGTTGGTGCGTTGCACGATGAGAGGAAAGATGTAATAGAGACGGGCGATACGACGCGTCGTGGAGAAGACAGGCGGGAAGGGGGGGGGGGAAGGGAGCGGTGGGGAAAGGGAAGGGGCGAAATATGGAGGTGTGGATAGGAAAGTGTGTAGCCGGGTAGGAAAGTGTGTAGCTGGGTAGGAAAGTGTGTAGCAGGGTAGGAAAGTGTGAAAGGCGGGTAGGAAAGTGTGTAGCGGGGTAGGAAAGTGTGTAGCGGGTAGGAAAGTGGGAAAGTAGGGGGTAGGAAAGTGTGGAGCGGGGTAGGGAATTGCAGAGCGGGGTAGGGAATTGCAGAGTGGGGTAGTGAATTGCAGAGTGGGGTAGTGAATTGCAGAGTGGGGTAGGGAAGTGAGGAACGGGGGAGAAGTTTGGAGAGCTCTTCTCGAACACGGAGAGATGGGATCGTATTGAACAGGGTGAAATGGAGAGTGTTGAGGTAGGATTGAAGAGAACGATGAGATTTGGGAGGTACAGGTCAAAGGGGGGCGGGCAAACGCCGAGACTGGGCGAGTCGCTAATAGGGCGAACAATGAATAGCATTTAATAGACCCATCGAATAGACTGCCCGTCTTTTAAGGTCAGAGCGTAAACAATCCTACCCGTTGTTTGGTCCGGGGATTGCTTCTCTCTAACAGTACATTAATTTTGCTCGACATGTGGAAATCCTGAACAGGGCAATTTGACCTACTGACTTACTATTAACTGTAAAATGTTCATTCAAAGAAATCCAGATATGTATTTTGGTGTAGGACTATCGGAAAGTCATATCTCCCCATTTCTGCTTTTTCCGTAATTCGAATCTTCCGGACCTTAAGATAATTTCTCAATACTCCTAATGTTTTTCCTATGGTTCCATGAAACTACGTTTTTTGAATCAATGACTCCAAAAACCTACATTCTAACAACAAAACTTAATGTAGGGTGTCATTTACAACTATATAATTATTTGCAAATATAGCAATCACCTTATCGACAATATCAATAACCCCAAATATGAGTTTTTCTGTCGAAAAATCGCTACTCCCCACTGCAGCATTACAATAATTTATCTTGACTACATAATTACGTAGTATCAAGTTAACTAAAAATATGACTATACATTCAGTACCTTGCTTTCAGGACTCAATCCACATCGGTTTTTCTATTGATTTTTAATACTCAGTTTGAATCTCAGAGAGATAGATTTTCAATTGTATTTTTAGTTCCATTGTTTATACATGAATGTTGTTTATTAATTTCACGTTAAGTGTTACAAAGTAATGGCGAATATTTAGCTATATAACGTGAAAATGTTTTCGCTCTCCTTCTGACGAAGTTGGAACGTTCTGGCAGTTAACTCGGCGGCGGAAAAAACAAGCTAGAAGAAAAGAGACCAAGAGAGAAAGCGTGTTAGTCATGAGGGAACTATTTACTGACATCCACCGCAAAGTTTTCGAACAGCTAACTTCTCGAGAGAAAATTAAAAGCGGACCTTAATATAAAACGAGACATACTCCACGAGGGAACGCAAATTAAAGTAAAGCAGTCGCCAGTGCATCTCCAGCGAGCTTTTAAAATGTTAAACGCAGTGCGAAAGAAATTGAAAGAACGATATTACGGCCAAATAAATAAAATAGGATGGAGTTTCAAATAAAAACACTTGATATTTGGTATAAATAAAATGGCAATTTTACTGAATACGAAAAGTAATGACGTTTTTCCAAAAATCAGATTATTAACAATTTTGAAATCATATCTAAGAATTATTTTAGACAAACTGAGGGTGGGATGATTTTTTAAGTTAATTGTTTCAGTTGTGGATTTTGAAAAGTTAAACGAAAATTTATGGTGTGTTGTGTTAATATATACAGGATTTATTCATCGATATCCACTTTTTGCAGGACTAACAATAAATACAAAGTGCTTAAAAGTACAATTTACCGTATTATTTATTGTAGTAAACTTAACATTCTTCCCTCAACATTTCTGAGCTAGAATACCACGTCGATATTATAAATACTCAGGTGTCTATAATTCATGAAATATTTTATCACCACTAAATTCAACCATCTCTCTAATCGGAATTATTGTATTAATCTTTATAATGTGAGAAATAATAATTTCCTATCGAAAACTGTTTTTAAGAAACTTAAATTGATCTCTGGTATGATATCAAAAACTTCCACCTGATCATACGAATTCACAAGACATTAAAATCATTATTGAATTTGAGGTGTGTGTGAGCTTCCCGAGCTGTGGTCTTCAGGCTCGATTTCTGGTCCTCCCAGTTTTTGTAGCGGTGTGACGAAGAAATGCTCAAGCAGGCGGATCTTGCTAGTTACGGTGGAGAGAGTACGTCATGTTCGCCTCATGTCGCTCTTACCACAAGCATGGGAATGTAACTTGGCCCAGGGAAGGGACACACCTCTAGCTGGCCAGTGAAGTCGCACTATCGACCCAATAACTCCAAATATATAATCTGAGATCATTACTTGTTCTAGATGTTGATAATCGCACCATCAGATTCGAACATTAATAATCACCCCCGGACAGTCTTCCAGTCCAGAAATCTTAAATACTGATTCAACCCCAGATTGACAGAACCAAATCATATTTACAATTAATTGAGCTGGATTATATTACGGATTATGTTCAGAACGTTTTGAGCCAACGATAGATTTATACCAAAACAATTCATTAGATGACTGAAAGTAAGTAATGATCTCTTAAATCACATTGTAGTAATTAACGACTACTTCTGGTAAGAGAGAGTAGTTAATAATGACGTATTCAAATTATAGTAATATTTCGCCAAAACCAAAACGCCAAAAATAGTTATATTCCTTAATTACACGAAGAGCCACAATAATACGATCATCTCTCATAGCATTCTTTATGTGTATGTATTTGGGGATATTGGTTCGGTAGTCCGACTTCGCCGGCCAGGAACCGGTGTCCTCCATGCCTGGTCATTGTTAAATTGGCATTGCTTGGGGGTAAGAGCGAACAAGACGTATTCTCTTCACCGTAACCAGCAGGACCTGCCTGCTTGAGCTTTTCTCCGTCCCACAGCTACAGAAACTGGAACGATTTTAAAGGAAAGCTACAACTCTGTTTGCCTCGACCGGGAATCAAACCCGGGACCACAAAACGGAAAGTTAGTACGATGCCCATGAGGCATCACAGTGGCATATTGTTCATTATTACATTTATTTATTTTACGTAAAAAAACAGTTGAAAACTGTGTATGACGTGCAATGGGGGAAAGTGAATTGTGTGCACATTTTCAAAATTCTTTGATCCTTACACTAAGTCATATACTACTTAAATTTTGAATTTTGAAAGGGAGAAAAAAAACTCCCGTGTAATAAAAACTATTTTCAAGGATAAAAAGGCAATAAATTTTGGCCCTTATCCATGTTGTCCTTCAGAATAATACTTCCTGGCGCGACAACATGAACACGATAATTTAAATAATTGTATTTCCCACTGAATTCTAGAAGATGTGCACAGAAAATGAAGTTACATTTATGTCCAGAAGCAAAACAAGGGGCCAACTCAGCATTTGCTCAATGGATCAGAGAAACTGGACGAAAAACCTGATCGAGATGGGGGTCATTGACCCGGAGGCTACAATACAATACTTGTTACAGTTTGTTTATACACATTTATACAGTTCAAATTGTAAATAATGCATTACGTATCATTGTTAAAATTAATGTTACTTTTCTTGTGATGCTCAGTATAGTCTCTAATTGTATAGAAACAGTTATGCAGCAGAAACGATTTCACTTGGGATTTAAACTTTTCTATGGAATTTAATCGTTTAATGTCATCTGGCAAAGTGTTGTAAAATAATGTACTACATGTACTGTATGTGAATTTTTTGTAATGAGCTGTTAAACTGTCACCTAATGAATATGATTTCTACGTCCAGTGTTATATTAATAGATATCGGCATTTTCTGAAAATATATTCCTGCCCTTAAGCAAGTGATTTTTGACAAAAACCGCTGATTCATAAATAAACAGACAAGGTAATGGTAGAATTCCTAGATTAATGAAGAGAGGCTTACATGAATCACGTGGGTAGAATTTGGTTATTATTCGTACAATTCGTTTTTGTAATCTAAAAGTCTGGGAGCTATAAGATGTATTTCCCCAGAATATTATGCCGTATCTCAGGCGGGAATGAACATTTGCAAAATATACACAACGAACAGTATGAACTTGCAAGAATTCTGAACGCGTAGCGTAATGAACTTAATTTTGTGTTCAATTCATTTAAATGGACGTTCCATTTAAGGTTTGACTGAATTGAGAGACCTAAAAATTTTGTTGCCTTAACATCAGTCAATGGTACACCGTTCATTTTCAATGGAGCACATAATTGTTTATTTGAAATGGAAAACTGCATTAAAACCGTTTTCTTTTCGTTTACTATTAATTTGTTATTTCGAAACCAATATGAAACATCTGATATTGTACTATTTACGGTTTTTTATTGCAAAGGATGTTTGTATCATCTGCAAAGAAAACCGTTCTTCCGTTTCGAATCGTCGTGTGCATATCGTTTACATAAAGTAGGAACAGAATAGGGCCTAAAATCGATCCTTGAGGAACTCCACTTGCATTGGGCAAAGAGTCGGAAAGGTGCGTACGTAATGTTCCATCATTCCAGTAAGGTATTTCCACTCTCTGTGATTGTTGTTTAAGGTACGAACATAACCAATCTAGAGTAATACCACGGATTCCATATGAAGGTAATTTGGAAGTAAAATGTCATGATCAATGACGTCAAAAGCTTTTTTATTATAACTATAAATTATTTCTTATTTCACCAACATTATCCCAAGAACAATTGAAATTTGAAATTAAATGAACAAACTTACTTCATCATTTTATTTATTTATTTATTTATTTTACGTAAAAAAACAGTTAAAAACTGCGTATGACGTGCTATGGGGAAAAGTGAACTGTGTGCACATTTTCAAAATTCTGTGATCCCTACACTAAGTCATATACTACTTAAATTTTGAATTTTGAAAGGGAGAAAAAAACTCCCATGTAGTAAAATCTATTTTCAAGGATAAATAAGCAATAAAAATTTGAATTTTGTAAGGAAGAAAAACAAAGAGAAAAAACTCCCATGTAATAAAATCTATTTTCAAGGATAAATAAGCAATAAATTTTGAATTTTGAAAGGGAGAAGAAAACTCCCATGTAATAAAATCTATTTTCAAGGAGTCATATACTACTTAAATTTTGAATTTTGAAAGGGAGAAGAAAACTCCCATGTAATAAAATCTATTTTCAAGGATAAATAAGCAATAAATTTTGAATTTTGAAAGGGAGAAGAAAACTCCCATGTAATAAAATCTATTTTCAAGGATAAATAAGCAATAAATTTTGGCTCCTATTACTTCCTGCCGCGACAGCATGGAAACGATAATTTGAATAATTGTGTCCACATCAAATATTTAAACTATTTCCATAAACTGAATAAGAACCCTCTTATGACTATTCATTTTCCATCATACTGAATTCCTAATCGAAGTTTACTTACATGAAACATTAGTTAATAAATTATATTATGAATTCAAAACTCTATTAATCAGAAACAAAACTATAGGAAGATTCTTAATTTTTATTTCCTTATTTGCAATGTTTTTATTTGATAAGTTTTTAAAGTTTATTTCCTTATATTTTTACAAGATCAAGATACTTATCACTTACATTATTACATTACCCTTATCATTCATATTGTATGGATGAATTAACAATAGGCAACATTTATTTGGTCGCACGTTTTATCAATATTTATTACTTCCGCAAGAAACTCTTCCAATTCTGATACCTTTTGTAGTTAGTGATGATACTATTAAAATGTTATCCCATTAGCCCTTGCCATCCGACTAGCAGCAAACATAATTGCAGGTAACCTCCAAATAACATTATTGCGAAACATGGGTCCTAAAATCTTAAAATCAACTATGTTAATTTAAATTCTCATATCACAAATCCTCTTACTAATCCTTGAACTAGCAGTATTTACTATCCAATTGTATGTATTTGCTGTATTGACCACATTGTATTCAGGAAAAGTAAATTAATTTTAACACATAAAAATCATTCGTTGCGCGTAATTAATATTAGTACATGAGTCTATTAGACGAGATATAGCTGCTATACCAATAGAAGCAGGCTTAATTAGTACATTTCATCAATATTAGTTTATCATCAGCTCGGCTGTCCAGGTCAGCACAATGCCAACATAAAATTGTGTTATATAGAGAATTTAAGCTGTCCGTATAGTACGTATTGCGAAAGCACATAATCAGTGCATAACTTAATTTGTATTGGTAACGTTTAACAAATATGATTCAAAAGATGGCAAAAAACGTCTTTTGTGGCGTTTGGCATTTGAAATACATAAATTGTATAAATTAAGTTTTACAGACATCTTGAGTTATAAATTCTGTGGTGGCTGCGGAGATTTTATGGTACCCCATGATAAACTAGCTGGGGTCAATGAGGTATCTACCACATTCCCGAAACACGTGTCTGGCTATATGTAATCATATTAAAATTACATTTAATACTATTGTGGTAGATACCTAATTGACCCCAGATAGTTTATCTTGAGTTATTTTTGCGCGGTTTATGACGCCCTTAATTGAATGCAGATTCATTTTTGTTATTTATAATGTAGTGTAGCGGTGCTGTAAGAGAACACTAAATAGGATTCATCGAGTGGGAGCTCAGGACCAATTGCGTTGCTTGAGAGGATTAGAAGTAGTAAAGTGCTCGTGAGGTTCAAGTTGTGAGCCAGGCGAGGGTTTCACACTACTCTGTAGAGCGTGAAGGGCAGTATTGACTTTCGTCTTGAGGAGCGTTTTACGCAAGTATTGTTTTTTTGTGCAACACGGCATGATACAATTTAAGATTTAATCTGTACAGCTAGTAACCAGGCTTTCAGGTGTGTCATACATTGTAAATATATGGATGCGTGAACAAATTGTATGAATTAAATATACAAATTTGAAAATAGAATCATTTACAGATATTAAAATTGTATTGTGCTTAGAAAGCCCTTAAGATTGTATCGCTTTTCGCAGTGAGTTTGGCACGTGTGACTCAATCACACTGCGTTCTTTTTATATTTTTTTTTCTCTGTTCTCATGTTCTGTCTTCCTAACAGAAGTCGAAAGGAATATCCCATTTCGTTTTCCATCTTTAGGAAAAGTTCAAGTTCATTTAGGTTTCGTCACTGAAATTGTAGAAATTTCGAGTGCAAATTCCATGGAGTTCCGCCGCACGGTGAGATAAGTGATCTAAGGAAAGCAGCTTCAGAAATCCCATTCGAAAAACAGCGCGCCAGGAAAGACACTTCGCACTGGCACCTTGTTGGCGAGAGTGCTACCAACAGAAATGATGTTGGTAGCTCGAGCTTCAGCTTGAAAACGTAAATAGGGTACTTAGCACAATCATAATAGATGTTGGAAGTGTGGTCCCGTTCACTTGTTTCCCAGCGATCTGGTTGCTACCAACATAAATGCAATTTTTAATGCAACGCCCTGGCTCGGCTCAGTGCGGACAGACTTTTCTTGCGCACTATGTTCATTGTTTTGATACATATTGAAACTGATGAGGCCAGTGCTAACAAACAAAAGCATATTGTGCCGGCCCGGTGGCCGAGGTCGCTAAGGCAGTAGTGTCGTAGTGATCTCGGACCGATGGGTCGCGGGTTCGAATCCCACCTCGGGCATGGTTGTATTGTGTTCATTCTTTCACCCCTTATCATCATTCACCATATCGTTTCATCCACATAGTTACCATACCGTTAACAGCAATAGTGCTCGCTAATGACCTTAGATGCTGAAGCGACCTTAATTAAACCAATAAAAAAAAGAATATTGTGTATTGTATGTGAATTTTTTGTAATGAGCTGCTGATACTGACACCTGATGAATATTATTTCTACGTCGAGTGTTATAGTAATAGTCATCGGTATTTTCTAAAAATATATTGCCGCCCTTAAGCAAGTCATTTTGACAAAAACCACTGATTCGTAAATCAACAGACAAGGTAATGGTAAAATTCCTAGATTAATGAAGAGAGGCTTCCAAGATTCACGTGGATGGAATTTGGTTATTATTTCGATTGTGATAGCATGTTAATACATTTTCCACATACGTAATTAAATTTAAGTATTTCCCGGAGTCGCTTATGTGCATATGCCCCGGCGAAACTTACACATCACCATAGCGGTGTCTAACGAGAGCCATAACGAAACACTTTACGACGGGGCGTGGCTGAACAGCTGTCGCGGCGGAGGGATACTTCTCTGAATTACATGTCACGTTCACTTGTTTAGCAAACTGTCACTTTGGCTCATTCTTAGGAAAATCCTTCTATAAAAATGAGCTTGAGCGGAGACAAGCCGTAGAAGACGGCTAATGGCCGTTGTGGAGCAGATCGGTGGTTTGCAGACATACGGAGGGCGAAAGTAAATGAAGCGATGTGGTCATAGTTGTGGCAGTGGCAAAACGTTGGGCGGATTTGGGGGAGAGGTGAGGGTGAATGCACAAAGATAGGCTTTGGAGGATGACTTTGAAGCGGATATCTAGGATTACTAAAGGTGCTAAAACAGCACATACTTTCTCGCCCGAATTTTTACGCAAAATTACGCAAAAAGTACTAAAATTTACGAAACATTGTACATGACCTTGTTTCAAATTCCATCTTTAAGGAATAGATTTAATTAATGGAAAAATCTCTATCTTTAATATTTTTGTCGTAGGAAGACTCCGAAAACACGAAGAACGTTTGCAATTTTCGAAAAACGTTTTCAACAATCATGAGACCTGTACCATTCTCTTAAACGTTCTTCACACAATCCACTAACAAAAGTTAACCAAAACAATGGAAGTTTTCAATTTTGGAAAATATACAAGGGGCTTCATATAAAGTAATTAAAATATCGGTTTCAATTTAAAGGGGCCACGACCAAATCGATAGGGTAATATCAATTTTGAAGAAAATCGGCTGAAAGGTTTAGCGGCTAGCGTTGTTCAGGGACAGATCAAACGAGCGAACGTTTTACCGTCATTTTGCGGTACCAAGGACTCAAAAAACATAGATTCTGGTGTCAGTACGTCTTAGAGGATATTTTCTTAATTTAGGAACGGGTTTTATTAACATTTTCGTTACGAGGGACCTGTAATACGAGTTTTGTGCCGAAAATTCGTTGTTTTTTCGCGCAGCATTAGATAACGTCCTCTCTACTCTGTAGGGAAAAGGTAAAAAGGAGAGCCTGCACTAAAGAGAGCTCAGAAGCAGAATAGACGCATTGGGGGTAGATTAGAAAGTAAAACGTCAGTAAATGGGCGGGGTGTGGAGATTGAAGGCGAGTAAATGTGGGGGCGCAGAACGGAAGGTGGAGGGATAGTTTATCAATAAAAGTATCAATAGAATTTTCAATAAGATCAATCAGGTACTATCAGTCATCAATCTGTAGTGAACAAGAGAAGAGCGACCCGTCTTTTAGTCGCCAGATCTGGGTTTCCACTTCGGAGTACTGAGTTTTAAACAGAATTGAAGCATGTAAACCTTTGAGGTATGAATTGTCGTATCACTAAACTCCATTAAATGAGAACTCATTTATCCCAGAACCTAACTCTAACAAATCTAATCATACCGAGGATAGTGTTTTTTTAATTGCTCAGACATGTGGAAAGGTTCACTTCAAAATTTCAAATGCAATACACGTCATGCACTACAGTCACGGATATCTTAGAAAACAAAAAGTAGTGGTGCTGCAACTGAATAAACTTTCTCGCATTTTCTGAAATGACCACGCCATATTGTGAAATACACGAACCTCATGATCTTCAGAATGAAAAACGTTTAATTGTCGCAAAACTATAAAGGCAACTTGAATCAACTCTTAAGTTCATGAAATATCGAAGTTGAAACATTCACATAGGGTAGATAGTTACGTTTACGATGGATAACCATTTGTATTGACGGCACACGCGTGGTGGCGAAGACCATTGCAGTCGCGTGGGCGGAGTGATCCCTAGTGACTCGCCGAACAAGAGTCCCGGGTGACATTCACATGGCGAGGATTGCCGGCCGCATGACGTGGGGATTGGAGCGCGACCATTTGCCGGGATGACGGGGCGGGGTGTCGTGGCAAATAGACACCACCGGAGGGAACAGTTCGATGCCCGAGCGCAGCCCACGGGGGTGGGCCCCCGCACCGCCCGGGCCTGCCGTTTGGGAACCCCACGTGGTGCGCGGACGGGGGGTTTGCTGCTTTTAAACGGTGATGCAACCAACCTTCTCTTAACCCTTGTCGGGCTTTGAGCGCTTTTTCGGGGGTAATTCCCCGTTATTTTAGGGTTATTACACTGAAAAAGTCCCTTTTTTAAAGGTCTCGCCCACGCCGGGTCAGTCAGGTCCCTTTTTACCCCCCTTCGGCCAGGGCTCGACGCCGTTAGACCCGGGGGTTCCCTGGCCGGTCCCCCCTGGAACCCGCAGTCTCAAACCGCTTAACCTTCGTGACTTCACGGAACGTAATAAACAAAATTCGGCTGCCCCCGCTTCCTGTGGGTGGCTCTGCATGAAAATTCCCCAGCTGGGGGTTTCTTGGGTTATCAAACATTCCCCCTAATACGGTATGAAGGGAAATAAAAAATTAGATGTTTTTTCGTTATTCGATTTGTTTTAATAAAAAAATTGTTTTAATTTTTAAGACAACCAAAAAATGGCAAAATTTGTTTTTTATTTCATTACGGTACTTCACTTTACAGAAAAACAATAGTTTACTGTTTGAGTGATGTGAATATTTTTAATATAAAGAGAAGTTCCATAATCAAATAAATTATGTCATTTATTGAACAAGTAGACCGCCTTTCAAATTGATACATAATTCCATTAAATTTACAGACGATCAATAGAAAACTTTTATTTATTGGTTTATTTTACTTATTTTTTAGTTTATGGAATATCATATTATAAAATCCACAGGAAACTAAATACAGGAAGAGATATCAAACATATAAATAAAAAATAAATATAATAAAAAGGACTTTTGAGTCATTGTGATGAGAAAGAGTTTTTATTCAAAATGGGAATGAACAAATATAATGAAGTTAAATGTGAAAAATATTAGGATCAAGTAGACGTGTAATGGGGAAATGATATTTATCAATTGAATACTTTCTTTATAATAAAAAGGACTTTTTTGTTTTTTTGTAATTTACTCCTTGCAACAGGTCCCTAAAAAATTTAGACAGTAGAAAGATTTTTTAATTCTTTAATTCCATTTCAAGTAAACATATTCGTCCAACGATGTCTCGGGAATTACAGGCCTCATTTTCAAAAATTAAAAATAAAATTTATAAATCTTTTAGGTAAATTTTAAAATAAACTTCCCCTGATTGCAGACCGAAGAGATTAATAAGGAGGAATACCTATAGACAGGAATACTCTCTGTTGTTTCTTAAAATTTCTTAAACTTAAAAAATATCTGATCTTTATGAATTTGTAAAACCAAGAACTAAATTTTGTTCCCTTTTTATTGTTATACAAAAAACATTATCTTAGTATTATATAACAGTGATTACACAACTTAGTGATTACACTGGGGGTGATTACACAAATTGGTGATTACACAAATTGGTGATTACAAAATTGGTAGTACACAAATTGGTAGAACAAATTGGTGTACACAACTTTGATTATAAAATTACGTTATTGTTATAAGGTGTATGTTTATTAATTCCATACATTTTTTGTACCCCTGTTTTAAAAGGGGGGATTAAACCCCAAAACGAAAACGAATAATATTTTTAAATGATACGGGAATAAAATAATTAAAAAAAAAATTCCCTCTGTCTAACTTTTCCAAAAAATTAATACTCCAAATTATTTATTGGTCGTAATAATATAATGACATCTAAGCAGATAACTATCTTGGCACACTCTCTATGGGGTTTGAACATGAATCTTCCTTCGTGACATTTACATACTATTACAGTGATAAGTTACTTACGTAGGATCAATACGCATACAATTTATTTAAAAAGAAAGTATTTTTTCCCATTTACATTAAATCCACTAATCTTGCGTATTCTTTATTTTTTGGGTGGCGTGTTTATGATCAGGACAAACCATGGGCTGCCCACCAGTGTGTCACCTGTACAACGTACCTTAGGTTATGGTTGTATGGAAAACTGAAATCATTGCCATTTGCTTTACTAATTTTTGGAGAATCTAACATACCATTTGAATGTCTGATTTTTTTTATCTTGTTCTTACCTCATATGAACCATGCTCATAAAATATTGTGGTAATATAATCGGAGAGAAAATGCAGAAATCATTATAGACTTTTGTTTATTTTCAATATTAATATGTTTTGAACCATGGGTGATAGAAACCTTTTATAATGACTATCAAAATCAGCGTTATTGTTTCCTTTGAAATCCTGGAGGCATGAAAAAAAATTTCCCTTGTGTTATTATTATCCCTCATTGCATTATCACGAAATTTTAACAATTTGTGGGGAGATTTGGAAACAGTGAAATCAAATTATTACAGGGTAGTTGCTTCCCAAAAAATTTTGAGAATAGAGAATAATTAGAAAACCTTGCAATCGGTCACGAAACCAAACCAAACCTAACAAAGCCTAGCTTGACTGACAGAATTACAGAAGATTGGAAGTAGTTGCTATTAAATTAGAAGCAATAGATCCCCTACTTTTTGAGACAGTCCCGAGACAAATTTCACAGGTGCAAAAAATACAAATCAAACATTGTTTCCAAATTATTGCCGAAAATTACGGACCCTTAGAAAAGACTCCTGTATTTGACGCGTCGCGTCACCACGGATCTTTGGCAATTATTAAGGAACTGGAAGCCAATTTTCAAGCAATAGGGTTTATTACTAATGATGTAATGATCTAAGTAACTTGTGTGTGGAGTGGAAAAAGAGCTCAACTAATTTCTTTAAAATAATTTGCATTCAAAAGAAAAAAAACAATTTTTACCCCTAAACATTTATTTTTTTAAAGAAACACAATACATAAAGGGAAAATTATTCTTAACGTATCTTGAGAAATAGAACAATGTCATACTCTAAACATTTATATTTGCAAAGAAAACAAAACAAAAAGGGAAATTATTCTTAAAAATTTCTTTTTAAAAGTGAACAAATTTTAAAAATCTTTTTTTCACATATAAATACACATTAAAAATAAAAATTTTTGAACTCTAGTTGTTATATATTCCCTTTGGTTTTAAAAAAATTAATAAAAAAATTTTTTTTTTTAAAATAAATATTTAGATTTTTAAAAAGGGAAATGAAAAAATACTTTTTTAAATTTTATAACTAAAAGACAAAATATTCAAGGAATAAAATGAAAAGGAAAAACTACTAAATATATATAGTCAAACTTCCTTTAAAATGAAAGAACAAATTATTATATGAACAGGTACATCAAAACTTAAAGGATCACCTTCAAAAAATTACCCCATAGCTTAGACAATTTTAAAAAAAATTGACATTAGGTAACTTTAAAAGGGTTTACATTGGATTTTAAAAACATGAAAATTTTTAAGTTATTTTTATGTAACATTTTTTATATTCAGAAATAAATTAAAACTAAAAAGCATTGGGAAGGTTCCAAGTTGCACTTTAATTTTAGAACCACTAGCTAGGTCACCATATTTTTATAATCAGTTATATATTTATATAACAACCTTCATTAAAAATAATTATAAAAAATTACAATTATAGTGTCTTTAAAATGTCTATTTTTTACGGGAAACTTGGCTCAAACCCCTTTTGAATCAATCCTTTTCTAAACAAAAAAGTCTATTGTCTCCCCTTTTTTCCAAACATACAATTATACAACAATTTAAAGATTTTTAGTTTCCTGAAAAAATTTTCAAATCAATAATTCTGAAAACAAAAGAAAACTCTCTTTTTGTCAAAAAGGCTTTTTTTTAACCCAAATATTTTTAGAACATATTTGGTAAAGGCAAAAAACTGTCTTCAAATTTTGTTGTTTTGAAATGTTACCGTTTGCAATTTCCTAAAATTCAAACCCCCCAAATATGTTTTTAAAATTTTTTTTCCCGTTTCCCCTTTTTGGGATTTCCCTGAAAAGAAAGATTTGGAGCATTTTGGGGGGAAAAATTTTTTTTCTAAATGGCCAAAACCCAAAACCCACAAATTACATGCGCAAATTCTTTTTAACAATGTACCCCCCTTTTGAAAAAAAAATGGGCGATGTCCGGGGGAAAAATTTTCCGGGTTTTCCACCCCCCCCCTTCCCGTCGGGTGACCAATCCCCTTTGCTTCATTTCGGGAAACCCGGGACTATTCATCTTAAAACATTACAAAAGGGCGGTGATGGCAGTTTATTAAAAGTAAAATTTGAATATAAATAAAAATAAACCCTTAACATTTTTACATAAATTTTTGTAAAACCTTTTAAATTACATAAATAAAGGCACCCCTTTTTCCAGAAAAATTTTTTTAAAAACTTTTTTTAAAACGGTTTTTGAAAAAACCATAACATTGGAAAAAGCTTTTAAAGCTCCATGTCTACATTTCGTCTTTTTATTTTGTAATATTTAAATATAAAATGAAAAATAATTTGCATTTATCTTTAAATTAACCTAATTTTTTTATTGGGAAAAATTAAAAAAGCAAGAAATCGTTTTGGGAAGGTTATTTTCCCAAAACACGTCCGAGATAGCGGTTTTCCCAGTTGTAAAATATTTCATCATAAAATTTCTCAAAATACCCAATTAAAAATCTATATGGCCCGGATATTAATATTGTAATTAAATAGTTTTGATATTAAAATACTAAATAAACTTAAATATTTAAAGTTAAATTTAGCCCAAATGAATTTTTCTGCAGACTTAATTGGTAAAGTGCGGCTGTAAGCGGGAAAATGAATGTTTTTTAATCTTTTGTTTTGGGACCCAAATTTAAAACCTTTTAGTCTAACGTTAAGATGTTTGCTTTTTTACGGGGGTTCTTTCCCCAAAATATTAAAAATCTTTAATTACCTAGTCTTTGGGTTTTGCGTGAAATAAAAAACGACATAGGGAATCTTATAAAAATTTTTAATATCTTAATGTTTAAAATTTAGAAACACCAGTTTTTTGTCTATTGCGTGAACATTGGGGAACACACACACACACACACACCCCTCATATCAATATTTATTTAAATGTAATTTTTTATGATTTCAATAAACCCTGTAAATTAATAAAAATTTTATTATAGAAAAGTATTTTTTACATTACAATTTTTTTTTTTTCGAAACGAGCAATAAAAAGTTTTTCCCGTCATCAAAATTTCCCCCCTTTTTCCCTAGATAAACAGACCTATCAAACCTTTTTTTCCCCTAATAAATTAAAATCATGGGAAAATTCCCCCTGTCAAAAATTATTTCAAAATTGAATTGTTTAATTTTTAAAAAATTTTGTCAAACTTCAAAATCTGTGTCACGATAATCGTTAGAAAATGGGGCGGGGATCCTCTTTTTAAAAATTTTTTTTTGCAAAATAAAATTTTCTCTTTTTTTCATACATTTTACATTTCCAAAATTAAATTTGGATATGTTTCACAAACCCATCTTCAAATTTGCACTGCATATTTAAAATTTTTTAATGAATTGTTAAAAAATTTTGTAAAACAAAAAAAACAATTAATTTTTTTTTTTTTTGGGGAAAAATTTTCTTTTTAAGTTATAAATATTTATAAAAAAATTTAATTAAGTCCCAATAATTTTAAAATTTAAAGGTTAAATTTTTAAAAACTATAACTTTTTATTATTGTTGGAAACCTTTTTCTACTTTTTCCAAGTAAACGTTTTAAAATGTACTGTTAGTGATTGATGTTTGTGTTCTTATATAGTATATCCCCGGAGACGTTTTAAAAGAAAATCTAAATAATAACGAAATAACCTCAAATTTATAATTCTTTTGGCTTTGGTCGCCCCTTCCCGGCGCCCCACTTTAATCGGGAGTCAGGAAGAAGGAAAAAATCTGTCCCCTACCCTTTTTGGGGTTCTTTAACCCAAATCTTCGGGGTCACCATTGCTTTCCCTTTTTATGATCTTAGGTTTCCCGAAAGTAATTAAATATTTCAACATTAAGGGGAAAAACCATTTTTAACCATAAAAAAATGATGAACAAATGTCTGGATTTTTAAAAAAAATCTCCCTTTGGAAATTTCCCGAAAAAATCCTACTGGTTTTGAATTACATTTTTTTGTCATTCGTCGATAAACTGGAACACTTTCCGGTGAATTATGTTATCCCCGCTAAAGCAAAAAGTTTTCCCAGGTTAAAGGGCCAATATTTATTGGTGGATCGAAAAAATTTTTTAAAATTTCAATTTAAAGGCTTATTTTGGTGAAAACATCAAAAAATGTGAATTTACAAAGGCGAAAATTTTTTCTCTTTTACTTCCTCCGTCAATTTTCGAAAACAAATTTCCCAATCATTTTTTTTTCCCAAAATAAAAATTTTGCACTGACCTGTCTATTGGAAGAAAAAATTTGTTCCCTTAAAAAAACGATATGCCCGAATAAATGGACAAAGTTTACAAATATCTTCCAAATGAGAATATCTGATATTTGTTATCAAAAGAGACCCCCCTCAAAAAATGTAAATTTTTTTGTTTCTTTTAAATCTTTTCAAACAAAACGTTATTTTGTTTTTTGGTTTTTGGAATTCCGGGAAAAGATCTTAACAGATCTTCCCCTTCTGTGCCAGCACAAATAAAAAGGCTTCTTCATCGGTATCTTCCCTTCCGGGGTTAAAGGTGGTATTATTAATTCTTAAGCGAGTATTTTACAGTTCTAATGACCGTTTTTCCAATCTACACCCCAATTTTTTATTTCGTCGGGGCATCTTCCCTTTTTCCCTTTTAAATTGTAAATAAAGCCCCGATTTCCCGTTTCTTTCCCTTCTCTTTTTCTTCTTTCGAAAAATTCACTCAAATATAATTTTGATATTCTTTTTTTTCCCCATTCGCATACCAATGGGTTGTTTGGATTCTACTTTTTCCCAATCACCCCTCTAATCATTATTATCTGTCAAAATCTTTGTTTTAGTATTCTATCAAACGGTATACTGCAACATCGTCTCCTAAAATTCATTTTCAAAACCCCAGTTAACCGAGTTTATTGCATCTTTTTAAATTCTAATTTCGATTCATACGTAACAATCCCACCATTTCTTGTATTTGTCTCTTATTTTCTTTCGAAAATTTTTTTTTTATAAAATATTATAAGTCTCCCTAAAAATTCCCTTTCCCCAAAACTTTTTTTAAAAAAGTCAATATTATTAGCCCCCTGCCCCCTAAAAAATTCAAAAATATATTTAAATTCCTTTCCTCCCAAATATCCCTATTTCTGTTCTAGATCTTTGAGATTTCCTAAAACCATTTTCTTGATTTTAAATTTTTTTTTGAGTCTCCTTTTTTTTATTTTTTTATTAATTTCTGGTTAAATTTTACGAACAAAAAAATTTTTTCTCTACCTTTTTTTTCAAGTGTTGTTTGCCCCAAAAAAGGGGGGGAAATCCATGTGAATTAAAAAGGGTTTTTGAAAACCGTTCTCAAAATTTAAACGATATCCACCAACTTTTTTAGTTTTTGGATTATACATAATCAAACTTTCAACTTTTTGTTTTACCAGTCTTGCCTTTTGGTTGTTTTCTAAAATAATGTAACAAGTATTTCAACGTCAATTTAAAAGGGGGAAAGGCTTTTCTGATGAAATAAATTATATAAATAAAAAATCTTCATCTTCATTTTAAAATTTACTAGTTTACCCATTTTCATTATAGAGAAAAAATTAATATTTTCAAAGGATGAAGAGGGCGGAAATGACCTGAGCCCTTTTATTTTGGACCCATGTTTGGGATGGTTTAGTAAAATAGTTGTAGCATACTCTTGAATAAATGTTTGGGGAAGAATTTTTAATAATGGCCCGTTTTTAATCAGTACCCATTCACAACAATTTAGCCTTTCAGAATTTTAAAGAAAAATGGGCATGAAAAAACATATTTACTTAAACTAAAAATAATATTTTTTATAAATACAGGGTTTTTAAAAAAACCAAAATTATTTTTTCAACTTCATCACTAACTTTTTCCCAAGAAAAATTTATCTGCATGACCCCATTTAAAAAAACACTTCAATTTCATTCTCGTATCTTACGTATATACAGAGTAAAAACCGTGGTATAGAAAAATTTATAAAATTTTCCAAAAAAAACTGAAATTTTTTCGGAAAAAATCATTGCAGCGCTCGGGTGACGAAAAACCAAAAAAAAAAATTACTAAATTAAAGAAAAAAAGCCCCCCTAACACGCGGTGTAAAAACATTTTTGTTGATCCGTGATGCCAAAAAAATTTGGAAAAAAAACGTCCGTCTTGTCGGGTACAACTCTGCGCCTAAACCCCCATACGATTTTCCAAATTAAAGGGAAACCCCCTTCTTTTTCCACCTGAGCTGGCTATCGTTTTTTAAAACTTTTAAATTTTTTTGGGGGACTATTTGTACCCTTTCCCGGACTTTTTAAATTTTTTTAAAAAAAACCCCCAAATTTTTTAAAAATTTTCCCCAGGGACTGTTTCTCTATCCAAAAATACGCTTATAAGGTAGAATTTTCCAAATTTTTCGGGAGTTAACTCCAATTTTTGAAAAATCGCTAAAATTTAAATATTTTGGGGGTCTTCCCAAAATTTAAAAAATTTAAAATGAGTTTTTTCTTCAAATGAAATGTATTTTATAATTAATCTTTTAATGGGGTCTTTTAAAATTTTTTAAAAGTTTGGGTTTTCCCCAAATATGGCGTGCAATATTTAAAATTTTAAAAAAATTTTAATAAAAAAAAGATTTTAAAACGGCTCCAAATTTTTTTTTAAAATTTTTATTTGGGGAAATTTCAAATCCCAGCATACCCAATGACCAACGAGATATTTTATTTTTATTTTTTTAAAATTACAAAAATGAAATTTTTTTTGAAATACCTCTCGGGCTTTAATATGAGCATTTGAATAGTTTTGTATAGATTTTTTTAACTTGTGGTAAATTCTTAAAAATAAACTTTGGGGAAAATTTTAAAACTAAATGATTCCTTGAAAAAGAGCTATTTTGAACTGAAAAGTTGAAAAAAATTTGAAAAAAATGTTTTTTTGTGCGGCATAGATGTCAGCTGGAGAACCAAAAAACCCATGTGAGCTGGCAAAAACCCTTTAAAAACCCAGACACAAAAAAATTATAAACTTTTGCTAAGAAAGTCTGCCCCATTCTTAGCACCTTTTAGTTCTTCATATTTTGGTATTTGTGGAAATTTAAGCATTTCTTAATTTTTAAAAACAAAGAAAAAATTTAAACTGAAAACTTGACAAAAAAACAGTGAGACACAAATAAATAAATTAAATTTCAAAGGACGTTCTCGTATTAGGGATTAGGAAGGGAAAAAACAAAAATGTAAAACAAAAAAGGCCTATGAACGGGGAAAAAATGGAGTAATTTAATGATCCGGGAAACGACCCGTAATCAAAATCATCAAATTCTTTCCCCCAGTTTTGTAACGGGATTTTTGCCCAAAAAAAAGGGAAAGTTTAGAACATTCTCGACATCGTTATTAGGGAAATTTTTTTTCATTGCTCGTCAAATAAAAACCCTGATATCGTCGGGATTTGGCACGCGTTCCTCTGTTAAAGAACCACGCCCCTAAGCGGTGCGCTACCAACACAAACGTATAAACATTTCTGGAACACTCAATTAAAATCTTAAAATTTTTTCTTCAAAATCATTTCTTTTCCCAAAGGGAATTTTTAAAAAATTAAAAAAATTACCTCCCAAGAGACAATAAGAAAGCAAAGAAATCTACCGGGGTTTTTAAAATAGTTAATTCTTTAAATTTTCAGTTTTAGTCCTTTTAATTTTTGCTAGTAGGGCTTCGGCCCCAGCCTGACGCTCAACCCCTATCGCCTCTGCCCAAAGGGGAGTTATTAGATGATAACGGGGTTTGGGCTGGACAAGTTTCGACCGGCCCCACATTTTAGAATCCATTTTTCTGCAAATAATTACTAGAATCTAAAAAAAAATTTTTTGACTTCAAGAAAAATCACCTTTCACCCCGGGTTTTTATCTTTTTTTTCATCTACTCACATTTATATAAAAATAAACTCTTATTTTCTCGTTTTTGGTAATGTTTTCTTTAAAATATAACCGATGTTACCTTTCCCCCTTCATTCGTTTTAAAACTCTCAAACGACAACCGTAAAAACCCTACCTTAAAATTGAAAAAGGGAAAATTTAAATTAAAAACTACACATAGTCCCAAAAAAAAAAAGTTGCATGGGAAAAGGCCCCGGAGGTGAACTCGAGTTTTTAGTTCTTCAAACAACACCTGAACACATGACGTCCTCCCCGATCCCTTTTCAATGTTTTAAAATTGGGGTGTTTGACAAATGATCTTGTTGGGGTTTTTTGCTGAAGACAGGAAAGTTGCCGCAAAGAAACAGTAAAAATTGGTTTTGAAACTTTTTAAAAGTAAGAAAAAAAAAAAGGGTTTTATTGCAGTTTTGCATTTAAACCATTCTTTAAAATTTAAATATTTGCCACTTTTGCCGAAAAAAACCCTCATTTCAAAAAACCCCATGATTCTTTGCAGAACTTATGGAACCCCAAAAAATTTTATTTGAAAGACAAAAACTTTTTAATTTTTTGGGAATTTTGGGAAAACCCCAAAAAAGTTCAAAAATTTTTAAAAATTTTTAAAAAAATTTAGAGTTAACCATGAAAATTGGAACATAACATCCTTCTAAGTGTATTTTCTCTATTCTTACCAAAAAAATTAGGAGGGCCCTTTTTAAAAATTTTTAAAATGTCCGAAGGCTTCGTAAAGTACCCCCCAAATTTTAAAGATTTTCCCAAAAATTTAAACTTCAACTCAACCAGAAAAACAGGGGTTTCTTCTTTGGAAAGGGTCATTCGTGTGGTTTGGCGCTAGTAGTGATACGGGCGGATGGACGGACGGTTTGGATAAAACCCTTTCTCGACTCCCAAAAAGTGTTTTAAACCCGAAATCGATTTTCCCTTTTATTACATTTAACCCGTATCTCTTTTCGCCGAATACTATATACGTCACATACGAATATACTATTATACTACGTTATTCTTGGGGTTTGGGAAAATAAAAGAAGTAAAGTTTTTTTTTGTCTGGAAAGAAATTTTCACGGGTTTAAAAAACCATCTAAAAAAATTACAACAGTTCCAAAAAATGAAATAAAACAGTACTGAGGATTTTCTGCATTACTGATTGTCATTTCAAATTTAGTTTTTTTAAAAAATGATTCATATTGCAAAAATGAATGTATTTATCCAAACAAAAAAAGAGTAATTTTTCACAAAACTGGGCACGACGTTGTGTAAAAATCAAAAACGATATCAATTACAAAAAGGGCCCAAAACCCTTCCCCCATATTTTTACGTAAAATGGAAACCGATGCCAAATATCAAATGGGGGGGAATAAAGAGCCCCAAAACCCCAAATGTAAAACGCTTTTTTCGGAAACTCAGTGATCCGCAACCCTTTGTAAATCCCAACATCCGGGGTTTTATTTCTGTCCCAAGGAATTCTCTTTAGTACTCAAAATTAAAAACGGTTATCAGGTCACAATATGGATATCACTAACGAACGGGGTAAAAATTTTCTCTTTTTTTCATTTCCCATAAAAAAATAAAGAGTTTGGGCCCAAAAATTTTTTTGGGAAATGAATGCAAAATGTATGTCAAAACGTTCATTATCTTAATTTTCCCAAACAGGTTAGGTTAAATTCTTATAACTAAATATAAAAAAAATACACATTTTTATAAATATTTGAAAAAAAGCCCGGATCAAAATAATTACAAATTATTTTAGTATAAACGTTCAGCAAAGGGTCTTATAAAGGGAAAAAATAAAAACACGTATTTTCCCCCTAAACATTCTTATCTTTTTAAATTTTCAGACTTAGGTAAAACAAAACCGCGGAACAGAAGAAAAAAAGGGATCGCGCAGAACTCGATCCTCAATACCTCCAAATTTAAAAAACCCCGGGGTTTAAACGATTTTTAACTACAGAGAGGTTATTGGTTTAAAAAATCTGCAAAAAAATGTATCTACGAATACAAAAAAGTTTGTTCTGTAATTTTTTCCATTTTTTCTGAAATCAATTTGGGCTAATAGAAATCATATTCTCTAAACATATTCATTCTCCAAAGTACAATTTCTGGAAAATCAAAAATTAGGGCAACAGTTTTAACAATACATGATAATATATTTATTTATCTCTCCGTTATCATATTTATAATTTTTAAAAAATTTAATTTTAGATTTAAAAAACGACTTTATCCCAGACTTTTTTAGATCCAAAAATTCCCCCTCCTTTTTTTCCCATTTGAGACAAATGACGGGGGGTTTTTGCATTGGATCACCCCCAAAAAACATTTGGGGAAAAATCATTGGTTAACTTTTAAAAAATTAAAATTCCTTTTTTTCTTTGTGAAAATTGGGACTGATTGAATGCTCCCCCTTAAATCTCAGTCTCCCCGCACTAAAGATAAGCCGTATCAAAACATTGTTTATTTTAAAATGGAATAATAATTTAAAAAAATTTAATTTCTTTCACATGACCCCTCAAATCGCCTTTTTTATGTTTTGGGGTTCTCATTTTTGGGAAAAGTGGCTCCACCACCAAAACCCACATAAAAAAATTTTTAAAAAGACCATAAAAAAAAAATTATCAATTATTTACAAACAATTAAAGGGGGTCGTTCTTTACATTTATCACAAAAACCAAAAAACAAAATGGGAAATTTTTAAAGAGTTCGTAATAGTTTCTAAAGGGAAATTTTTTTAAAAAGTTAAAAAGACCCTTTCCTTTTTTCAATTAATAAAAAAAAAAAAATTACCTTTTTTCAAAAAAATTTTTTAATAAACCCCCCAGACTTGTTAAGGATTCTGATTATCTTAGAACTGTTTAAAAATGTAAATTACTAGTGATTTATACAACCGGGGCAGACTTTTTATATTTTTTAACGATTACATAAAAAAAATGATAATGATTTCAATTGAGACCTTTTTTTATATTTTGCTATCTCTTCCAAAATTTGTTTTCACATTGCTTGGGAAAAAGGAAAAGCAAACATAATCAATATAATCCCTTATCGTTTACAAAAAAAAGTTTGTTCCTCCTTCAAAAATTTTTGGGAAAGTTTTCTCGTGATGATTTGTGATTAATGTTTCTAGGCATAGGTAAAAAATACATATTCGGGAGGATTTAAAACCGTCCAAACCCCCTATCTCTACGCGTTTAATCCACGGACCTTTGCAGAAAATTTCCTTGCCCGATAGGTGTTGTAGAATGGTTTTATCTTGAAATTTATTGTTCTTATGATATACAACATTTCTTAGGGTTTCAACAAACTCCATTCTTTATAAGAAAGTGGAAATCCCCGGGTACTATTTATAGTTGATTCTAGTTAGAAATATTTCCATTCGAATGTCTTTTGTGTGGGGGTCAAAGGGAAAACCCATCCTGCGAACTGCTATCTTGCCCCCCCCCATATCTTCAAAGGGGATCTCCCATTGGGGATAAAAACTGAACTGTAACCGTCGTGAAACACCAGTCGAAATACAGAACCGTAAAAAAATTTTAAAAATAACTAATGTGATTTTAAAACCTTAAAAATTTTAAAGAATTTCCCGGGCAAATTTGCATTTTTTATTCATGAAAACCCAAAAATAAAAATTTAATGATATAATGCTTTAAAAATAAAATTTTTAATTTTTAACCCAAAAGTTTATTGATTTTCTTTTAAAGAAATTATAATGCTTATAATGTAAACAACAAATAGTTGTACTACAAAGCCCTACTTTTTTTCTCTAATGTCATTCCAAATTTTTACTAAAAATTTCATGAATTGGGGGGAAAAAAATTTTCCAACCCGTAAAATTTTCTATTTTTTAATTTTTAGGTTTGAAAAAAAAACTTTTTTCCCTTTTTAAAAATATAGGTTCCTTTAAAAAAAAGGACGAACCCCCCAGATTAATTTCAGAACAGGCTTCGGTTATCTTAATGGGGAAAAAATGGACAGGCCCCAAGTCTTTCAAAAATTAATATTAATTACAAAATATTGGACAATTTCTACTGAAATCACACCATAAAAAAAAAGAAAAAAAATTTTCTGGATTCGAAATCACAACGTTAGCAAGCCCAAAAAGTGTACCTATGGCGTTAAATTCGGGTAAAGCGGTTTTTTGTTTCAGTTCCATTTGAAAAATTAAATTTAAAAATAATAAACCCCATTAAATAAACAAATCTTTCAATATATTTTTTTTTTTAATTAATCCTTTTTTAAATTTAAAAATACTGTGAAAATAAATAAATAAAAATGTATAATATAAAAAATAATTTAAAAATATTAATATAATATAAATTTTTATTTTAATAGAAAGCAAAAACTTTTCTCTAAGAAAAGAAAATTTTAAAAATTTTACTTTTCTTGCTTTCTTCAGTAAAATTGTCATAAAAAAACTGGGAAAAGGGTTTTCAATTATTAGGAAGAGCCCCAATGTCTAGAAGTAGGACAGTTTTAAAGGGAAAAAATGATCAAAAAACAGCCTCTTTCTACCCTATTTTCCGGGAAAAATCTGAAAAAACTAAAGTTTCAAAATTTCACATGATTTTTTAAAAAACTTTCCAAAGGAAAAAGTTTCATCAAAAGGGAAAAAACTCAAAATTTTAATATTTTTTGTGGGAAAACTTACGAAATGGGTTTTTAACGAACATAGGGCCTGAAAAACTCTTTAAAAACACTTCCACTATCCCCCCAAAAAAGTAATAAAAAAAATTTTTGGGGATTTGTTTTGGGAAAACTTGAAAATTTCGTCCCGGGGTTCAAAATCCCCCCTAATTGAATATGGTTTTAAATTCAAGGCTTTTACGTCAGTCAGATCGATTAGGGTATCAATTTTTTGGGGAAAATCAATGGGTTTGGGCCTAGCGTTATTCGGGGCGGGCGGACAGACATTTTACCGTCAGTCGATTTTTCGCTATCAACCACCCCAAAAAATGGGTTCTGGCTACACCACGGTTTGGGGTTTTTTCCCAAATTTAGCCAAATAATTTTTATTTTTTCTCACCCAAAACCGGGAATAGCGGCCCGACAATTCGCCGTTTTTTTTAGCAACCCCTTTCTACTTTAAAAAAGAAAATTCTTGATCAATATATGAAGAATTTAGATTATGCGTCCCGGGAAAATTTTTTTGCTTTACTGCCCAAAAAAATTTTTTTAAAATTTGGGAAAAAATTTATACAATTTTTATAACTTCCCTTTGTAAATTAGTTATACCAAAGGAAAAAATAAAGTTTCTTTAGAAATTTAAAAAAAGATTTAATTTAACGTTGAAAAAACCCCCGAATTTAATCAAAAGGGGACATTTACCCAGTATTTTTAATAACGGGATAGGTTTTATTCGAATGAAAAAGTGTAAAGTAAAAAAAAAAAGGGTTCCCTTTTAGAAAGTTTCAATAATCCAAATGAGCATAATGTAACATACCCCCAGAAATATTGGATTCTCCCTTGGTTCAGAATCCCCTGAACATATATAATATCAATTTTTAAAAAAAAAAATACATTGGTTTAGAAGTCAGTAATGTTTAATTTTTTTCTTTCCCTGCAACCGGGGCCTTTTCCCACAACGAGTCTAAAAATTACATTTTCCAAAGTCTTTTAAAAAATTTTTTAGTTCGTGATTTCAAAGAAAATTTTCCTTAAACCCAAAAAAAATTTTGGAAAATCATTGTTTCTTAAAGGGGCCCGCGTTCGGGGAAAGTAAAATAAAATAAAAAAAATTTAATGAAGTCTTAACTCAATAAAAGGCCCAAATTGTTTTTTTTTATGTTTTCCCCAGCAAAAAATATAAATATTTAAGAAAGAACAATTAAAATTAGTGGTACTCAGTTTAATAAATATTTTATTTTTCCAACGAAATAAAAAAGGGGAATAAAATGTATTTTTCTACAATGAATATCATTGCAAAAATTGTGAAATTTTAAGGGGGATAATAAAGTTATAAATAATAATCGAATTAGTTTATATTTGAAAATTTTTTTTTTGATTAAAAAAAATTTCCTTTTATAATCTAAATTTTGGAAAAAAAAGTCCCTTTGGTTTTATTAGGCAACGATTATTAAAGTCGAATTCAAATATGTAAAAATTTTTTTGAAAATTGGAAATTGTTTTTTTGTATATATTTTTAATGTCTCTTTTTTTTAACCCCACTAGGTCATTGACCACTGTGATTTTTTGTTTGGGGGTTTTTTGTGGGGGGAATACGTAAAGGGCATCACGAACCACATCTATGTCCCAGGCGGGAACCCAAAGGCCCCCGGCTTTGGTGCTTTTGTCCCTTTCCCCTTTTCTCCCAAAAACCTATAACATCCTTTTATCCCAAAATCAAATCCCTCAGAAGAAAATGCAATTCTCCATCATTTTTAATTACGTTTTTTTTCCCGTGTCGCCCGGCCCCCGTGGGGATAAATGGAAATGAAACCTCGACTAGGGAGTAAAGTTGGCCTCGGGGGCCAGAAAACATCTTTATGGTTTAAAATCTCCCCTTTTTCCAATTTTTTCCAACGTTGCATTTTTGGGCAAACAGGTGGCAGAACTCTTTTCAAACTCACAAGGATCTTAAAACCCTTGTCGTGGTCATCCCGGGGCTCTAAAACCCCGGGGCAAGTGTTTTTCACCTTCGGATCAGGCCTGCCACTTCTCCACCGGCATCTCGTTAGTTTTCCCACCCCATCCCCCCGAAATGAAGAACAGGCCTTCTGTAAAACATGCTCCTGTGCCGCGATAATGAAAAAAAGCCCCAAAAAGGCATTGGGGTTTACTATAGAGGGGATGCTGGCCCGTCCTCCCCAAACTCTTTAAACTTTCTTAGCTATGGTTTTTAAATCTAATATTTGAAGGGGTGATTTTAACATCCTTTTATAACTAATTTTTCGTTTTTGATGTAACACTGTCTTTGTCATTTATTTCATTTTTAAAAATTTGTCCTTTTTCTGTTTTTTTCTCTTTTAATCTTGTAATTAATAAAAAAATTTTAACTTTACTTTTATACAAATTTTTTGAAAATTTTTCGAATAATATTCACTATGTAGTTGAAAAGATATTTGAAACACAATACACAAAAACTTTTATATTATTAAAGAAGGTATAAGTTTCATTTCAAAGAAAATAATAAAGACTTGGTTTTGTTTTTAGATTTGAGAACTTGTGATCTCTTTAATCTCTTGTTTTTCCTGTTTATCAAAAAATTTTTTCAGGTTCATTTTGCATTCAAGTATTGGGATCTTATGAGCACAAATTATTTGTCATGCGTATATCTTACAATGGCTAAAATTATTTCACAATTAATCATTGAAAACAAAAGGGCGGGGTGTTTCCTGTGAATAAAAACAGTTTTTTTACTTCAATATCGTAACCGTTCCCAAAGGGTTTTCCGGATTTTAATTTCGGGAGAACCCTTTAATCGAATAAACACTCCGAAATGTTTTGGGGGCATACAAAAAAAATAACATAAAATTTGGAAAAAATAATACGATTCGGGAAAAACTGTGTTCCGCTTAAATATTTTTAATTTGGAAAAATTTTCCCCGGAAAATTGGGAAAATTTTTTAAATAAATACTCAATCTCTTTTTGTTTATTCAAACAAGTTTTTTTTCTTTTTTAACAACTCGTTCTAAAAACTTAAAATTGATTCGTAACATTTTAAAATTTTTAAATTTTTTTCTTTTTTTTCTACGGGGGTTATTCAAAATATTTAAAAAAATATTTAAATTTAATTTTGGAAATTTTCCCCAAATTAAAGAATTAAAAATTTGCTGTTTTTATTTTTAATATTTATTGAAGATATCAATTATTACAATTTTGCTATTAATATATGCAATGTGATATGTTGAAAATAATTGGGGTGTTTGGGCCCCCTTCCCGGCCATATCAGATTTGTACTGTTTCCTGTATATTAAACCCTTTAAAAAAATAAATAAATAAAAATATCACTGGGAAGGGATAGATATAATCTTCTCAGCAGTGTAACAGAAAAAAAGTAACTTTTTTAAAAATATATGAAAATAAGACAATTATATTTTCAAAAAATATTTCCCAATGGGGGTTCCCCAGTTCCTTTTACCCCAAAATTTTCACTATAAACCCTCAATTTTACAAATAGTCTAAACAATATTAACAATAGCAATTTTGCAATGATAATCTTTTTGGGACACCCGGCAGTGATTTTTTAAATTTATTAACAAAATCACTGTTTGCATCACCCTGCTCATATAGAAAAAATGGGCGAAATTTCATTTTTATAATGCGTAATAAAATGTTTATTTTCTTGCATTTCCTTAATAAAGGCGTAAAATGTCAAAATACAAGTTTTTTAAAAACGTGAACATAATTTCAATTTGCTTGATAGGAAATTCTATTATGTAAATTATTATATTTTTTTTTCCAAAAAAAGATTATGAAAAAGTGGGGTTTTCCCTTTCTTGAACCTTAGCATTTTAAAAAAGGGTTTTGGGAAAAAAACTTTCAATCTATTTTTAATCTGCCCAAAAATTTTTCACAATATTGATACCATAAATTAAGGTTTAAATTTTTATGGGAAAAAAACTCGTAAAAAATGTCACAGACCCATCCCCTGACCCGCTGCCCCTTGGTTCGTCAGCGTCCCCGGGGTTCAGGGAAAAAGTCGGTACCAATTTGGGGGGTGATCCTCGCGCCCCCGCGCCCCAAACCTTTCGTTTCTGGCCCTCCTGTTACCTCCTCTTCTTCCCCTCACCCCCCCTCTCCTGTTACCCCCCGCTCCGTTGGGGGGCGGGGTCACTGACCTCAAAAATTTCTCCGCCCCTTTGGAAGGGTAACTGGGAAAATCTTCGAGGGGAAGGGGACGTTTCTGGAAAAGGGCAAACCAATGAATTTAAAAGCGGATCGCCTCGGCGCCGGATTGGTCAAGTGTCCAGCGATGGTTGTCCAAGCTGTGGAAAAGCCAGATTTGGCCGCACAGGGCATCGCCCATATTCTGTGAGAGTGGGTATACATGTCCTTTTGTAAAGGGCGTATTTTTTAAAAGGAAGTTTGCTTACGGGAAAACTTTCTATCTTCAGTTTTAAAGTTTTAAAATATTACATTTTTTCAATTTTCAAAAATACAGTGTTCGTATGTATGGGGACCTCCATCAAACTTTTTACTGTCTTTTGATGGATGCGAAGACAAAATTTGAGGAAAAAATTGTAGTTGTTTGTAAGGGAAAAATTGTTTAAAAATAAAAATTGCCTAAATATTTAAGGCAAAATTCACGTGAAAGCTACTCATATTTTCGAAAAAAATTGTAGGGTCTTATTTGAAGATCTGTCTTTATAGAACAGATTATGGAATCTGATTATGGAATATGATGAAGGAAACATCATTATCTTCTGATTGTAGTTATAGAATGACGACAAAAATAGTTAAATGGAAAAATCAGAGTTTAACAAAAATGCGACTAGCATAATTCTCTTAAGGTCATGGGATAGCAATTAATATATAGATTGATTGATTTCGTGTTTCAATTGTCAATTGTTTTGATAATTAGTCCCGTTAGTGTAGTGCATGTTTTTTCTCGGGAGATGGCGGTGATCTTCCCTCCGCTGGATGGCGATATCCGGCGCCGACCTACCGTCAGCTAGTGGGGTTTCCCCCTAACCAGGACTCTCCCACCAGCGGGGCACCGCCCCTGCTGGCACAAGCTCTAAGCTCCCGACCGATCTCCCGGAATATGTGGTAGTGTAGTGCATCATGTGAGTGTAAGTGTGTAAGGGGACAGGATAGGACAAAGAAGAGGAAGGACAGATCGCGCGCGGTCCGTGGCCGGTTTGTTAGGTTACTGCTCCGGCATTCGCCTGGTTTTGATTGGTGAAAGCATGGAAAACTAGCTAGGCCGCCGGCTAGGCAGCCGTCCGCTAGAATTCTCCTCCAGACAGCGACTGAATTCGACCTAGCTGAAAAGTTAGTGTCGAAAATCCAGCCGCCGTCCGGACCCGAACCTAGAACCTCCTGATCAGAGGCGCTGCAGTGACAACAGCACTGAGCTACCGTGAATGATTTGACAACTCAGATCGCTCGACATGAATCGCATTGATCATTTATGCGACATAATCGAGAGCTCAGTTCGAACACAAAATCCTATACTGGCAACACTTTCGCAATTCTCGACGGCTACAGAGACAGTGTGGCTCAATAGTTCTGCAGGAAACTTCAATGACTTGAGACCACATGGATTTTCCGCTCTTCAGCGGGCAAAAGGAGTTCCAACACGATAGTAGGAGGCTTCGTATGACTTTTGTCACCTCAGTATAAAATACCGCTAGCCTTTCCATATAATTCGAATCATTAAATGTTGTTGTAGCACTAACTAGTTGAAATAATGACATCACTTCCACGTTCACACAGTTTCAATCGCGCAACCACGCAGAGGTTGGCAATGCTCCAAGATGTAAAACGCTTAAATTTTGCTTCAGTTTTCATAGTAAATCATGCCATAGTAATTTCTAAACGCAGTTCAGTAACTCTCTCCTTTGGAAGTGGAAATAATGCATTGATAATGTTTATAAGAAACGCAGGACGATATACGGTGACGCCTCCGACATTTGTTATCCTTCGTTGTCTTTTCGTCCGTCGGCGCACCACGAGAAGTGGCGCATCCCGATCTAGTTTGTGTTTCTTTCGTTTTCGATGATAGCAGTGCCAGAGCTAGCTCACTGGTACTTAGCGGTATAAGCGCGCTGGTGTCATTGCCGAGGTTGATCGGGACAGAGTGACGTTGAGTTTGGTTCTAACAATATGGTATTCTTAGGGAAACAACGAGCTAGGAGGAAGAAACGAATCAAGAAATAATGAAAGAGGAAGGAAAAATGGAAAGAAGTAGTTGCATACTCTTAGTTTGTATCTTGCCGAAAAGACGTATCTTGCCCGAGAGAAATTCCAAGGTGATTTATCAAATATTGAGGGGCGATTTGTCATTTTCTCGGGAAAGTTTTCTTTTAGCGATTTCACTTCTTTCAAAAATAATTTCAGTTTAAGAATTTGGTTTCGAAATTCCTATTTATCACAATTTCGTAAAAATAACCTTGGTTTCAGTGCGTGTCGATTTTAACTCAACTTCTGATAAAAATGAAAGGTCAGAGTACAGAGAGAGAGAGAGAGAGAGAGTGTGAGAGAGAGGCTGTGTGTGTGAGTGTGTGTGAGAGTGTGTGTGTGTGTGAGTGACAGGGAGAGAGTGGAAGAGAGAACGCGAAGGGGTGATTCGGGCAGTAAGAAAGGCAGAGAGAGGGGAATGAGAGGCAAGCCAATGAGAGGAAGCCAGAAGGAGAGAGAGGCAGACAGAGGAAGAGAGGGGCAGACAGAGGGAGAGAGGCAGACAGAATAGGGTTAAAGGTAAAGTCTAAAGCGACGTGCTGATGTCCCTGCCGTGGAAACATTTTTCCTCCGACGAGAAGGCTTGCAGAGCAAATGCTCCAGTGCGATACATTGTGCAATTTCGTGAAAGCTCGTGCGTCAATATTGCGAAATGTAGCGACGGCGTCTTACTGTCCTGCGGCGTGATGATGAATGCACGCTGAATAGCATGTGCGAACTTCAAACCGCGTCGTAAATTAGTCCCGCACAGTGACGCGTTTCTGAATGTAGCGTGACTGTAGTACATCAGATTTCACCAAGTATAAAGAGTTTTTCCTGAACCTCAATCTTACAGAGGCAGACACAGAGAGAGAGAGAGAGAGAGAGAGAGAGAGAGGCAGATACACGTGGTGAACGTGTGAACACACGTGGTGGGAACGAAAACATATACTATTTTTTGAGATTTTCTTTGAGAAAATGAGGGCAATTTTCGAAAAAGACACATTTATAGAAAACAATTCATTGAAGTTGGCCCATAAAGGTATTAAAATTATTCAGAACATGATAAATCAGATCAAGGAAACATTGGCTAGACATTGCCTTCATGTCTATTTACTGCAGTTAAGGTCCTGGATATTGATGGTATTGACGCCAACAGAACTGTTGGATTGAGATGTTATTGACTAAAATTAAATTAAAGAATACCCTAAAACTAGTAGTCTCAATATGCATGTCATGCAATATGGATAAAGGAGGAAGAGTGGTGCTACAATAGCACATACTTTCTTGGGTTAATTCTAACTTTTCCAATTTTTGAAAATTCAGGAATTGCAACCAACCAAAGACCTGCGGCAGTATTAAGTTTTTGTTTCTTTCCTAGGAAAACATTGCAAGAAAAATTTTGTTGGGTCTTTAAGAATTTTTTAATACATTGCCTTTACTTGGAGTAAAAATTACGTGGAAACTGCTCGTTTATAATTTTAAAAATTTTACATGACCTAATTTAAGATTTCTTAGTACAAATTTTATTAAGAAAATATATCTGTATCTGCAATGTTGAACTCCTTCAATGTTGATGTTTTACAATTTTGAAAACAGTGTAATCATATTCATCAAGTAGTAAGTAACCAACAAACGGGCCACTGACCGCGCATGATATTTCCTTCCCCTTCTATATCCTACCTCACCAAATACACAGTCACTTTACGCACTACATTATCACTAGAGAGAGGATTTTTATATCCTAAAATCTTGAAATTTGCTTTTAAAAATTTTCATTCATGATCTAACAATTTTAAAATGTGCACTTAGACGCAATTAAATGTAACAATATTTCATTTTCTGTAAATACTTATCTTGATGAAATTCAGAAGCACTTGGAATGAAAAGATGCATTTCTATGCAAATATAATATAGCCAACGTATCCCTATATTTGTACAAGTATTTTATCAACAATAAAAGAAACTGTGACAAGCTCTTTCTAATCAATGGACGCTCACAAATATATAAATTCTATAAAAAGATGAAACGTTTTAGAGGGGTCTCTAGTTTAACGAAATAGACTTTTGCATTTTGTTCAGAATTTCGAAAACGTGCACAGAATTCACTTCATCCCATAGCACGTCACACACTGTTTTAACGTAAAATAAATAAAATAAAATAATAAATAAAATATGCAAAATATGCTCCCATAATTTAATGAATATGCATGAACAGAAAAAATCGACCAAATATGCACTAACATGTTAATCTAAGTAGTATGAAACTGTAACCACATGTCAAGAAATTTGACTTAGGTATACCTTTAAGCAACAGACAAAAATATGCAAAATCATAGATATCTGCTCCCTAATTATAATTAGTGTAATAATTATCACACTTGTCGGGAGACCGGTGGAAGCGCTCGGAATAATGGACGCCCCCGGGATAAATAATCAAACCATCAACAAACCTGCAGACAACAAAACCTAATTTTTTACAATGTCTATTTTGTCAAGAAAATTAACTGGAAGAAAAGAATGAAGTCAAACAAGGCACAGAATTTTATAAAGTTTAGCTCACATTTCTAAGATTTGTATGCAGATGTTTTTATACGTTAAGTCAAAGATTTGAAAACATAGGACATTACCTACGGAAAAACTCATCAGTACTTTATTAGTCCAATGTATGGCTCTGAATATTGAATTTGGGAAGGTATGGAAAGGAGTATCAAGTGACAAACGAAAGTGAAGAGGAGTTGAGAAACGGAGGGCATTCAGCGGTGTTACGTTGATGAGGCGATGAGGTTGAATTAAATTGAAATTACTTTCATTTTATAGCGCATCACGGTGGGTGAGTGCTTTGGTTACTGCCTTCTCAACCGTCGGAACATGGTTTCGATCTCGGATGAGTGCGTGCATTTTCGAAGGACAGTAAATTCACAATCGCCACCTCATATTTGTAGAGGAACCCTGTGTATATACCCGGCAAAATTAAATCTTTCGCAAATTCTCGCCCTAATCAGTTTCCAAATTTTGCAAGCCGTGAAACGCTTCAAGTAATGGAGAATATTACTGAGAGTTGTTTTAGCACTCAAGAGCAGTAAATATGGGAGGTGGAGTTAACCGAAAATGCTAGGAGCCTGTCAGGCCCACATTAGAAAGTTCTTAGCAATTTCAGCCTACGTGAGGAATAGGCCAATTACTAAAACTGCAAGCACCCTGGCATTACAAACAAACCGAGTATGATTTGACCAAACAATCAGATACTCTCTTCGCGCTGAACTTCTTGTTGCTTTGAAACTGTAAAAACAAATAAAATTCACCAAAATAGTGTAATCTTCCCAGTATTAGCCTGTAGGAAGTCTTAAACCCATGAAAGGCACAAAATACCATGTGACTACTGTTTTAGTTATATTAATTTTTTTAAAAAATCCTTTTTTGAGATACACTTTCCAATTTTTTAATCCAGGGGGGAAACGGGGTTTTCAAAGCCGACAGAATTCATAGACAAAAGGCTGGAACAGCTTGATGTAGAGAATGTTTCAAGAATGGAGGTTGTGTAAAGAGCAATGGGAAATGCCCATTAAGATCAAAGCAACCAGTGAGAAGGGGGTCATATGAAGTTGCGTCTGGAGTAGTCTTTTTTCCTTTTTCTGTTCATTTATTTACACAGATGGTGAATTTTGCATATGTAGAGTTAAAATTAAAGTTAGCTAATTTAAATTAAAACTTAAAAACAAAAACAAAAGTTGAAGTTACCCTTGAGGCTCCTCTTGTTGGGATCAAATTCGGAGAATTTCTTAAGGAAAATGTGAAATGGAAACTTATTTTGTATTCTGATTCTATGTGGTGGGATGTTGCCGAGCCTGAGAACTGATATTGAAGGGATTTTGGTCGGGTTTAGTGAGGCGTTTTCCTTTGTGTAATGGGGATGTAGGATGAATATTAATTAAATTTGAATTTGCCTTATTTTCTCGAGACTCGGCCATGAGGCCTGCTCTTCCGTCTAAATTTCTTTATCTACTTTCACCTACTAGGGAAAAAGAAGGTTTCTTGGGCGACAAACGGCGTTTGAATTTGGCTCAGGGCGTCTTTTTAAAGCAGGTCTTTTACATGCATGGGAGGGGCACCCCCCTCCGAAGGAAGGCGTACAAAGGATTTTCGCCCTTAAAACCCCGGCTTCGATCGGGTTTAACCCGAAACGGTATAGGAACCCCGATACGCTAAACGCTACACCATCGCCGCCGCAAATCTGGATTTGGAATATCTGGATTTGGAGCCAGCGTTTTGCGGGAGACTTTTACGAGATCTGGATAGTTACGCAGAGTTAAATTACTTTCATTATTTCATTACACTAATGGGGCATGACTTAATTCAATTTTGTTCATTTAATGGACTTAAAATAACGAACGGTTCCTTTCCGGGGAAGATAACATGTATATTTGGGGAAAAAAGGATATGATCGAAAATTGATTAATTATCCAAAAATTATAAGTTATAATATTATAATTTAAATTTCCCCCCGGGGGTGCCCTTGACACATGACCTTGTCGTTGGTGGGGAGCTTCAGACCCCCGTGACCCGGGAGCTATGCCGACGGTAGCGTAGCTCTGGTAGAACCCTCTTGCCGGACTGGTCGAAGGTGGGATCAGACGAAGACCCCAGAAGAGGACCTCAGCCAGCTTCTTCAACAAGACGAAGAAACCTCAAAAAACAGATCATCAAGCGCAGGTTTAGGGCCACCTAAACAAAGCTAAGTTGGGAGGCTGAAAGGTGGCAGCCCCCCCACACAACTTTCTCCCGGCCTCTGGCAGTCAAAATGTAATCATATCGGCTCTCTTATGACAACCTGACGAAACTTGGGGAGACTTCCCAAAAAAAAAGAATAAACGATTCGATTTTGGAAAGATTTCAACATGGAAATTCAGTTTAAAAAAGAAAAAACAATTATTAATCATGAATTAAAAGAAGAGGAATAAAAATTGCTGCTATAACAGAAACAAAAACAAATTAAAAGTAACAAAAAAATTGCCTACAAATGGTTTTTTAGCGGAAGAAAAAATATTGAGCTAAAACGGGGTGGAAATTCCCAAAATTTATAAAAAAGGAGCAATAAAATATCAGCTATTCTTCATAAATGAAAGAATTGTTTTGTCAGATTAAAAATTGCTAGAACCCTTTTAAAAAAATTGGATAAATGCCCCGAAGAGGGAAAAAGGGGGGGCCCAAATATTTTATGAGCAATTTCAAAAAAAATCAATGAAATGGCAAAAGTGACACCTCACTGACTGGTGCATGAATCTGGGTGGTAATCCCGATCTCAAGTGGGGAAACTTGGGGAAAGACCTAAACAACAAAGGGGATGACAATTCAATTTTGTTCAATTTTTGGGCTTAAAATAACGAACGGGTTTTTTCGCAAAAAGGGAAAATATACATAAATATACTTGGGAAAGAAAAAGGATTTGATCGATAATTGATTAAGTAATATCCCCAAGAAGTTGCTAGTGAAATTGAAGTGTATAGAGGAGTGGTTTCAGATCCTTTCTAGTTTAAGCAAAATTTCATTCTCCCCGATGGAAAAGGAGAAAAAGATAAAAACAAAATCAAAAGTCTTAAAAATTCTACTTGGGGTGAATCAGTAAAATATTTAAAAAAGATTACAACAATATTTCAAAATAAAGATACTAAAAAAAACGATGAATAATATAAAAACAGCAAAAACAACCAAAAAAGGATATAGGGAAAGAACAAATTTAGAAAAAAAACAATAAAAAATATGGAATGGAAAAAAAATTCCAAAAAGGGAAAAATAAAAAAAATTAAAAAATTTACAAAAAAAAAAGAAAGAATCTGAGTATATAAAGAAAAAGTAATTATTTAAAATGTGACAACCACCAAGAATCCTAGGATAAACTAATATCCAACATACAAAACGACAGTCATGGCAGACAAGAAATAGCTTATAAAGAGATGAAGCAATTAAATAAAACTGAACCAAATACTGTACGTCTCCAAATTATCGACCAAGAAGAATGGATAAATCATTATACAAATCTATGGGTAAAACAATTTGAATATGAACCTGAAAAGATTAACAAATCCTTAAATGAATTTGGTGGAGGTGACCCATACCTAGGGGATAATATAACACAAAGAATTACAAGAAGCTATATACCAAATGAAAAATGAAAAGCACCAGGTATAGATGTAAAACTTATCAAGTATGGGGGACTTCTTCTACAATTCAGGCTCTTACATCTGATAAATGAATGCTGGAAATCCCAAGAAATACCATCTGCATGGGAAATTGCGGAGGTAATATCACTCCATAAAATAGGCGAAAGAAACTTATGTGAGACTTATCGGGGAATAAACCTACTAAACACAACCTATAAGTTATATGCAAGGATTTTCAATAATAGACTAAAGAAAATTGTAGATGTTTTGTTAACAGATTAACAAAATGGCTTCAGGAAGCAAAGATCATGCCAAGACAACATAACAATAAAACAGCTAATAAGAAGAGAATTCAACCTCGATACTCACATAGGTTTTGTTGACTACGAAAAAAGTATTTGATCGAGTTAACAGAAAAATATTGTGGAACATCATGAAGAAAAGAGGGTACCCAATACATTTAACTATTAATAAAAAGATGATCTCATAAGACAATGGAAAATGAAATAAATCCGGGAATGAAGCTACACCCCCAAAATAAATGCATTAATACTTTAATGTTAGCAGATGATCAAACAATTATACAAAAAAACAACATAAAATGTTCTGCAAAAATCTATATTCCGCTTAAACCAAATATGTGAGCACTATGATTTTAAAATATCTGTTAATGGGACGAAAGTTATGTCCTTTAAAGGGAAATACCCTATACGCTCCAAAATTGTTATAAACGAGCAGATAATAGAATAGGTGCCATATTTTATTTTTTTGGGCTGCGACAATAGCTATGAAAGGGAAAATGATATGCAGAATAAGATAAATAAATATCAAATGATGTGTGGAACTATTCATAGAATTTTAAAAAATGAAACGATGAGAGAAACTGGAATAAAATTTTATAAGGTAATGGCAGCACCAATGCTAACATACGGAAGCGAATCATGGGACCCGCCGAGCCGCAGCGCCCGCGTGGGGCTAAGGAACAGTGCGTAGGTGTCATGCCATGTAGACCACTGTGTACATGTAGAAAGGCAGATGCTTCTACCAGTATGACAAATTTGGAGAAGATAGGCCAAAATCAGCTTCAGTAGTGTAGAGAGGAAGTTCGGCCCGTGGATCAAAGAAACTTAAAAAAGTTTCATTAAAATCTCGGAAAAGCAGAACAACTCGTAAGAAATCTCGATCCAGTTCAAGAAGTTCAAGAGCATCAAGTCCTTCAAATAGGCACCATCTTTACGTGGAGGTTCAATCCGGCCATCGAAAGAAAGGAAATCTTGGACTTTTCCACCATTAGGAGGCAAACCAATCAGCAGGGTAGATTTTTCTTCCTCAATGAAACCAGTCTGGCAATGCAAAAGAGCAACAACGAATACAAACAGCAGAGATGAAATTCCTCAGAAGAGTGAAAGGTTGCTCGATTTTAGATCAAATAAGGAATTAGGAGATTAGATCGGATCTACACATATTTTCCGTGAATGACCGCATTAAAGAAAATAAACAATGGGGGACGAACAGGCTATTAGCCTAATCCTTGACAGTGAAGAAGATGAAGAAAAGAAGAAGAAGAAGAAGAAAGTAAAGAATAATTAATTAATTAATTAATTAAATTTAAGTTATTTCAATATGTTTCTAAAAACTTGGCCGAATCATTTCTAATCAAAACCACACTTGTGAACAGTGAACGTGCAATAGACAGTAAAACAAATTCGAGAAAAACACTTATTATTGTGAGGTAAATGAACACCAAAATATATAAAACCTGACCGAGAGTTGTGTTTCTATTGCTGATCTTAAGACAACTCTAGCATTTCGAATAAAATGTAAAAATATTTTAAGAATAGAATGAACGGTGTTTGTTCCAAGTGCGACCATTATTTAAGGGAAGTTTGTTCTGCCTTGAAGCTGAACTGGCATACATTTTGTGAACGCCGTCCTCGATATACTCCGATTACAAAATAAAGAGAAAGAAGTAATGTGCTAAGCAGTTTAATTTTTATCGCCCGAAATACAGTACTTCACTGTAAAAGTGAATACCATTGCCCATCAGCTCCTCAAAGAAATACTAGGATGAAAACATTATTACACATTAAAATATTATTACACATGAACATTATTATACAACACTTCGCCAGATGAAATAAAACGATTAAATTCCATAGAAACGGTTGAATCCGAACTAAAATCGTTTCTGCTGCATAACTGTTTCTATACAATTAGACACCATAGTGAGCATCAAAAGGATAGTAACATTACTTTTAACAGTGGTATTTAATATTGTATTTACCATTTGGACTGTATAATTCTAAACAACTTGTAACTAGTATTGTACCGAAGCGTCTGGGTTAATGATCCCATCTCGATCAGGTTTTTCGTCCAGTTTCCTTGATCCTTTGTGTAAATACTGAGATGGCCCCTTGTTTTGCTTCTGGACATAAATGTAACTTCATGATCTGTGCACCACTTCTAGAATTCAGTGGGAAATATAGTTATTCAAATTATCGTTTCCATGTTGTTGCGGCAGGAAGTACTATTCCTTGACGAATGACATAATGAGAGATAAGAGGTCAAATTTATTGCAGATTTACCCCTGAAAATAGATTTTATTATATCGGAGCGAATAGTTTTGTTAACAATCCTTGCTCATTTCTGTCTGTATTCAAAATTCAAGTAGTATATGTCTTACTGTAGGGATCACGTGCATAGAATTTACTTCTCCTCGTAACACGTCACACACAGTTTTTAACTGTTTTTGACGTAAAAATAAACAAAAAAAATAAATAAAAATTAGAATATTAGTACAAAAACAAGGAAGATTGTAGTGACAAATATATTTTGTGTTCCATTTTTATGCTGCCTGAACATGTGAACTTTACATATTAGAGACGTCCCTTAGGAACATATAGGAGCTAGAAAGAAGGCTGTTTGAAGACAGGGTAAGGGTAGATAAGGTGCTAATGCGGTATGATGTCTGGAAGCAGACAGAAAAATAAAGTGGATGTGGACGATAATGGTGAGTAGATGAGTTACGGTGTGGGTAGCAGAGAGAGACACACAGAGAGACACAGAGAGACAGAGAGAGAGACAGAGAGAGAAGACAAGAGAGACAGACAGAGAGAGACAGACAGAGAGAGAGACAGAGAGAGACAGAGACAGAGAGAGACAGAGAGAGACAGAGAGAAAGACAAAGAGAGACAGAGAGAGAGACAGAGAGAGACAGAGAGAGACAGAGAGAGACAGAGAGAGACAGAGAGAGAATTTACAATATCACTGTGACGTTCACCCGGTATTTCTTCAGTAAGAAAACAAATGCTCTCATATCTATATTCTTTTTCATTTACTATATTTGTCAAGATCTTCCATAATTCTTTACTATAAGAGAGAGAGCAAGAAAGATAGAGAGAGAGAGAAAGAGAGACAGAGCGCTGAGGCGGTGATTGGGGCAGAGGCGGAGATTCCATCAGAGAGGCCCACGCAGAAGTGACGGGGGGGGGGGAAGGGAGGAAACGTCTTGTGCGATGCCAAGGAAACCACCATGCGGGTATGAGTACGAAGGAGGAACAGACCAGAAGGAGGATCGCGACGGAGGAGGCGGGCAAAGGCGTCGGGAGCCGCTGGGCGGTGGGGGCGCAGGCAGTAGTCGAATGGCGGAGAACAGAACGGCATCTCCCGCATTTTATATCCCTCCGTCGCCACGACCCGTCTCTCCTCGCCTCCTCCCCGCTGCCCGCTCCCCGCCACACCCCGCCGCCGTCGGGTGCGCGGGCCCCGCCCACTGAATTATCGGCGCTTTACGACTGGAGGCGCGGCTAGAGACAACGCGCGTCTTCGATCCTAAAAGAGAGAACCTCATCTCTCTAAATTAAGATTTAGACGCGAGGGGCTCCAATTGGGTGCAACGAGCTTCCGTCGGTTTACGACGTGTGTTCCCCGGCCCGTTCGTTTTTGTCGTCAGCCCTATCTGCGAATGCCAAATACCTAAATTTACAGGTTCGTCAGATATTTGAAGGCGGTAAACTTCGCAGGCGGAAATAGCTTTTACTATCACAAGCATGCGGTAGCACGGAAACTCCTTTCGTAAAAGACGGCCTTGCAAAGCGTAGATAGGCTTTTCATCGTGGAGAAGAATATGTAGTAGATGTAAAAGCTCACTCTTTTGCAAGAAAGAAGGAATTCAGTTGGACGTTGGCTGCTTAAATTCGGCGATTCATTTGTTTTTTAAGAATGTTTAAACTTGCGCTGTGAATGTAATGGATTGTGTATATACGCGATATTAAATTATCGGTGTTCTTATGCAATTCCGCGTTGAAAAGATTCAATCATTGGGGCTATTTTACGTCCATAAAAATAAGCGGTAGACTTAGCACTGTGTACAGGAGACTGAAGCAAAGTGAGTGGCGTTTCGTAATTTTATGGATTTCAGTTAGAAAATAAATAATATTTATCTTAAAAGATGCTAAACCTGATCATTCATTCTAGCAAGTTGATTTTTTTAGTTAGTTGAATATTGCAATCACACTTTACTTTCATATTGCACTAAAATTTATGTAAAAAATATTTCTCGTTCTAAACAAATACGTTGACATGAATGTAGCAAACCCCTTCAGGGATGTCATCTAATATATTTCCACTATCAACCTTACACAACATTTCATATGAGAAACTCTTCTCGATACATTTGCCTCTTGTGAGTTTTAAGTATGTATCAATCCTCTCTCTACAGCCCTCCTGCCGAAGATAGTTAAACATATAGTATAAACCTTTTTCCAGGCTTTCCTGCAGCATTGTAATATCTGCACTGCATTGTAATATTTTTCCAAGCTTTCCGGCATCACTGTGATATCTGCAAACTTTAAATTTTATTCCGCCTGACATTTATGTAATAACGTTTATTGAATTGAAACTGAAACGTAAATTGTAATTTTGTAATTTTTGTAATAATTTTCAATATTTGTAATAATTGTAAATATTGTAATTTTTGTTTTATACTTACCTTTATTTTTATTGTTACTATTGTGTTTTCTATTTTTAGTGTATAATTTTTGTTCTTTAAATTTGCCATTGTTTAATTACCATTGTTTTTTAATTAAAGAATCTACTTTTAGACATTTAATTTTGGCAATGTTCTCGGCTTTTAGTCGCCATCCTGATTGAGGTTTTCTTGGTTTACTCCATCGCTGGATTTTCTTGTTGTTCGTGGTTTACTCCAGCTCTGGATTTTCTTGTTGGCACCCGGTCAATAGACCGGGAGACAACAATAAAATCCACGTATGATAAACTCAAAGCTGAAAGGTTTTGAAAAGTTTGTGTTATGAGAAACAGGGAAACGCTAATATGGAGGACTCTTGGAGACGGCGTTGCGGCTTCTTAGAGACGCCGAAACGGTATGGCGTGGTCATAAAAGACAATGAAAAACAATTTTCTACCATCAAAGGAAAACATTAGCTTTGAACTCGTAATACAAGAGAGCATTAAAAAACTGACACTTTGAATTCTATATGGCGTACAGTTTGAGACGCTACATTGGTATGACACAACTGCTTCACGCTTTGGCTATCTAACGAACAATATACAACAAGAATTATCTGTGTACTCATTCTCCAGCATCATTTTTTTTCGACACATTCAAAAAATTTTGCAGCTCAACGCCATCACCTACAGGTTGCTATACTTGCGTTTCCCTGTTTCTCATTACACTATCTAACTTCTTAATACGTTTTGGCTCTGAGCTTATCATACGTGGATTTTCTTGTTGGCTCCCTGTCTATTACGCATATCCCGGGATTGTTGGCTTGCTCTCCTCTAAGTAAAGCTAAAGTTCCTGCCCCCTCGATCTTCAATATGAAATAATGTAAATATTTAATTTGGTTACGCGGAAGAGGAGGCCTAATGGCCTGAACCTCGCCACTAGTAAAGACATTATTATTATTATTATTATTATTATTATTATTATTATTATTATTATTATTATTATTATTATTATCGTAATCAAGGACGCGCCAAAGCTTTAACTGAGCAACAATGCCAGAAAAAGATGAAGAGGAAGGGGAAGAAGAAGAAGACAACAAAATTTTTAGGTCTCTCAATTCAGTGAAACCTTAAATGGAACGTCCATTTAAATGAATTGAACACAAAATTAAGTTCATTATGCTACGCATTCAGAATTCTTGCAAATTCAGTCAGCCTTCATGCTGCTCGTTGTGTATATTTCGCGAATGTTCATTCCCGCCTGAGATATGGCATAATATTCTGGGGAAATACATCTTATAGCTCCCAGACTTTTAGATTACAAAAACGAATTGTACGAATAATAACCAAATCTCGCCCACGTGATTCATGTAAGCCTCTCTTCATTAATCTAGGAATTTTACCATTACCTTGTCTGTTTATTTACGAATCAGTGGTTTTTGTCAAAAATGACTTGCTCAAGGGCGGGAATATATTTTCAGAAAATGCCGAAGTCTATTACTATAACACTCGACGTAGAAATCATATTCATCAGGTGACAGTATCAACAGCACATTACAAAAAATTCACGTACAATACATGTACATTATTTTACAACACTTTCCCAGATGATTAAATTCGATAGAAAAGTTTAAATCTCAAGTGAAATCGTTTCTGCTGCATAACTGTTTTTATACAATTAGAAACTATACTGAGCATCACAAGAAAAGTAACAACTTTTAACAGTTATACATAATGCATTATTTAACATTTGAACTGTATAAATGTGTATAAACTACCTGTAACAAGTATTGTATTGCAGCCTGCGGGTCAATGGCCCCCATCTCGATCAGGTTTTTTGGTCCAGTTTCCCTGATCCATTGGGCAAATGCTGAGATGGCCCCTTGTTTTGCTTCTGGACATAAATGTAACTTCATTTTCTGTGCACGTCTTCTAGAATTCAGTGGGAAATACAATTATTCAAATTATCGATTCCATGTTGTCGCGGCAGGAAGTATTATTCCGAAGGACAACATGTATAAGAGCCAAAATTTATTGCCCTTTTATCTTTGAAAATAGATATTATTACATGGGAGCCTTTCTTATTTAAGTAGTATAAGACTTAGTGTAGGGATCACATAATTTTGAAAATATGCACACAATTCACTTTTCCCCATAGCACGTCATACGCAGTTTTTAACTGCTTTTTTGACGATAATAAATAAATAAAATAAATAAAAAAGAAGACATTATTTTTCGCATTATTTGTAATGACAACGCAATATTATAATACTACATAAACCTGAAAAATCGTTTCCAACCAGCAGTGTTTTCGATATTCCAACTCAGAGCCTTGGAGTTATCATGCCTGACACGCACACCATTAGACTCACGGTTAAAATAAATCTTTGTTGTTTCGCAATTTTAATTTTTGGAATTTTCAAAAATACATTGTGTTTGGCTAAAAGTGATCATTGCCATTTTTAGCGCCTAATGTTATATTGAGGGAAAATCTTTAAAGAAAAAATCTGGAGCCGTTTTTGAGACATGGTCCATATTTCACACAAAACCTGGTTTCTGAATACACAACGTGTTACAGAAATGACACATGCAGAGAAGATTTATCTACTTTTTCGGCAATAGGCTCCACATTACGAGATTTTCTATCGAAAGCAGAAAAAGTGGAGAAAGTAAAAAGCAGAAAGTAAAAAGTAACAAGCAGAAAAAAGAAGAAAAGGAGAAACGAAGAAATATTTTTTGTTTATTTCTCCTTTTGATGAAGTATAAACGGCTTGAAGCGTATTCTAACTCCTAAGGATGAACGACAGAGAGGAAAGAAGAGGAACAAATTTGTAAGTTATGATTGTAGGTTTTTTGATTTGTTTCAGAAAATTATTACGTTCATTTTTTTAAATCAAAGGCCTCTTCATTATATTGATCCGGCGATTCATATTTGGCTGTTGACCCCTAATCGACCCCTTGACCATCATTGACTCTTCAAAATTTCATCGGCCCCCCAAGAGGCTATACCAACTCCGGTGAGAATCCCTGATTTAGATCACTTGTAATTCTTTTTGAAACCTTTCTGTTCACGCAACTAATAATGCATTGTTCAATGTCTGATACGTCTGGCAGCTTGGTGGCGACTGTACAGATTATTTTATTATATGTTACAAATACGTAAGTGAATCAAAGCGATCCTGGTGGCTGTGAATCAAAGCGATCCTGGTGGTTTGAACCAGTGCGACCAAGAGATGCATTGAGTATTGGCTACGCCGAACACATTTCTAATTTACTTCTTGAGGGAAAGGCATGGCGCCTTGTAAGCCGCTGGTTTCTGTAGTGTTTTTTCGCGGTTACAGTGTATTTGTTCTACCACTGAGTTCACTGTCATGTGGCACATCTACCGTGTGAGTGGTGCCCTTGTTGGCTATGTGTTCCGCGGCTGGGATTCCGTGAACAACGGTTTTCACCACATGCTCTCCGCTGCAATGCCACGTGCACGGACGCACGGCCTTTGTATCTAGAATCATCGCTCTACTGATGGCATTGGGTTATTTCCAGCATGCACTCGTGTATTGTTAAGGTGTACAATTTTGTGATTGTGCATTGTGCGGCTGGCAGACATTGTGCGGCTGGTATGCATTGTGCGGCTGGCAATTTCTACCACATGCTCTCTCCTATGCGGCAGGTGCGCAGGCACACGGCTGTATTGCATATTTTTTACTATATACTGCAATTTCATTTAATGCGCTTTAATGGTTTGTGTGAGTTGTGTAATTGTTTATTTGATGTATTTGTGTTACAACATAAACTCAAAGTTTTGAACAACAAAGTGTTTGAACAGTTTCTAAAATACCATGCACCTTCCCATTCATAAGAGCTTAGAAATTAAAAACTGAGTATCTTAGGAGTGTATAGGGTAGTGTATAATCATAGTCCACTGTTTTCCGACACCCTTACACTTTCGTTGGGGCTTTTCGAAGGTTCGCATTGGGCTGCAGTGCGCTAAGGAAGGAGGGCATGGAGTGAAAACCATTCCTAGGCTTTACGAAACCTTTGCGATGAGGAGTCACGCCCCTGCTTTAACTGCGCCGCAGGAGCATCAGTGTCATAGAAAGAAGGCGAACGTGAGGTGAAAAGCATTTCCTCAACTTTGCGAAATCCCGATCCGGAGCTCGAGCGTCAGCGAAGACGGTGCATCGACATCCGAGCGGCGTCCGATCCCGCCCCTCACTCCCCCTCCCCATGCGGCCCGTGTTGACGCTCCCCGCGAGCAGAAGCGCCTACTGTTATGATAACGCGCGCGCAAACACGCGCGGCAAATGGGACGGAGTCGGCGGCGGCGTCAGACCACGTCCTTAGGCGGCGGCCGGGGCGCCAGCGGAAGTGGGGTGGATGTGCCGGTGGAAGAAGCGGCGTGCGGGGGGAAACGTGGTGTTGTGGTGTGGTAGTGTGGCGCGGTGTGGCTGTGTTTGGCTGGGTGTGGCTGGGTGTAGCCGAGGGGGGCGGGCCGCGGGGTGGTGTGTACCGGAGTGCTACTGGGGTGCGGGGGTGTGGGCACGGAGTGGCAGTGTCAATGTGACAATGAGACACGTGTGACAGTGTGACAGTGTGACACGTGTGACAGTGTGACACGTGTGACACGTGTGACAATGCGGCACGTGTGACAATGCGACACGTGTGACAATGCGACACGTGTGACAATGCGACACGTGTGACAATGCGACACGTGTGACAATGCGACACGTGGGACAATGCGATGACGGTATGGGGCGAATTGGTGGATGCCATTGTGGCGGTGTCGCGCAGTGTGCAGTGTAGCGGGTGGCACAGTGGCTCTGTGGCTGTCACGCGGTGTAATTGTGTGGTGTGTGGCTCTGTGGCTGTGGCGCGTTAACGGTGTGGAGGTGGCTCATAGGAGCGAGGAACGGAACAGCCCGCACATTTACTTTGTCCTTGCACCGCACAGTGGGGCAAAAGTACATTCAAGAGAGGACAAAATATATCCAGAAATATTCTTTTTAGTAATCAAACTATAACGAAATTGAACCAAAAAAATGTTTGAACAGATTGCCTGCAAACAAAATAGGTAAAAATGCAGTTTGTGATACGATTCGTTCACGGCCACTGTCGTTTCCGAAAATGAGCCACTCCCGCTGCGGCCACACTGTGTGAGATCACCTAATACTAAACTGGCTATGAACGGAGTGCATTGAACATTTGCATTCGTGCATTTGTGCATGGAATCATCCTTTCTCAAGCCGGATGATTGCACCCGCCGCCGTATCTTGTCACTATTGTTTTGCAAAGCCGTACAATATCATACGTCACTGGTCCACAAAAAATCTATAAATCGAAGTTTTTAATTCATTGCTGTTCAGAAAAACTGGAATATTAAATGAAAAATAAGATTAAGGATATAAAGTATATCAAGGTTTTTTAATTTAATGTCATAAGCAAAACTAGACTCGGTCAGTGTCTGATTTCCATGAGGATGATAAAAGCTACAATTAAAACTTCAGAAGAAAGGCAAGGAATCATCTCCACAATTACTCTTGGGGTCATGGGAAACGATATGGACGTGATTGAGATGTTGAGATTGAAGTAAGTTGACCTCAAAGTTAGTTACAGTATTCGTTTACAGACACATTAACATTTGACAGGTGTATATAGCAATGAAATAAATACCACTTGATTATTTTGTCCTGTTTCTTTACAAAAATTAAAGTTTAATCGTCTCCTATATAAGTTCAGTAGTATACATACCTTTTGCGGCTCTCACACACAACCAATCTTTACAAATAAGTTCTCTAAAGAAAGAAAATTTCATGAAGACGTGACGAAGCGCCCTTCGACTTTAAAAATATGAAGGATTAATTTGAAAATAAAACGCATATAAATATTCATGACAAATGCACCCCGCAACACTCCGTTCGTTATATCGTTAAATAACTCTTAACTAAGCGTTCTTGGGTTTTAAAAATTAAACTTTTGAGCCAAAGGGCCTCAAAGAAACGTTCATCACACCGTAATCTATAAGTTGAAATATTCATAGACATTCTATTAACTGTTTACTGGTTCGGAGCTTATCGATACTACCAATACCACCAACACATGGAGAATACAGAATATATTCCTCCATGACCTGTATTTCAGCCCTTGGTTGTGTTGGGCATCTTTGTGACGTCGCGCTTAGAAGGCTTAGATTTTAACATTTTATATTTACGCTTTGTGTACACAGTTTCGGTTTGTGCAGACTGCCGAGGTTTATTTGGATAATTATTAATTCAAGATTTGCTCAAGCGACAACAAGATATAATATTAATAGATTCTTGATGCCGATGAAGACTGTTTCTTATGCCTGTACTGCAACCATTCATTTCACATTTTGCAAAGGCGAACAAGTGCTGCGTAGCTAATTGTGGAAGGAACTACGATGGAAACAGACCACGTGTTCCCATTTTCAGTTTGACGATACCCTTAAGAAAAATTAGGATGGGGTTTAACATGCGAGAGTTCTCGCACGGGTACTCTAGTCTAAAATCATATTTGAAATAGTCTTTATCATGCCACACTTGCGGGCTACAACAAAAACCTGATTATCATTATTGATCTCATTAATGAAGAATATTTCTTGGAAAGGTTCGGACCATTAGAGAAACTGAAATTAGGGAGTGGGAAAACAGCACTGGTTAGTACGAGCAGAGCGTAGATTGGAGAGAAATAAATAAGTCAATAAACTAACAATAATTAAGTTAGTAAGTTATGTTACATTAGAAACAGTAAAAAAAGTCAAAGTCGTAGTCAATTGTTAAGTATAAGTACATAAGTCAATAAAAATAAATTAACTTAAAATAAAAAAATATATTAAAAATAAAATAAAAATAAAATAAAAATAAAATAAAAATAAAATAAAAATAAAATAAAAATAAAATAAAAATAAAATAAAAATAAAATAAAAATAAAATAAAAATAAAATAAAAATAAAATAAAAATAAAATAAAAATAAAATAAAAATAAAATAAAAATAAAATAAAAATAAAATAAAAATAAAATAAAAATAAAATAAAAATAAAATAAAAATAAAATAAAAATAAAATAAAAATAAAATAAAAATAAAATAAAAATAAAATAAAAAATAAAATAAAAATAAAATAAAAGGAAACGGTTCAAATAATAAGCACATTAGGGGGCGAAGGTATATTTATTTTATTTTTATTTATTTACGTCAAAAAAAACAGTTAAAAACTGCGTATGACGTGCTATGGGGAAAAGTGAATTGTGTGCACATTTTCAAAATTCTGTGATCCCTACACTAAGTCATATACTACTTAAATTTTGAATTTTTGAAAAAAAACAAAAACTCCCATGTAATAAAATCTATTTTCAAGGATAAACAAGCAATAAATTTTGAATTTTGAAAGGGAGAAAAAAAACAAAAAACTCCCATGTAATAAAATCTATTTTTAAAGATAAATAAGCAATAAATTTTGGCTCTTATTACTTCCTGCCGCGACAACATGGAAACGATAATTTGAATAATTGTATTTCCCACTGAATTCTAGAAGACGTGCACAGAAAATGAAGTTACATTTATGTCCAGAAGCAAAACAAGGGGCCGTCTCAGCATTTGCTCAATGGATCAGGGAAACTGGACGAAAAACCTGATCGAGATGGGGGTCATTGACCCGGAAGCTGTAGTACAATAGTTGTTACAGGTTGTTTATACTCATTTATACAGTGCAAATGGTAAATAATGCATTATGTATCATTGTTAAAATTAATGTTACTTTTCTTTTGATGCTCAGTATAGTCTCTAATTGTATAGAAACAGTTATGCAGCAGAAACGATTTCACTTGGGATTTAAACTTTTCTATTGAAGTTAATCGTTTAATGTCATCTGGCAAAGTGTAAAATAATGTACAGGTATTGTATGTGATTTTTTGTAATGAGCTGTTGATACTGTCACCTGATGAATATGATTTCTACGTCGAGTGTTATAGTAATAGATTTCGGCATTTTCTAAAAATATATTCCCGCCCTTGAGCAACTCATTTCTTACAAAAACCACTGATTCGTAAATAAGAAGACACGGTAATGGTAGAATTCTTAGATTAATGAAGAGAGGCTTACATGAATCACGTGGGTGGGATTTGGTTAGTATTTGTACAATTCGTTTTTGTAATCTAAAAGTCTGGGAGCTATAAAATATATTTCCCCAGAATATTATGCCATATCTCCGGCGGGAATGAACATTCGCGAAGTATACACAACGAGCAGTATGAAGGCTGACTGAATTTGCAAGAATTCTGAACGCGTAGCATAATGAACTTAATTTTAATTTTTAAGGTTTAATTAAAAATTTTCTTTTCGTTCACTATTAATTTGTTATTTCGGAACCAATTTGAAACATCTGATATTGTACTATTTACGGTTTCTTTATTGCAAAGGATGTTCGTATCATCCGCAAAGAGAACCGTTCTTCCGTTTCGAATCGTCGAGGGCATATCGTTTACGTAAAGTAGGAACAGAAGGGAAGTGGGAATCGGAAATGTAAGGGCAGAGGCGTTTGTTGCGGACGATCTTCTCTGGTGCTGTTTGCTTCCAGGTGCTGAGGAGGCCAAACACTGGAAGGAGAATGCCTGGCGCCCGCGCCAAATAAATAAATAGTTTATAAACAAAACTCGGATAGATTAGCATGTACTCGGATTCTGATGGCAGATTTTTCCCCTTCAGGTTTTTTTCCTCAGCCGTACCTTATGGTCTCTTTTCCGCGGCATTGATGCGATGAAGAGACCATCTGGGGTGAATACCAGAATACGAAAGGTTAGAACGCGGTAGAATGTGGGTATTGTAATGGCTTGACGGCCTTCGGTCTGGCCCAATTAGCATCAAGTTTTCTAATTTTTATGTAATAATTACCAATTAAATAAATAAAAATAAATTAATGGAGAAATAAGGGAAGTCATCTCCGTCAACTTAATACATTTATTTATAGAGACGGCTTTCCACGGCTTTGTTGTCATCATCACTCTAGCTGCGTTCGGCAAAAGTCGGGAGACTGCAGAATTTCTATAATTCATCTCAGTAAATTGTATATTATTGCCCCTTATTTTTTCTAAAATAGAATTTCTTAGTGTTGATGGTTTTGGTGGTGTATTCCAATGTTTGAGCAATTGTGTAGACAGACTGGAAAAATACTGGCGAGAGCTCCTATAAGTCCTCTTTTTTGGCCAGTTAAATCCATATCTTTTGGACAAACATGTGAGAAAATAGATGAAACAGATATTGGTGGGTCGTTCTGCCTTTTAAAGGCGTTAATATGTGCTTTTATGAAATCTCAAATTGGAAATTAATGAAGTCAGAACAAAAAAGGAATGCATTAGAGATTATGTTGAATTACAAAACACACAACCGTGACATTGATACACACAAGCTTACTTCTTTCCCGCCAAACTTTAATTAATAGGTGAATCAAACTATATAATAATAATAATAATAATAATAATAATAATAATAATAATAATAATAATAAGCTGACAGTGAAATTTAATAACTAAATTATCAATATCATGGCGCAAAACACGAAAAGGTAATTACTATAACACGAAAAGGTAATAACCGATGTATGGAAATTCAAATTTCATGTCTCTTTTGTCGCAAATATGAAAAATTACGTTAAAACACAATACAACGATTAACCATCGTGATGTAAATAATTAAGCAATTGGCAAAGTCCTACAGAAATGGACTAAAATAAAGAAAGAAGCTCGTAAATATCCCTAAATAACACTGGCCACGAACGAATTTGTAGTGACATTGGTTTCACTAGCGCCCACTGCTGCGAGATAGAACGCTGCCAGTCTAGTGCTGTATGTCCAGGTACAAGTAGTACTATAACAATGTAAAACTAGCACTATATGTATGTATAACTAGTACAATGACCTTGCATATGTCTATGTGCGGGTGACGCACATTCCGTCGGAATGTGACGTTTCGATACGCATTTTCAAGTTGAGGGTTTTCGGCTCTCGTGTTAACATAAAACATCCTAGAGTCTGTACAACACATAATCACCAATGCATTTTATTAGAATACACCTTAAAAATAATTTGGAGTGTATATTTTCTTAATGTTTTCCAGGAAAGCCTCCATTTCCTTATCTCCTGTTTGCTCCACAAAATTTTTCTTCCACGTACACTCGCGTGTGAACGAATTGTATCATTCTACATTTCAGCCTGAATTTTGAAACCGTTCCTCGATGAGTTTGACATTTTAAAACAAATATTTAGAGAAATCCTTATTAACTGTAGCGTTAATCATTTAACGAATATTGACTAATGTAGTATCCAATCAAAGGTAAAGCTTCATAAAACGATTTTTATTCAATAACCAAGTACAATAGCCAAAGTCCCGTGTCATCCGTAGAGTGTGCCAAATGCAAAGCCGTTTCACCGTTGTCCAGAAGAAGTTCCGAAAGTAGCCGAGTCGTTGAATAGTCACCAAAGAGTCCCTCTTCCGTAGCACAGGTCGTTGTTGATCACCACTCTTCACACCGCAAATCACTCGCCAGAACAGAGTCGCCAACACCGTCGCTGTCTGTTCTGGCGTCGGGTCGGAGCCCTCTTATAGCCCGCTGGGGCTAGCGGCCCGCCGACTAGCTGAGTAGGGGCGGTGGCGAGTCCCTACCCGCTTGCTCGAGCGTGACGGCCGCGCACGGACAGCCCTAACCGGCCCACAACGATCGCCTTCCTCTCCGGCCGAGAGCGGTAACGCCCCGCAGACGTAGCTCACCGGCGGGTCTTTCAAACGCGCGCGGGCGGTCACGACAACTCAGAATGATGTATTTATAAACACAATGAAAGATGTAATGCATGCATAAGTGGATAGAAACAAGACCGTGATTCAGAGGTCTTAGTGTAGCGCGGTAGGGCAAGTCTATCGCATTAATTTAGTTGAGCAGGAATTTGATGTTAGAGGTCACTAGATTTGTAATTGTATTTGATTAACTGCATTTTGCTATAGATCATTATACTTATTTTAATTACCCTGTTTATTTATTGTAATGCTTGGGGAGGGAAAAAGGCGAATTTCCCACAAAAAAAACTTTTACTGTCGGGGCCTGGAAACGAAAAAGTGGAAAATTTGGCCCCATTTACAGTGAATTAGGAGTACCTTCTCTAACACGTTGTGTAGTCAGAATTCATGTTTTGTGGATCCTCGATTCAGAAAAATTGCTTATGGTAAAACGTCCATCCGGTCTGTGAACACCACCAGCGGTTAACCGTAAGTAGGATTTCCACAAAAATTTATGTTCCCAAATTGATCTGGTTGATGTCGTGGCACCTTAAATTTCAAATCCATATTTTACTTTTTGGGATATTTTACATGAAGCTCCTGGGACATTTTCAAAATTTTCAAAAAATTCACCAAATTTTCCGATTAACTTTTGACCTTGGATATCGTAAAGAACGCTTAAGAGTTCAGGTATCGTTTTCGTTTTAATCCCTGCTGTTTTGAAAATTGAGAAAATTCAAATTTTTTCGGCGTCTTCAATTATGAAGATAATTTTTTGCCTAAATGGAACTTGTTCATGAAATACAATCTTCAAATAAGGTCATGTTAAATTTGTCGAAAAATGAGTTTTGTGCGTAATTTTGTGTGAAACAAAGGTAATTTTTAGATTTTAAACATTTTATTTCTCAGAAATAGCTCCAATTTTTGCATGTAGCAAAGAACGGTAAAGAAAGTTATGTTGGTCCCATTTTGGACGCATTCTCTGTATTTTCGAAAATTTGAAAAATTCGAAAAGGTACGACACGACGGTTTCAAATTATTTTTACCGGCCGTGACGATCGAATGATATACATAAAATTCATATGAATGGAACTAAATTTAAGGGAGATAATATATTTAACGTAGAACTAAGAAATACACTTCTTTTATGTAAGATTTTTTTATCGCTGCAAATGGTATTCCGAAATTGTTAGCTCACTTCGAAGTAATGAAGGCAAACATGTGTGCAATATTTTTATCTTATCTGTATAATATGCAAATAATATAACAATTAAATTATTCAGGTTTCTTTTACTTGTAAATGTTACAAATGACTACTGTTCTGGCTATCGAAATAAACACAGATATGCAAAGGCACTTCGTTTGATTTGGTTGAATTGGATTTTTCAAGTTATAACTGAGTTTTAGTGTGTCAGAATTTACAGTTTCTGACACACTAAATACAATCAGATATTTCAATATTACGTTACTATTTCCAATAATGCGAGAAAAAGTAAGTGCTATAGTAGCATATCCATTTCGATTATTGTCATTAACTGCTACCGAATTATAACCAATTTCAGTGTAAATAAATGTATCCGAGATCACGTACCATCAGATTCGTTTGACGGTTCTCTTCACGTAAAATAGCAGTAGTTTATGAGAAGTTTTCCACTGTGATTACTGATGAACGCAAGTACATTAAATCTTGTATATTCAATTTCCGTGAACTCATTTAACTCGTCTTTGCCCGAAAATTGAGCGCCGTGTTCACTCTTGATCCAGATTGTTCCTATTAAAAGTTATAATAACGAGTTTCTTGAAACTCCATCTAGCTTCCTAGAAATATTTAGAAGTTGGACAGTGAAGTATCTCGAGCATCTGCGGGCAATGCTCACTGTCAAACATCTGCATAAACATATTTTCACTTACATTTTTTTGTTTAACCTGCTTGCATTGGTGTAAACTGAGAAATACTCCCTTTATCACGGAGAGAAAGTGAAGAGTCGTATTTTCTAGTTTACGATTTAAGAAAAATAATCCATGTCCCTCTTCCCTTGGGACATAACCTTAACTGTTAACTGTTTAACTGTTCAATTGAACTGTCTTATGTAATAAAAAATAAATATTTTAAAAAATTAATGTTAGTTTTAAAGAGCTTTCGAGTAATACACGATGGTATGTATTGGCAGAGTAACGTGTGTTGCCTTACTATGTAAAGAGAAAGTATTGTATTACTGCGGCAAAAATCGGCGATATATCAACAGAAAAACTCATATTGTGGCGTCCTGGTATACAAAAAAAGGATAATACTTGTTCCTACATTTGTAAATTACTTCTTACTACACGTTGTGTAGTCAGAACCCTCGATTTGTGAGTCCTTGATATGAAAAATTGGTTGACGACAAAACATCCACCTCGCAGGCCCGCCGCGTTCAAAGTTAGCTCGTATACCTTTCGGATGATTTTCTCCAAACCTGATACAGAGCGATCTGGACGAACTCGAACGTCTGCGAGTTTGAAACGGTTACTTTGATTCGGAGAGTATTTTACATGAAACCTCAACTACATTTTCAAAATTTACTCAAAAATGGTTCCAAATCTTGAGATTAAACTTTTTTCGTGGAGCACTGACGCATAAAAAATTACGCAGCACCCTTTTTTTTGGCGAACTCTCCGTATTTTCGAAAATTGCGAAAAATTAATGTTGCCAATGTGCAACATTACACTGACAGACAGATTGACTGACAGACAGATTGACTGACAGACAGATTGACTGACAGACAGATGGACTGACAGACAGATGGACTGACAGACAGATTGACTGACAGACAGATTGACTGACTGACAGATTGACTGACTGACAGATTGACTGACTGACAGATTGACTGACTGACAGACTGAAACTAACTGACTGACAGAGACTGACTGACTGAGAGTCTGACCGTCTGTCAGACAGACTGAGACAGACAGCTGACTGACTGACACAGACGTTTCGCCATCAATCGATTTTATGGTATCAAGGACTCACAAAACAGATTTTGCCTACAACACATGTTAGAGTTTTTCTTGCCTAAATGTAGTAACGGGATATATCCACATTTTCGTTACCAGGGCCATGTAATAAGAGTTTTTCTGCCATAAATTCACCGTTTTTCGCGCAGAATTACATGTCTTTCTGTCTTCCGTAGTGGCGATAGCGAGAGTGTGAAAAGTCTCGTCTCGTCTCGTCTCGTCTCGTCTCGTCTCGTACACCGGAGCAGTACCGTATCAAACGGGTCACGGACCGCGCGCGATCTTTTCTTCCTCTTCCTTGTCCTATCCTCTTTCCTTACACACACACTAACATGCACTACACTACTACATATTCCGGGAGACCGGTCGGGAGCTTAGAGCTTGTCCTAGCTGGGGCGGTGCCCCGCTGGTGAGAGAGGCCTGGTTAGGGGAAACCCTAGTAGCCGACGGTAGGTTGGCGTCGGATCTCATCCAGCGTTGGACGATCACGACCATCTCTCGAGAAAAAAACATGCACTACGCTAACGGGAATAATCACCATAGCAGTTGACGCGCTCGGAAACACGAAAAAACAAACCAAACCTAAGGCTTGTGGTAGCGAGAATGTTAAAGAAGGAAAATTCCAGCCAGACAACATTCTATAAATTCTTCAAGTTTAAAAAGAAAGAGGTGTGCCTTGTGTTCAAAGTCAAAAGAAAAGAAATATCTTTACTCTGAGCTTCCTGTGATCGTCCAGTGTGTCAAAACATTAGATAACTTGTTTGCCAGAGATGTGGTTAAGCTAATTTTTAGACATTGTCAAAATTGTGAAATAGTTAGATAATTAAGTTTTGTTCATGTTAACTAATATTTATTAGCTTTCTGTTTAATTTCAAGTATAACTTTTGATGACATCTGTATTTCTTATAGCAGTAAAGAAGTTCAAAATACAGCTCGCAAAAGCACTACAATCATGAGTACTCCAACTAAACAAAGTGACTTATATCAACAATATGTATCAACTAACAATAAATATGCTTAGTAATGTGTGCAGCATGTATTCTAAACACCAATACAAACGTTTTGAGGCACACATTTTGAAATAAAGGCGATTTTATGGTTTTAAAATATGTGGTGCCATTATTGACCCCACGTAACCATCTATGCACAATACGTTGCACGTCACCATTTAAGGGTTAGGTAACAGTTTTCATTGAGGGAAAAATCTCTTATCTTTAATGTTTTAGTTGTAGGAGACTCTGATAAATTTTGAACTTTTGCAATTTTTGAAAAATCAGGACTTTTAACAACCATGAGCCCCGCTTCATTTTCTTAAACGTCCTTCACAGTATCCAACAGCACAATTTAATAAAAAAACTATGGTGCCAATATTTTGAAAATTTGAAAAATTTCCTATGCGCTTTATGCGAAATACCCTCCAAAGTGAAAATATTGGTTTCAAATTCAAAAGCCGCGACATCAGCCAGATCGATGGCTGAATGTCAATTTGAGAGAAAATCGACTTAATGGTTTAGCCACTAGCGTTGTTCAAAGACGAACGGCCAGACGGTGAGACAAACGTTTTGCCGTCATTCGAATTTTCGGCATCAAGGACCCACAAAACATCGGTTCTGGTTACACTACGTGTTAAGAGGATTTTTTATTCTAAATTTAACAAATGGATTAATCCGCTTTTTCGTTAACATGACCCTGTCATAAGAGTTTTTCTGCCGAAAATTTTTCGTTTTTCGCGCAGTATTACATAACTTTCTCTCTAATCCGTAGCGAGAAAATAAAAAGTAACATCAAAGCTTGGAGTTCTCAACGTTCTCAAGTGTCGGACAGTGCAATTTCTCTAATTTGAGAGCCAGTGAGCCGGACCAGCCAAGGAGGATGTCCAGCAGCCGCAAATCCGCTCGAACCTCCGCCACCGGCGGAAGTCTTTCTTAACGCTCTCCAGCGGCCCGTCCCATCAACTTCCGGTCACGACTTCGCCCCGCCGCCCTTCCGTGCCACCGACCAGAAGAATACTGGCTGATTGGCGGCTGGCCCCCAGGGACTGGTGCCGGCCTCGGGGAAGGGGGCCGCATGTGTGGGGGCTGCCCTGTCCTGCCCACAGCGCGAGCAGTTTTTTACGCAGTGACATGAACTTTGGATGCTATGCTATATGCACTCAGTAGTGCAGTACAATCCCCCTTAACCGGTTTCCGCTTTAATTCACTGCCATGTGTTTGATTGATTGGTCATTCTGGAAGCGTCAACTGTTAAGGTCATTAGTCCCGTAAGTGTAGTCAATGTTTATAGTCGGATGTGGCAGTGATCTTCCCCAGCTAGATGTCGACATCCGTCGCTGACCTACACGACGGCTCGCGCGCGCGCGTGTGTGTGTGTTTTCAACGAGGCATCTCCCATCAGCCGGCCACCGCCCCAGCCAGAACCAACTCTAAGCTCTCGCCCGATCTCTCTACATGTGTGATAGTGTTGTGCATGTAAGTGTGAGTGTGTACGTGAGGGGTGAGGATAGGACAAGGAAGAGGAAACAAAGATAGCGGGCGTTCCATGGCCCGTTTATTAGAGTTCTGCTCCGGCATTCGCGTGGTGTTGATCGGATAAACCCCCAAAAACTGCCGATCACAGAAGCCGGCCGTTAGAATTCTCCTCCAGGCAGCGGTGGAGTTGGACCGAGTTATGTAACTAGTGTCGAAAATCGTGCCATTGCACTGTCGGGACTTGAACCCTAAGACTCGGCCAGAGGTATTGCGTAACATCAATTGACGCCCTGAGCCTCCTATGCCGGTGCCAAGACGACGAGGGCTCACGCACGTGCCATGACAGCAAACAGACAATAGACAATCCACGACTGTAGCTTGCTTGCTTATTAGAATTCTTCAAGAATTTCCTGGTCGTGTCCGGTTAAGAATTGTCCAATCGATTTGCCTTGACGAACGGAATTAAATGGCCTATTGATTACCTGTGTGGTTGCCGTAAATCTCCCCAAACGCGTTTTAGTTTCTTAAACCCAGAAAATACGTTTTTAGAGACATTCCTTAAAGTCTTCTGGATGGTTCCGCAAAACTATAGTCAGTTCCTTTCAAGGAGGCCGAGACGTGCCGAATGGCTTCTCATTTGTCTACATTAGTGGTCCGGAAGGAGACTAAAGGTGTGTGACGGACATTGAACGCGCGTAAGTAATATAAGGATTACAATGTAAGGATATGAGATCATCCATAAATTACGGAACACTAATGATGGGAGAGGGTTTGAGGAAGGTTTTCGCGTAAGTGTTACTTAGGGGTACGGGGTGTTTAGTGTAGTTTAGTGTTACGAAACGCTGATATTTATTTTTTATTTTTAATTTAAGAATTCAGCAGGTCGAATCCTTATCCTGCCTGGGTGCCGGTCTCAAAGTTACCGATTATGAGGTGTCCCGTGGTTACAAGTTTCACCTGAAAATATGCTGAGGGTTTGAGTCCCACCTAATCCACCTCCCAAGAATCTTAAATTCCCAGTTTTGGAAATTCAGGCTTCTTAATTCAAATTTCATAATCGACCTTTCTAATCCACAAATATACTCTGCACCAAACAACCGCAGTAGTAGTCATGGAGACGATTCTATAAGTAGCTCCTTGTCGAATATTGCCAGCCCCCCACTGTATGTGATCGGGAGAAAATCCAACTGTCTCAGAATAAATGTTAGGTATTTCTAGTGCTCGTAAAGAGGTCGAAGACGTTCACGTTTTGCTAATGAACCTTCCATTGGAAATTTCATAAAACAAAGTACCCTTCTGACATTTACTCCTGATAGTTAGACAAAGCCGTATGTCCCGGCAGGCTCCAGTCATCGAAGTGTTACGAAATCTCAGACCGATCGAGACCGTGACCTATCGGATATTAGGAATAGAGAAGTTGCCCAACTCTTCGATGTAAATATCATGTGTGTATCTTTGTTATATGAAATTTCCGACTTGATCTTCATTGGCAAAAAGTTACTTCGATTCCACTGCATAACTTACAAGTCTGTAACTTTTATTCTAAATGGGGTGTACTTTTCACGTTGATTGTTTTGACGAAAGCAAACTAGTAGGGCTACTACAGCACATACTTTCTGGCATTATTTCTAAATTTGTTATTTTTGGAAAATTAACGGAGTTCAACGAAAATGAGACCTACGCCATTCTAGGTGTCCCTTGTTCTATCAGTGGAAAGAAACTTGAAGCAAAATAATTGGAGCGGGTTTCAAGAAAATTATTTTTTATAATTTCCGTTAACTTCAAGCACAGTTTAGGTGCAAAATCCTCGTTTTTTTAGAAAAAATGAACATGACAATTTTAGAGATTCCATTTTTATAATAGATTTCATTAATGAAAATAACTTTTGTCTTCAATATTGTAATTCAATGTTAACATTTTGCAATTTTTGAAAATACAGAGAGTTTGGAGGAAATGAGACCATCACCACTTTTTATATCGTCCATTGATACATACCAGGTGAAGATTTAAAGCAAAAATTGGAGCCGCTTCTGAAAAAAAAATTAAAATGCCTATTTCTCGCATAATTAAGCGATAACTACTTACATTTTTAAACTATTGTACATGCACTTATTGTGATCTTGAGATCTGGTTTTAAATAATAAATTTCATTAAGAAAAAAAATCGAATAAATGTTCTGCCGTCAGTTGACTTTTCGGTTTCAAAGCCACAAATCATGAATTCTAACTTCTAGTGTTACAGGAAGTGAATGTGCTTTATATAGGAAAAAGATTTATTCAGGTTTTCGTTACATTGGCCCGTCAATAAGTTTTACTGAAGAAATTTCTCCGCTTTTCGGTGCATGATTACAATACTTCAGCTTCATACGAAACGCGAGAAGGTAGAAGACGCAAAAACAATGGAAAATATTTATATTTTGGGTACTGTATTGTGAATTGATAGAGATACAGCCCTGTTTCCGAAACAAATGAAATAATTAGAGCTTATTCTAGTAATTCTACAAATGAAATAATTCGAAATAATTAGAGCTAGAACAGTTTTATTAAACGCCGCCCCAGGCACACGTAGTTTCTGACAAACAGCTAAAACAAATGGATAAATGATACGCGTGTGGTGTCCTTTGTAGAAATAGCTTTATTTCGAAACGTTTTAGTTGATGTAGTAATGAGTTAGTTGTTTGTCGAAAAATTGCCAGTTTGATACACCACCCAGACTTGTTTGGCTCCCGTGTTCCCAAGTCTCGTGAGGCTCGGGCCTTTGTGGTTAACATAAAATAACCTTCAGTCTAGCCATCGCAAAATATCCTACGCATTTTACACCAAAGTAGTATACGGCTTAACTTGACTCCTATCACTCACGTATAATCTTGCATCTCGAATAATCTGTGAAGAAGAAAGCTCGTAAAAATGCACACAATCCGTGTAGAACGGACTAATCACGAATAATATTACAGAAATCATATCAACTTTCCAAAAAATGTTCTGAAAGAACATCGTTTTCAAGTTATACACTCAGATACTACAGTCAGATGCAGCAGAAAAACATTCGTTTAGGTTCTTGTATAAGATACACAAAGTGCACCATAATGTTCAATCCCATTGAAATAAAACTGAGTTTATCGAAGCAGTTCTACGATTCTACGTTCTACGAAGCAGCGATTTAAATCAATGAATGTCCTTTGTTTTATTGCAGATTCTATCACCTTGACGGAAGTAAATGTGTATTCCGTTGAAAATGTTTTCGAAACTTTTGTTGTAGATCGTTCTTCTCTAAAAGTGATATTACTTTGCATCTACAGGTCCCCAACAAAGAGAGCTGCAAATTATATTTTGTTCTTAGAAAAATTAGAGACACCACTTAACAAAGTCAGCAATTTGAATCTCATTTGCAGCTCATTTGAATCCATTGTTGTGTGCGGAGATTTTAACATTGATTTTCTCGTCGCATCTTGCAAGAATGAACAGTTTCTCAATTTAATTATTTCCTTGACTTTAGATATTACAATTAATGTACCTACACGGATCACACTAAATTCCATGAAGGCAATCAATCAAATTATATTTAACAAAACTACTACTCGATATGAACTTAAAACAAAAGATTTAGGATACAGTGACCATAATGCACAAAATTCTTACCATTATAAGAAATGCGAACACTGACACTGATTACGTGATCATGCATCATGGAACGAGGTTTATAATACTGTTGATACAAACGATAAATATAATTCTTTTTTTAACGCTTTCATTTCATTTTAACACTTGCATTCCTCTTCAAAGAATAAAATTAAATATTTCACGGAAAAACAATTCTTGGATAACACAAGGGATTAGGACATCATGTAAAAACAAGCCAATTCCTTCTTAAGAAAAGTCATAAGGCAGGCGAAAATCATGAAACACAATCAGGAACTCAGATAATGAAACAAAAGCATAATAAAAAATACGACCAAATCAACTACAAACCTTGTAGAGAATGTTGTTTTAAAATATAATTATAAAAATGTGAACTATTCGGTAACAGTGGCTAGTCTCTTTAACCAATTCTTTTCGAGATTCGCCGCCGATCACTTTAAGAGTCATCAGCCACAAAATTCAATATCGGACATTTGATGTTCGTTTCCGAAACTTCTTCCTATTATATTCTCAGAATAATCGGTAAGTTAAAAAATAAATATTCGACCGGTTTAGATAAATTTCGGGATTGTTTGTTAAAGACGTGTGCCTGCCATTATTCACTCGTTAACTCTCATATTTAATGCACCCTTATGAACTAGAACGTTTCCAGATATTTTTGTTTCCAAACAGAAGAACGTTTTCAAAAAAAAAAACAAAGATTAAGCCGATCTACAAAAAGGCAACAAAAATGAAATTCAAAATTATCGGCCAATTTTTCTTCTGTCAGTTCTATCAAAAATATTAGACATTTTTACGTACGAATGGAAACCTTTCGCAGATTTCCAACATAAATTTAGAAAATCAAAATCTACGGACACAGCCATAATTTCTTTTCTTAAAGATGTCGTCTCGTCATGGGACCAAAACGAAGCACCTATTGGATTATTTTTAGATCTCTCAAAACCTTTTGACGTCATTGATCATGACATTTTACTTTCCAAATTACCTTCATATGGAATCCGTGGTATTGCCCTATATTGGTTATGTTCATACTTTAAACAACGAAATCAGAGAGTGGAAATACTTTATTGGAATGATGGAACATTACGTACGCACCTTTCCGATTCTTTGCCAATTGCACGTGGAGTTCCTCAAGAATCGATTTTAGGCCCTATTCTGTTTCTACTTTACGTAAACGACATGCCCTTGACGATTCAAAACGGAATAACAGTTCTTTTTGCGGATGATACGAACATTCATTGCAATAAATAAACTAAAAAATAAAACAATATCAGCTTTTTAAAATTGGTTCCGAAATAACAAATTAATAGTAAACGAAAAGAAAACTGTTTTAATGTAGTTTTCCATTTCAAATAAACAATTTTGTGCTCCATTGAAAATGAACGGTGTACCATTGACTGATATTAAGGCAACAACATTTTTAGGTCCCTCAATGCAGTCAAATCTTAAATGGAACGTCGGTTTAAATGAATTGAACACAAAATTAAGTTTATGATGCTACGTTCAGAATTCTTTCAAATTCAGTCACCCTTCATACTGCTCGTTGTGTGTGTTTCGCGAATGTTCATGCCCACCTGAGATATGCCATAATATTCTGGGAAATACATCTTATAGCTCCCAGACTTTTAGATAACAAAAACTTCAGTAACTTCATTATCTTAATTTTTTAATTTATTAATTTTGAAGAACTTACATAGCTCAGTGAAAATAACTATACATACAGACTTTACAGACTTATATGCTAACCTTAACATAATCTTACATGCTATTACAAGGGAGAGGAAATCCCTTTTCGGGTCCTCAGTCTGAATCTAAATCTGCAATTTTTTTTAGGAATATGTGATACGCATTTTTGTTTTTGATTCGTGTTTGGTAATTGGGGTTTTTGGCTAGTTTGAATGGTAATAGGGCTGGGATTTGAGGTAGGTTATGAAAAAAGTTGGTGGCCAGATGTGATGTATTGTTCAATGGGTTCCAAATTAAATTCGTTGTGAAGTTGATTGTTGGTTATATACCACGGGGCATTCTTAAGAATTTATTTTGCAGGACTTGTAGTTTATGGATATTAGTTTGAGCAGAAGTGATCCAAAGTGGGCTGGCATACAACATTAATGGTCTTAAAATTGTCTTGTAAATTGCTATGGCTGATTTATATGATATTGGGCTGTTTCTGTAAATTAGTGGTCGTAGTTGTGTTTATTTTAGCTTGAGTCACTTTGGCATTTATATGTTTTCCTCAAGTTAGCTTGGTATGAAAATATAAGCCTAAATATTTTACAGGTTTATTGGGGGGGGTAACATTCTATTGATTTGTTATTTAGGTGAGTGAAAGTGGGGGACTCTGGGGTCTTAAAGTAAATATTTTTGCAGCGGTTTTGTTAGGATTTAGTTGAATTTTAAGTTTGGCAGCCCAGCTGTCTATCATATTTAAATAAAGTTGTAAGTGGGTGAGGGTTGGGGAGGAAAGTGGGTGAGGATGGGGGAGTGGGTGAGGGGAACTCAGTGAGGGATGTACCGGAGGCAAATATGACCGTGTCGTCGCCAAATTGAGCGATCGTGATTTTATTAAGTGTGGGAATGTAAGCAACATAGAGGTTGAATAGCTTGGGTGATAACGGAGAGCCTTGGGGAAGTCCAGCGTTTATTGTTCTTGGTTTGGATAAATGGTTGTTAACATTGACTGAGAAAGTTCTATTGCTTAAGAAATTTATTATTATTGATTTTAAGTATTGTGGAGTGCCTATTTGTATAAATTTATATAAAAGAGCTTGGTGCCATGTTCGATCGAAAGCTTGTGTAATATCAATAAATAGAGCTATGGGGTGGTGTTTCTTTTGAAAAGCGAAATAAATGTACTCTGAAATTTTTAATAGCTTGTGTTGCGTTGAAATTCTTTCTGTATATCCAAACTGTACCTTCGGGATATCATTGGTTAATTATAGGTGGTTCTCGTTCTCGAATATTTTGGAAAGAGATGTTAATAAGCTGATTGGGCGGTAACTCTCGGGTTTGATTGGGTTTTGTTTGGCTTTGCTATGGGGATAATGATTGCATGTTTCCATTCATGGGGGAAATATCCGATTCTGAAACATGTATTGAATATGTTATTTAAGTACGCTATTGCCGTTGGTGGTAGTTTTTTTAATGCCAAATTGTTTATTTTGTTGTGACCTGGGTCTTTTTTGTTAGGAAGATTCTTTATGATTTTAGAAATTTCAATGGGAGATGAGAAATTTGTTCTCTGATACGGACCAAAGAAGTTTAATTTTGGGGCTTGTGGAATATTATTATTTTGCGGGTGGACATTCGTGTTCTCACAGAATGTGGTTTCGAAATGCGTGGCAAGCACTTCTGCCTTCTGAAGTGAGGATAAGGCCTTGTCTGTCGTGTCTAAAGGAGGGACCACGTTTTTTTTCTTGAGAATTGTTTTAGTGAATTGCCATAATGTGTGGTGGGATGTGCCACTGGTGTTGAGTGATTGTATGAGTTTATGATATTGTTCGCTGTTATGATTTCCGATAAGTCGTTTGACCACGTTGGAGATTAGGTTGAGTTCTCTCTTTAATTCTCGTGTTCTTAGCTGCGCCCAGACTCTTTTAGTCTTATTTTTTACCAATATTGCGTTTAAAATGTCTGAGGGTAATTTATTGTAGGGTTTGTGGGATGTATTCGGATTGGTAGTCAACTGAGAATTTTGGATGGTTGTGTTGATGAGGTCAGTGACAAAATTAACGGATTGATCTATTTCAAGGGGAGTATTTAGTATTTTTATTTTGGGTATTGTACTTTTTACTGTTTCAGTGAACTTCCTCCACTTAATTTTTAATGAGTTCGGTATAAGTACAGGGACATGTTGAGATGACATTTGCCGCGAAGACTGAGATTTGGTCAGAATCAAATTCGAATATTACCGATAAATGGAAGTTAAGGTTTGTGTTGGTTAGAATAATGTCGAGAATGTCTGGTTTGCGCGACCGGTCTTGTGGGTAGTAAGTAGGTTCACTCGGGGAGACAATTTTAATATTGGCATTGTTTACTAATTGGGCTAGTTTTGCCGTCTTGGTTGTTGGATTGGCATCCCCAGTTACTGTGTTTGGCTTTGAGGTCACCTAATAGCACAACTTTATCATTGAGGTTAAATAGATTTTGAAGGTTTGTATTTATTATTTTTGTTGAGGGAGGTTTGTATGCAGCTATGATCTTCAAAGAGTTATTGTTAATTATTATTAAGGCTGCTATAGTTTCTAAGCCTGGTGTGCCCGGAAGAGTTATCTGGTTATGCGTGTGAATAGATTTGATTGCGATGAGTACACCGCCGCTTTTCGTTTCGGTTCTGTCAGTTCTATACTCATTGTAATTGAGAATAAATAATTTATTTTTTCTGCTCAAGTGCGTTTCGGTAATACAAGCTACATCTACGTTGTAGTGATGAAGGAAATGTATGAATTCAGTTTTTTGTTGGTGATTGAGTTTGCATTCCAATTTAGAATGGTTATATTGTTTTGGGATTTATTTGCCATTGTTGGTTAGATATTCGGCCACAGAGTTCTGAATACTACTAACTATAGTTGGGATTAGAGTTGATGAAGTTAATAATGCAGGTGGTGAAGGAGTTAACTATAGTGGTGATTATTGGGTGATTTTATTGGATATTATTGGAATGGACCGTATTGTGATTGGAATTTTGGATGTTTTGCGATGTGCTAGGAGGGTGGATTGTTCGTGTTTGAAAAAGGGTGAAGTTTTGAATAGGCTGGGATTGCGGCAGTGGCGGGAAATGGGCTCTTGTTGATTTTGGAGGGAGGAGTAGCATTCGAGTTTGGTGGATATTCATTATTTTTAATTTTCGAGGTACTTTTCCTATCTGAGATCTCTTTGTAGTAGGTGCAGTTCGTGTTTCTAATGTCGGCCTTGTGATTTTCGTTGCAGTTCGCACACACCGGAGATTGGTTCTTCTTAGGGCAGAGCACAGAGTAATGGTTCCCGGCACAGAATGCACACGTTATGGAGTGGTTTCAATTGTTTTGGGTGACCATAGTCTAGGCAACTTTGGCATTGAAGGGGGCCTTTATGCTTTTTGCGTCTTTCGGTTCTTACACGATGATTGCAAATTTGATGTACAGTTAAAATAGTTTCTATGGGTTCAGAACCGTTGAATTCCGCAGGGACTATTGGGATTGGAAGGCCATCTTTTTGAAGTCTGGTGACTCTGATTATTGAAGTGAAGCGTTGATGTAGGTCATTAAAAATTTCCGGTTCTATTATTGATTGTTCAATGTTTTTGAATACGACACAACATTTTTTGTTTGATCAATCTTTGAATGAATGGAATTTACGATGGGTATGTATGAGATATTTATTTTACGGAAGTCCATAGGGTTATTGGCATTGATCTTAACTTTGTTATTTTTCACGTCTGTGATGAAGTTGCTTGTGACGGTAGGTTCAAGTTCGATTATAAGTTCGCGTACACTGGTTATGTCCGCCACAAAGATTGGAGGAATTTTGGCTAGTTGCGAAAAGTGATCGTCTGTATTTACATTTAAATATTCGAACCGATTATCTTTAGGGTTGGGATTCAGGTTAGCTAGTTCTCCGAATCTGTTCGCGACGGGGACCTTGTATTCTAGAGCACTGGTTAAATAGAGTTCTCGTTAGCGATACTCGAGACTGCACTTTTCTTTATTGTTTCGATGGGGATGTCACTGTCACTGACTGACCTCTTTTTGGTGTTGATGACTGATGATGAAGGTTGCGACTTTGTGCTGAGGTCTGTTGAGGCGGCCTCCTGGCTGCCAACGATGCGTTGCTGGTCGGTAAGTGGAGGTGCGGTAGGGATGTGCCCTTAGCAGCTAAATTGTTATTTCCTAACCATTAACGTTTCGTAGCTCTTACGCAAAATAACAGTTATTACGTTTATCCTGTTATTGGCTGTTATCGGTTGAAATGCATAGAACTGCAACCTACTAGGCCTAATCCGAACTACTACAAGTTTTTGGGGCAACCATTTTGTACGATAACAGCTTCACTGCAGCTAATCAATCATGATTTACCGGTGTTCAAATTATAGATTAATTGATACATAATTCGTCATGAAATGAAGTCCGTCCAATATGTTACCTTATTTCTGTCCCATTGCTGCTTATGTGAGATCAACTAATATTTCCCTGGGTCCAATAAAATAAAATGAGTTACGGTCAAATAACAAAAAACACATTATAATACTTGATATTAGATAGTCATTAATACTTTAGCTATATGTGAGCAAAAACCAAGTTTCTCATTATTTTTGGCACTCGTCACTTCACTATGCACAAGTTGCATATTTGAAAGAATATTTGCAATCTGAACCCAAATCACTTTCATTTTAGTAATATTCTATATTCTATACACATTCGCTACACATTATAAGAATTACTTCCATCCTTGGCCGTTTATCCAGTCTCGTTCATATCAGCTGCTTCTCTGTCCAAACATGTTAGGGAAAGTAGTGCAAGGAAGCGCCGTAAGGTAGCTGCACAAGCTTTACGGTACTACCAACGTTATTAGGTTTGCGTGGTTTAACTCTTAGCAGTCACTACAACTGTTTTAACTCTTAGCAGTCGGCCATGTGAGGTTTCTGGTCATGGACCTGTTATTTTTCAACTGTTATTAATAACAGCTATTACGAGTCAGCTGTTTTTGTGATAACAGCTATTGAAGAAAAGCTGTTAAGCCCATCTCTAAGGTGCGGTTGTTCCACTTAGCATGTGAAGCTGATGAGAGGGTTGAGATAACTGCTGTTCAGGTTGATGTAGTAGATGATCTGGAATATATTGCAGTGATGTTTCACGGACGTCGCCTTCTTGGTAAGCGACCTCCATTTCGCTCTCGGTCGGGTAGACCTGGGCGAGGGCATCTGCAATACACTGGCGTATGCCCGCGTTGTCTGATGAAAATGTTGCACTAATTGCTGGCAATATTAGCGCACACAGAAGTGCTGATGAACACTATTATTGTAGCACTTTATCTTTCACTGGCACAGAACACAGGTACGAGACGAGGCGCAGCGCTGAGCGGGGAGCTCCGAACTGTGCGACTGCTCGCAGCGGAATGCGAACTTCATTATCTGTGCACGTCTTCTAGAATTCAGTGGGAAATATATTCAAATGATCTTATATATGTTGTTGCGGCACGAAATATTATTCCTCGATGAAGGACATGATGGGTAAGAGCCCAAAATTTATTGCTTATTTATCCTTGAAAATAGATTTTATTGCATCGGAATTCAAAATTTAAGTAGTATATGGCTTAGGGTATGGATCACAGAATTTTGAAAACGTGCACAGAATTCACTTCTGCTCATAGCAAGTCATACACAGTTTCTAACTCTTTTTGACGTAAAATAAATAAATAAAATAAATATACGTTTGAAACAACATGAATGCGATGAAATGTCCTGTGAAAATATTCGACAAAATAATGAAATGAAAAAAGAAGTAGTGAAAACATACAGAAAATATCTACTTGTTTCCTCTTAGTTGCAAAAAAACTTTTCAAATTTTTTAAAATTGAATATTCAACATTATTTTCTTCATTGTTCTATTTTACTCTGTCAAATGCCATTTGTTTCTTCAAAACATCTTTACATATCAGCGGGTATTATCGTACAGCAAAAGTTGCATAATGATTTCATTTCAACACTCATTTTCGAAGAAGGGAAAACTGCTTGAACAAAATAGTAACATTACTGTATTAAGAACTAAGACGTTCATGTAAAATAATCGTGAATATAAAAGTGGAATAATGTAAAACACGCCGTAAATAAAACAAATTTACATGTATTATTTTACATCATAATGAAACACGCATCGCTTGTGCGTCATTTGTCTTACAACTTGCAGTGCAAAAGCCACAAGCAGTCAATTAGTCCATAAAGTTCATTTCAAATTCATTTGTTAATAACAGTTATTTTTAAAAGTAACTCTAACAAATGTCGCACATTTCTTCTTAGTTCGTGACCTTCAACTCAAACGTGAACTTTCTCCATCGGACAAACGCTAAAAGGATCACTTTGTTTGCTTCTAAACAGATAACATACTCTTTGTTTTCACCTTCCCTCCAAAGTTACATACAGTTTTGTCGACAAATTTTTAAGTTAACAAAACGGTCCAGTCGCATTTACTCAGGTATTTTTAGCTACCTCATTACTTCAAGCCGTGAATAACATACTTTGTGTTAAAGCACTTTAACACATTGAATGCAGGCCTTTTGAAAGTGGCATGACATTACCGTGGGTCTAATGGAGTGTGGTCTAGGGCGGTGCGATCGGGGTGATCGGTGGTTAGTTTGTATTTGAAGCAGCGTATTAGGGTCTAGTGCGCTGTGGTCGGATCTAGTGCAGTGTGGTCGGATCTAATGCAGGGCAATCAGATCTAGTGCTGTGCGGTCAGTTCTAGTGCGGTGTGGTCAGATCAAGTCCGGTGTGGTCAGATCAAGTCCGGCGTGGTCAGATCAAGTCCGGCGTGGTCAGATCAAGTCCGGCGTGGTCAGATCAAGTCCGGCGTGGTCAGATCGAGTCCGGCGTGGTCAGATCAAGTCCGGCGTGGTCAGATCTAGTGCGGGTGGTCAGATCAAGTCCGGCGTGGTCAGATCAAGTCCGGCGTGGTCAGATCAAGTCCGGCGTGGTCAGATCAAGTACGGCGTGGTCAGATGAAGTCCGGCGTGGTCAGATCAAGTCCGGCGTGGTCAGATCAAGTCCGGCGTGGTCAGATCAAGTCCGGCGTGGTCAGATCAAGTCCGGCGTGGTCAGATCAAGTCCGGCGTGGTCAGATCAAGTCCGGCGTGGTCAGATCAAGTCCGGCGTGGTCAGATCAAGTCCGGCGTGGTCAGATCAGGGTGTGGTCAGGTCTTGTATGATGTGGCCGGGCCTACTGTGCTGCGGTGTACTCCGGTCCTGCTTGGATCGTCGCGAAGCGCTTCGTGGCCGCGCGAAAGGAACTGTCGCTAACGGCGCCTCCCAGCGCAAGGCAGGCGACTAAATGAAATACGCTGATGGGCTGATATTGCGATCTTGCCCGCCCCGGGGCGGGGCGGCTGCGTGGCCGGCTGCGTTGGGCGGCTGAGCCGTCACTGGGAGATGTAGCGCTCGCAATTCGCCGCCACCAAATGAGCGGCGACTGTGCCTGCCCTGCGGGGGACAGAGCTTAGAGGGATGTAGTGAGCTGATAGCAAAGGTGGTGAAGGGAACGAAGGCATATGAGGAGACGATGGAAGAACAGAAGGACGAGTGAAGTAACGGGGAAAGAAGAGGTAGAGAGGACTCAAAAAGGAGTGGAAGGAAGGGATGGAAAGTCTGGTCTGATAGGCGACAGGAATATTTCGCGATGATGCGGGGTTGTAGCGGAGGCGGGGAGCTCGCATTAGAGCGGGGAGGAGCGTAGGAGCGGGTGGGAGCGGGGGGGAGCGGGTGGGAGCGGGTGGGAGCGGGTGGGAGCGGGTGGGAGCGGGTGGGAGCGGGTGGGAGCGGGTGGGAGCGGGTGGGAGCGGGTGGGAGCGGGTGGGAGCGGGTGGGAGCGGGTGGGAGCGGGTGGGAGCGGGTGGGAGCGGGTGGGAGCGGGTGGGAGCGGGTGGGAGCGGGTGGGAGCGGGTGGGAGCGGGCGGACTTGGATCCGGCGGGGATGGAATGCGTGGGCAGAGTTGTCAACGAAGGGCGGGGCCCCTGTAGAAAATGTGGGTTGACGAAAAAGGGAGTTTGAAGGGGGTGGCGGGGACGGCAGTGGAAACTACGTCGTGTCGCCTCGTGAAGTGTAGTGTCAACGCTCTCGCCAGTTTCTCTCCGGCTTCTTTAGTCCGACGTCAGGCGTTTCCACAGCTACTTAAATGCGCCGCTGTGAATGTGTTCCGCCGCGGTCCACTCAAGGGAAGTCATAAGTTCTGAGTGGGAGAGTGCAGGCGTACCAACTGAGCGACTGTTTTACCTCAGTGGCTGACTAAATTGTGTGAAGCAATGCAATCACTAACCAAAAATTCTGAGACTCTGAATATTTATTTTGATTGGGTATTAAAATAAACGTAAAAAGTAATATATCGTCAATTCATTTTAAACTAATATTTGTCGTTGAAATGAATGTTACACAAATTTATATGAATTTAAATGAGACTGTTCAGCGCATTATGGGTACACAGGTTAACAAAACGACTTAATCGGCCATATTCCGCCAATGACAAGTTTCCTTGCTGGGTAACGGAATTATAGTACATACACATTTGTTTTAGATTTAAGGGGTCCTCTCTGTCTCTAAATGTAAAAAAGTTCTTTTGTTTACGTACTGACCAGACGTTCCATCCTCTCGATACATTGAAAACAAGTTCGTGCCACAGAAAGTACAAACATGAGATACAAAAATAAATGTCACAGATGATACAAAAATAAATATTTGGAGATGGCAATATATTCATATTTAATTTATCGTCAAAACAGTAAAAACTGTAAAGTAGAGGGGAGTATTACAATCTACGCCGGTTTTCCTGCAAGAATTCTTACTCCACTTTTTTACTATACACAATTAAAGTACGTATAAAGATAGCAACAAGCGTTGTTGTCACCATTTGAAAACTAGAAATTTTCGCTCCCCAGTAACAGAAAACTCTTTTGAACTGAACAACAGATTTGATCGTATATTTTTCTGACAAAAAACACACCTTATTTATTTATTTATTTATTTTACGTCAAAAAACAGTTAAAAACTGCGTATGACGTGCTATGGGGAAAAGTGAATTGTGTGCACATTTTCAAAATTCTGTGATACCTACACTAAGTCATATACTACTTAAATTTTGAATTTTGAAAGGGAGATCTTACTTCTGCCGCAACTATCAAAAAGAAAGCAAAACACAACGTGTATACTCAGGATGATGTTATAACATACATAATTAATTCCCTGGTATATGAGGAGACGATGGAAGAACAGAAGGACGAGTGAAGTAACGGGGAAAGAAGAGGTAGAGAGCACTCAAAAAGGAGTGGAAGGAATGGATGTAAATTCTGGTCTGATAGGCGACAGGAATATTTCGCGATGATGCGGGGTTGTAGCGGAGGCGGGGAGCTCGCATTAGAGCGATGCGTAACTAACAGGAGCGGGTAGGAGCGGTACTGCTGCGCGACTAGAAGATTTATAAACAATCTCTTTTCGATTAATCACTACGTCTTCAGCAAATGCCGAGATAGTCTTTAATCAGATTCTGAACAGTGATTCATATGCCGTTGTTCCCCACTTCTAGGAATCAGGGCATCCGACACCCCCAGGATTACATCTGCCCATTGAGGTAAATGCGCAACCCCTCCCCTCGTTCACAGATCTTCGATGCTGGAATCGCGAACGCCGCCACTCTTGGTCTCTGTAACTCCTCCATCCCAGAAGTTTTGGGAAGTGGCCTCTCCTCGTACAAGGAGCTTTAAGAGTGATCACGCTGAGATGTTCTTCACACAACGGGGTCAGAACGAACCCGCCCTCCGTTTTCAGTGAGGCAAGGGAGAGGCCACGTCAAGGCCGGTGCAAGGACTCTGACCGGAATGTCATAGTGTTCGAGTCCCGACAGTGGCAGGTTTTTAGGCACTAACTGCATAACTAGATCGAATGCAGCCCATCTATGGATGAGAATTCTAGCGTTCGGCTGCTCTGATCAGTAGTTTTTCGTGTTTTTCCAATAAACACACCGGGAGCGGTAGCTCAGTGCATCAACTGATGTCACTGCAGCGCCTGTGACCGGGAGGTCTTAGGTTCGAGTCCTGACGGCGGCAGGATTTTTGACACTAGCTTTTCAGCTAGTCGAATTCAATCGCTGTCTGGAGGAGAAGTCTAGCGGCCGGTTGCTTTGATCGGTAGTTTTCCGTAATTTCTCCGATTAACGCCAGGCGAATGCCGGAGCTCTACACTAAAAAACGGGCCACGGACCGCGCGCGATCTGTCCTTCCCATTCCTTGTCGTATTCTCTCCCCTTACACACACACACCTACACTAACATGCACTACACTACCACATATTCCGGGAGACCGGTCGGGAGCGTAGAGCTTGTCCCGACTGGGGCGGTGCCTCGCTGGTGGGAGAGTGCTGGTTAGGGAGAAACCCCATTTGGCGACGGTGGGTCGGCGCCGGATCTCACCATCCAGCGGGGGAAGATCACCGCCATCTCCCGAGAAAAAAGATGCCCTATACTAACGGGACTAATGACCGAAGCAGTTGACGTTCGAAAACACGAACAATCAATCAATCAATCAATCTAATAATCACCAGGCAAATGCCGGAGCTGTCCCCTATCAATCGGGTAACAATCGGACCACGCTTGATCTTTCCTTCCCCTTTCTCGACCTATCCTCACCCGTTACTGCATGCGAGATAGTGTAACTTCCACTTACACTACCTCACATACCGGGAGATCAGTCGGGAGCTTAGAGCTCCTCCCTGCAGGGGTGATGCCCCACTGGTGGGATATTCCTGGATGAGAGAAAAACAGGCCGATGGGTATCGACGATGGGATGGTCGGTGCCGGATTTCGTCATCCACGGGGAAGATCACAGCCACTTCCCGATAAAAACATGAGCTAATGACTTTCAAGTCATTGCTAAGTAATGACCATAAAGTCATTGCTAAGAAGCAATTGACGTGCTAAATCATCAATCAATTATCGACGAGACAGGAATCCCACTGGAAGCCCGCGCGAAAAAGTTCTGGAGTGCGAAGAGTTTCGGCCAATTCCACACGGTACACCCTTTGCCACTAGCGAGAGGGTATTGTCTGTGGAAGCGTCAACTATTTAGGTCATTAGTCCCGCGCGTGTAGTGAATGTTATATGAAAGGAAATGGCAGTGTTCCTTCTCCGCTGACACGTGATGTCCGAATGGGTTTTCTCCTCCGAAAGGTCCCCTAGCCGGGACAAGCTATCGTTTTCGACTGGTCTGCGGACATGAAGGTGGTGCATGTAGTGTAGTGTAGTGTAGTGCATGTAGGTGGGGAATGTATGTAAGGGAAGAGGATGGTCAACGATGAGAAAGGAATGATCGCCCTCGCTTCGTGTCCAGTATGTTTTGGTACTGCTCATGCCATCATTTTGGTACTGATGAGGCCTAGGCTAGATGTCTCCTCCGGTCAGTGGCTGAATTAGCACTACCGACGTGGGTCTTGCCGGGAAATACAGGAAGGCGGATTTGTCGTGTAGAATTTGCCACTATGGCTGGAATGAACATGTTGCCACATTTGCCGTGTGTCATTCTGGACAGGAAATACTCATTTCTCTATGGTTTGAGGTGTAGTTTCTTTTGTTTATTTCCGGATTCAGTGAAGGTAACTGGGTTTGGGTTTTTGCTCATGGAATATATGAGTATGTTTCCATCCTCACAAATTTTCAATGAGTCAATGAATTTTGATGACGAAAAGTAATAATTATAAATCAAGAACATCATTAACTCATTTTTGTTGGAATATTAACTCTAAAAAATGCCTGTATGCTTTTTATAAATGTTAGTTCTGTCACGTAATTTTGAAGAAAATCGTGAATTTTGTCACGTAATTTTGTAGAAAATGTTCACGTAATTTCCCGTAATTGTGTGTTATCGCGTAATTTGCGGGAACAAGATTTTCTCAGCAACGTTTCCGATTTATTTTTGAAAATGATTCGAAGAATAGTATCCATTGTGCTGAATTATGTCATAACTTATTTTATTTAATTTTTTTGAATTTTTTTATTAGACATAAATTACACTACTATTAGTTAGAAATGTATCTTTTGTGGACTACCACCACAAGGGCAACGTAAAAGTTATCATTATGTTACCACGTGCCCTTAAATGGAAATAATTAATTTGCACAATATTTATGTTATTGTTATTTAAGATTGCTTTAACTTGATCTAGTATTAGGTACCGCAAAAGCAAAGGCAAAGGCATCCTAAGGGACTGTGATATACCTCGAGTTGGTGTGGTTCAACAGTGTGCCTAAGAAAAGAGACCAAAAATGCCCATAACAGTTGTACTTTAGCTTCTGGGTCATTGACCGCATCTCAAAGGTTTTTCGTCCAGTTTCCTTTGAACTCTTCACCGCAGCAGCAGTTCAGATAAAGATTTTGCTTTGCTTCTTGCCAATAAATGTACCTCCACTATTTGCGGACTTCTCTTTAGCTCTGTGGGTTGTTGGTGGAGACTTTATTCACATCGTCAGGAGCACTAGTAGTTCCACCATCAGTACCCTCATCGTTCTTCATGTTCCCGAACTATTGAGACGATTTTTCATGTGGGGAGAAATAAGACATAAGTCCGAAACGTAGCTCATTTGATGCAAATGGCTTCAATTACAAGGGAGGTAATATTTCTTACCAATTTCTGCCTAGAACGTTCGTTCTTTACTCAAAAATCATCTTAGCCTAGTTAAGGAGCGGCGACATACATTCCGGAGCTCAAGAAATATTCAGAGATTGTACTTTTCCCTTATAGTTACGAATAATTTTTAACTGCGTTTTGACGTTAAATAAATTGAACTCTAATTAAATGAAATTAGAAACAAAAAGTTTCCTTTAGGACATTATTATTTTTACTATCATTTTTGCTATCCTCGTTACTACGTCTCAATGTGCATACTTTGCGTGCGAGAGTTGGCAGCCCTGCGGGCGCTGGGGAGCGCCCTGTGTCGCGGGCAACTGAAGCGTCGTGGAGTGCGGTGGCTTTGGCCTGGGGTTGTAATTACGCTGGCGTTCTAAGGACCCCGTGTAACTACCGTCGCGCATGAGCAAATTTCTAACGACCTCACTCAACCCTCCTTTTGTCCCGCATCCTGTGTAATGCAAAGCAGAGAATTCACCGCATTTCACCGAAGGAAAATCGATATGTGCTCACAAAAAACATGAATTTGTTGAATGTACTTACAATTTATTATTATTGTGATATAATTAGGCAATTCGGTCACATTGATACTCAGCGTATTCAAGGTTAAAATCAGTTATTTATTTTAAATTCATCCTCTTAAATAGTCGCATGTCTCACGGATTTGTTTCCCATTTATTAGATCTTTTTAATATCTCGCCATACTGCATAGTTACGTAATAAGATGAGAGTATTGTAGTGCTGCAGCAACGAAGCCGATTTTTCGACGGAAACATTCGTATTATGGAACCCTGATATCGAAAACGTGGATAAATTGTGTTCCTAAATATAGTCAATTACTTCCTCTACCATGTTGTGCAGTAATAATCGACGTTTCGTGGCTGCTTCATATGAAAAAAAATCGTTGACGGCAAAACGTCAAAAATTTAAAAGGCAGAATCTGGAGTACTTTTATTTTTGGTATTTTTAAAGTAAAATACACACGTCTGTTTAAAAAAAGCGCATGTCTGTTTTTCGTTGATCTCTTCATTCAACTGCTTCGTTCGTGAATTTTCGAGTGTTGCAAAAGCTAGAAATAATGTAAGAGATGATGAGTTGTTGTAGTACTACTAATTTTTCTTGGCATTCAATGTAGAAATCTTTAAGTCCTTCATTAGGAAAAGCAAGAAATAAGTATTCAGTGGAGAAAGTATTCAGAGGTAAAGTGTGCTTTAAAGCCACACTTTACACGACGAAGCCCGTGCTTGTTTTGTTGGACATCTTCTGGTATACACGGTTGTCAGCACTGTACCCGTGAGAAACATTCCCCATATGAAAACCTACTACCACCACTTTTTCCACCCCATTCGTTGATTGATTGATTGATTGATTTTTTCGTGTTTCCGGGCGCGTCAACTGCTTCGGTCATTAGTCCCGTTAGTGTAGTCCATGTTTTTTTCCTCGGGAGATGGCGGTGATCTTCCCACGCTGGATGGCGAGATCCGGCGCCGACCAACCGTCGGCTAGTGGACCACCCCATTCGTATGAAGTGGTGATGGCGAAACGTGTTTATTTGCATTACAATGTAAACCTAAGTTACTAAACCGTACAGAATATTAAACAGTTGAATAAAACATAGGATTCTGAATTTGCGCGTCTTGCACTGTATATAACCGTAGCTACTCTTGTGGTTAGAGATAGTGGTTCAAATTGGACGCGCTTGAAGATGGGCTATGCGCGCGGCATAGGCTTAAAAGCAGCCACCGGCACCAGAGGCAGGAGCGAGTCTGGTGGTGACATGACCTAGCGTTTATAATCGGCGACAGGCGTCGGAACAGTAGTGCTGTATTGAGATAGAGCTCTGTGATTGATTGATTTTTTCGTGTTTCCGGGCGCGTCAACTGCTTCGGTCATTAGCCCCGTTAGTGTAGTGTATGTTTTTTTTCTCGGGAGATGTGATGATTTTCCCCCGCTGGATGGCGGGATCCGGCGCCGACCTACCGTCGGCTTATTGAGTTTCCCCCTAACAGGACTCTCCCACGAGCGAGGCACCTCCCCAGTCGGGACAAGCTCTAAGCTTCCGACCGGTCTCCCGGAATATGTGTTAGTGTAGTGCATGTTTGTGTGTGTGTGTCTGTGTGTGTGTGTAAGGGGAGAGGATAGGACAAGGGAGAGGCCGGCCCTTTGGTGGGACTGCTCCGGCATTCGCCTGGGTTGTCGGAGAAACCGGAAAACTACCAATCAGAGCAGTCGGCCGCTAGAATTCTCCTCCAGACAGCGACTGAATTCGACCTAGCTGAAAAGCTAGTGTCGAAAATCCTGCCGCCGTCAGGACTCGATCCTAGGTCCACCCGGCCAGAGGCGCGTTTGGTGAGCATTATATTAGTACGATTTGAATTTGGCTAGTAAGAAGTGCATAATAAAATTCGTTTTTGATTTACTTGTTGGTGTATTCTTCTTTACATAAGTCACCGCTATGTGAAGGTAATGACAAGGGCCGAACTACCCCATAAGTATGACCCAAATGTTTTAATTTTCAAGATTGTTGCACATACAACAAAACTCCTGCCCTTCTGTCTGGAAAATCATGCCTTAGGTCTCACCGATTTCGAGTTATGTACAATACATCAAACCATTACATCTAACACTAATCACGAAATATTGTGAAATTGACTATGGCGTGGATTGCATTTGCCCTTTCCTAATTTAACTACATTTTACAAAACATCTTTAATACTTATAAAATGAAGATGTAATTGCCTACTTCAGGCAATTCTCTTTCATTTCACACTTCTTTTGTTAAAATTGTTTACGTATGGGAGCTGAAAAATATATTTATACTACATAACTATAGTGCATGATAACTGTCGTGATATCGCCAAAAGATCACACTATTGAATTTAAGCAACACAGAAACAAACTAATATTTACACATTTTATGTCAAATATGGTAGAAGTAAGGAGGCAGGTAATTTTGTCTTAAGCAAGAAATGTATTTTGCATTCTAATTTATGTTCCAGATCAACCCTTCTAAACTGACGCACTTTTGTTCTCTCTAAAGAATGATTATTCTGAATGAAAGCAACCACGTATCGAAATGTACCTGAACCTGAACATTTCCATTTTTTGATTACTTTTAATGGAGATTTTTTAACTCGTATCAGGAACAAGCGACACGAAAAACGTGATTAAAAATCGACGTTTTCTAAAGTAGCTTAGCGGAATTGGGCGTGTTCTCAGCCATGATAATCATTTTTAAAGCAAAACATGGGGAACAAAGTACTAAGACGCCCGGAAGCATTGTATCTATAAAGTTTTAAATAAATGATCGTTCCATCTTCATTGGACCTAGTACATACCCATGAATTGCATGGAATAAGGTACTGAGAAAAAACCTGGGTCTTTAATACGTGACGAGGATTATGCTCAATCCGGTATTTTAACCCTTCGCCCTTAAAAATGCCCAAACTTTGCATGCTAGCAAATGGTCTCGACCAACTACGCAAGTTATCTATTATTTAAATTTGTAAAAAAATTGTATTATGATCTTTTATATCTTAATGAACTTTCTTTTTTTTTTTAATTTGTTGCGTCTACTCCTTGACGCAACGCGTCTCCAAGCCCCTTAAGGGGCGTTGAGCGCTTTGCCCTTGGGAGTAATCCTCCATTAATGTGCTTTATTATTTTTAATATTAGTCAAGTCTCGTAACGTCGCAGTCAGTCAGTGCCTTTTATCCCTTCGGCCAGGGGCTCGATGCCGTTAGATTCCGGGGTTCCTGGCCGGTCACCCAACCACGAACCCGCGAGTCTCGAATTCGCTTAACCTTCGTGACTTTACGGAGCGTAGTAAACGAATTCGGCTACCGACGCCGGCTTTAAATATACAACTTTCTTTAAATATACAACAATCCTTGCAGTTAAGTTCTTCTCAGCAACTCCAGATTATTCGTACATAACATACTTAAGCTTCATTCACGTTTCTCATATTTTGGTCTTGTCTAAGCTCATGATTTACTTACCTCTTATGTGTATGAAATTTGGGTGAAATCTGCTGGGCGTTGCTATCCTGAGAAGGTGAGTGCTAAAATCCTTAGATTGTTGTATTAATGTCTTAAAATAGTTTTATAAGGATAAACTAATATATATATATATGACACGCCATATATACTGTAATGAATATCTGTTATTCCTAAAAAAACTATAATTTCATTAAGATTAAGAAAATAAAAGGTAATTTAATATAGTGGTAATATTCTGAATTATCTGGAATATTATATTTGGTTTGTGCCATACATACAATACATAAAATTCCTCGAACCTTACGTGACACAGCTCACAATACAATAATTAATGAACTTTCCAAATTTATTTTAACACCAATCAGACTCTCTAAAAGTCTCTCTAAGAGTCAACAAGTTATCATACAAAAAAAGAAACACCAATATTTTTTAAGAATAATCCTAACATATTAATTCTTCCCAACGACAAAGGAGTTTCCATAGTGGCAATGGACACGACAGATTACAATCATAAGGTTGAATACAATGTTATCAATAGTGATAGTTATACATTACTTCGAAAAGATCCATCAAAAACAATTTTACAGAAAATCCAGCAAATTATTAGGAATTGGAAAACAAAAAAATGTATAGACCATGAAACGTATAGCATTATATATCCGACAACACCTAACATATCTCGAGCTTATGGTTTTGTTAAGACATAAAAAAGATTACCCTATTCGTCCAGTCGCACCTAGTATAGATATCCTAGAATATTTATATTCAAAATTTCTCACATCAATAATTAAAACACATATGCATAAAGATTACCCTTTCATAGCAAAAACTCTGCTCAAGTAGTAGATTAAATTAAAAAGATAAAATCACAACTGATGATAAATCACAGATATTTTCAAATGTATCCTAGTATACCAAAAAAATTCCAAAAAAAAAATTAATTTATTAAATTATTACTAAATAATATGTATCTTAAATTTAATAACAAACAAAATACAGGCACACCAATAGAAGGAAACATCAGTACTCTCTTGCCTGAAGTTTCAATTAGAAACTTAGAAACCAATATATTACCAAAATTACAGTATAAATATAAAGTATAAACAATGTACTTATACACAGTACAAATTACAGACAGTTAAATACATTTTGGTACATAAAGATTACAACAAACTGTTTTGTCAAATTTCAATAATTTTCATTCAAAAAATTTATTTACTGTAGAACAAGAACAAAGGGGTGAGATAAATTATCTAGATGTTACTTTAATAAGACCTGGAAATAAGATTCTCACAAAATGGTACACTAAATGTGGGAACTATTTTAAATTTTAAATCTTCTCATTCTCCACAGATTAAACGCTCAATAGTAATAAATTTAGTTGGTAGAGTAATCAAAATTACGAACCCTGTCGTTTTTATAGCGTAATTGAAAAAAATTACTCTTACTATTGAGAAACAATTATCCTGTAAATTAAATTACACGGTTGATTTGCAAACAATTACGAAAAATGGCACATACCAAACATAATATTTCAGAAAATAATTCAGAATATTACCAATATATTAAATTACTATTTCTTCCCTTAATTGATTTTCAACTGAAAACTTATTTTTTTAATACAATATCAAAATAAGTAATTTCATTTTAAACAAAAACACAAAAAAGATAATGTTTCTAAATTAGAATTAAAAGATGTAATACATTCTTTAAAATGCCTACAATGTAATTGCTGCTATGTAGGACAGACTTCCAGAAAATTAAAAGATAAGTAAGTAAAGTAAGAGAACATAAAAACAACATAAATCTTGCAGAAGAAAAACGAAACTCATTAAGTAAACACCTAACTGACCACGATCATCAATTTGATTTTCTTAATCCTTCTATATTAAAGAAAGAATCAAAATATCGTTCCAGAATAACTAAAGAAACTCTGTAAAAGAAATTACTAAAACAAACAGTAAATACTATGACAGAGAGAAATACTTTCTCGAAACCATATGACCCCTTAATAAATATCTTTAGAAAGTAACTGCACTACCATAAATTTCTGTTTCTCAACACCAACTTCACGAGTTCAAACCACCTTCATCAGTCAAAACAATTTGCTATTTGTTTACAAAATTTTATAGAAGTTAGAATACTGTGAATAAAAAAACCCGAATGAGAAATTATTATTTCAAAATCAAAAGATACAACATATTACTAAAATTCAGGTAAATCATGAAATTTTATAAAATTAATTGATACAATTTCTCTTCCAAGTTGTAGTTAATCCGTTTTACATTTTTAATTATTTATTTATTTACTTATTTATTTTACGTCAAAAACAGTTAAAACTGTGTGTCGCGTGCTATGCGAAGAAGTGAATTCTGTGTATGTTTTCAAAATTCTGTCATACATACACGAACTTATATACTACTTGAATTTTGAATTCATTAAAAAACCATTAAGCAAGTCATTTTTGACAAAAAACACTGATTCGTAAGTCAACAAACAAGGTAATGGTAAAATTCACAGATTCATGAAAAGAGTCGTTCAAGAATCACGTGAGTGGGATTTGGTTATTACTCGTACCATTCCTATTTTGTAATCTAAAAGTCTGGGAGCTATAAGATGTATTTCCCCAGAATATTATGCCATATCTCAGGTGGGTATGAACATTCGCGAAATATACACAACGAGAAGTATGAAGACTGACTGACTGACTGTATTTCAAAAAAATCTGGACGCGTAGCGTAATGAACTTAATTTTGAGTTCAATTCATTTAAATGGACGTTCCATTTAAGATTTGACTGAATTGAGAGACCTAAAAATGCTGTTGCCTTAACATCAGCCAATGGTACGCCGTTCATTTCCAATGAAGCACAGCGTTGTTTATTTGAAATGGAAAACTGCATTAAAACTGTTTTCTTTTCATTTACTATTGATTTGGTTTTTTTGGAACAAATTTGAAAATCTGGTATTGTACTATTTACGATTTCTTTATTGCAAAGAATGTTCGTATCATCCGCAAAGAGAACTGTTCTTCCGTTTCGAATCGTCGAGGTCATATCGTTTACGTAAAGTAGAAAAAGAATTGGGCATCCTTGAGGCAGCGACTGAATTCGACCTAGCTGAAAAGCTAGTGTCGAAAATCCTGCCGCCGTCAGGACTCAAACGTATGACCTCCCGGTCAGTGGCGCTGCAGTGACATCAGTCGATGCACTGAGCTACCACTCCCTCTGTGATCAGTGGCTTTTTTTGGGGTAAGCAAGTCGTGTGTCAATGCTCAAGGAAATAAAAAAAATTCCTTTGAAATTATTGATATTTTTTTCATTTATTCGGTTTTCCGGTCGATCGGCGTCAACGATCGGCACCAGAGCGTCCTTGCATCGCAGGGAGTGTACGAGCGCAGCTCAGGACGTTGGCGAATGCCTCCAACGTCTTCAGGACTGATCTGAAGGCGGCAGCGCATGCGCGCAACGTGTCTTCACTCAATGACATAGCGGGTTAAGGCGTTGGGTCTCAATTTATTTACCTTCTGAAGAGCGAGCGTCTGTAATTGTGATATTCTCCGTTGCGCGTTGCAGCCTTTAGGGATACTCATGAAATGAGTGTTTTTATGAGGATATTGAAAAAGTGCAACAGTTATTTTAAATAATTACTTTCCATCCCTTTCGTGTGAAGAAAAGAAATATGTAATTGATAATGGAAGATCGTGTCCTAACTGATAATATTTCAGAACTTAATTTTTAAAACGAGAACCGAAGAATGGGGAAAGCGCCTAGCATGTCTTTTTAAACACATTAAAATTTATTATTCCAATCTTTGCAATATAAAATACAGCACCCTCATTGGTATTATGCGACTATCTTTCCCTCATTCTTCCAATATTATAATTGAAAATAAATAATGATTTTCTTAACATAATTCGGGTTTACTCTGAATATGTAAGCGAAAAGAGAAATGTGAGGATTAACACTTTTTTCACTGCCAATGCCCTAGGTCTAGAGTGAGAAGACCCCCACTGACAGTGATCAATTTTGCATACCTAGGTGTACAAAAATCATGGAAATCATGACAACATGGAGAACGATAATTTGAATAAGTAGATTTCCCACTGAATTCTAAAAGTCGTGCACAGATAATGAAGTTACTTTTATGCCCAGCAGCAAAACAAGGGGCCGTCTGAGCATTTGCTCAAGGAATCAGAGAAACTGGACGAAAAACCTAATTGAGATGGAAGATTTTAACCCACTTTCACGAATTTTTACATGGGCTGTTTTTGTAGAGTGGAATAGACTACTTATAATGTAGGTAAGAAATAAATAATGAATGCGCTCAAGAAAGAGCGACTGTACCCATGAGTATGCGAGCAATATCTGTGCACAATGCGTTTAGACAGGAACGTTGTGCCTGAGCGTGAGTGGCGCGGAGGGTCCGGGCGGGTGGGGTTTAGAGTGCTCCTCTGCGCGTGGGCGAGGGGAGGGGGGTGAAGAGGGAGCGTCGGCCGCCATCTGATCCGCCGCGGAGTTCATTAGCCATATGCTAATGCCCTTATTGGGATGGAAGCGTCGGCGTCTGCGGTTTCAATTGGCTCGCCTGCCTGGAAGGCTGCTAGTGTAGCCGCCGTCGCGGAAACGTCTTCTCCCCACGATCCTCATTTTACTCTTCCTTCTCTCCTCCTACCTTCTCATTTTCCGCCTCTCTCCCCACATCCACCTTTCCCTCCTCCTCTCACACATTCTCCACCCCACCTTCCCCACTTTTCGCTCCTCTGCTCACACCTCCACATTCATCCCCCACCTTCTTTTCCTGCGCCGACTTCAACTTTCTCCTTTTCCTCCTCCATCCCCTTTTTTCCTTCCCCTTTTTTTTTCTTCTCCCCCCCCCTTTTCTCTCTTCTCTCCCCCCTTTTCTTTTTTTTTCCTCCATCCCTTCTCCACTTTTTTCTCCTCCCTTTCTTCCCCTACTCCTCCTCAACCTGGTTTGACTGATGATGTGTCTACTTCTCCCAGGGCATCAACAGAACCAGAAAAGGAACGTTGGATTTTCAATGAAAATCTGGCAATTTTAAACCGTGTACAACCTCCACGGCGGTCTCTTTCCACTGAAAATATATGTTATTTTCTGTTGCTATCAGGTCATTTTCTGATGCGACACACAATTAGTCCAAGGGGTAGGTAGGCAACTGATTTTTTTCTGAAATTTGCTACTGATAAAAGGGGACATTTGATACATAAAAACGTCATCAAAACGTTTTTTTCAGTATGTTTAATGTACTGGGGCACTAGTTAAAACCTCAAGTTTTCGACCTCACAGACCCTGTGCTAACTCCATGAGGCCCGAAAATCCGGAATTTATTCTGATTTTGTTCTGATTTTTCTCTATAGCTCTTTAACTTTAAATCGTGTAGAAAAAATGATTAAAATGAATTTTAAAGAAGATAAAATTTCCTATAACTTTTGTATAAGACATTTAAAATCAATTACTAAGCAAGTAAGAGATTTAAAAAAAACTATTTTTTCAATTCTTAAAAATGTGTGCAAAAATACTCTAGTTTGTGAGATTATAATTAACTTATTATAAATATAATAGTTATTATACGTAATACTATCGTTTATCTCATCCCGGTGTAAACTTTCTCATAAATGTACCTATTGAAAAAAATTTTAATATACAAAAAAAATTCTGGATATGTATATGTGTGTGTACGTGTTCCAGCTGCCACTCTTCTATGCGGGAACAATGCCATTTCAACAAAACCTGGTATACTTTCTTACTTGGCAATTACAATAATAAAAAGAATGCATTGGGTCTGGGGGGAGACGGGGGGAGACTCATGGAGGAGTGAGAAGCGAGTGATATTGACAAAAGTATGCAACCCGCAATACACATACCACTTATAAAGTGCACTGAGCGGGCACAGTGACCATGACGGGCATAGCTGCTTGACAGACGATTGTTACAAATACACCCATATTTTTCAAGAGAATAAAATTTCCTGCTTTTTTATATTTGTTTCTAAACCTAACTAACCTACCAACCGGGAGCGGTAGCTCACTGCATCAACTGATGTCACTGCAGCGCCTCTGACCGGGACGTCATAGGTTCGAGTCCTGACGGCGGCAGGATTTTCGACATTAGCTTTTCAGCTAGGTCGAATTCAGTCGCTGCGTGGAGGAGAATTCTAGCGGCCGGCTGCTCTGATCGGTAGTTTTCCGTGGTTTCTCCGATCAACACCAGGCACATGCCGGAGCAGTACCCTATCAAACGGGCCACGGACCGCGCGAGATCTGTCCTTCCCATTCCTTGTCCTATCCTCTCCCCTTACACACACACACACACACAGTTACACTAACATGCACAACACTACCACATATTCCGGGAGACCGGTCGGGAGCTTAGAGCTTGTCCCGGCTGGAGCGGTGCCCCGCTGGTGAGAGAGTCCTGGTTAGGGGGAAACTAGCCGACGGTAGGTCGGCGCCGGATCTCGCCATCCAGCGGGGGAAGACCACCTCCATCTCTCGAGAAAAAATACATACACTACACTAACGGGACTAATGACCAAAGCAGTTGACGCGCCCGGAAACAAAAAAATCCAATCTAACCTACCGCCTCAGAACCGAGCAAAAAAGTATAGGTATGCAGGGGTGGGACCGGCCGGCAACATGATTACTGGAGCCTGCGTTTTATTATTTAAATAGTATCATTTTTGTACAATTAGTGAATGTTTGTTGAAACCAGTTTTGTTGGAATAGTTTTATTTGCAAAATATTGAAAAAATAATCTTTAAATTTTCGAGATCCCACTTAAATGGGTGCCTTTGACCAGTTGTTCCAGCTGCCCCACCCCCCGGACGCCCCTGGTCGCGATGTTTGGTGCTATGTTCAGCGAGGAAATAGGTTTTAAGTACCATAAGAATTTACTAAAATGTGGAATTCTCTTTAAAAACAGAAAGATTCCAGGTTTTAAAATCCATAATGAAAATTGGATTTGGTTTTGAGGTGCTTCTTAGTCTGTGTGGTAGGTGCGTGATTATTCGATGCTAGAGATGGTTGTGGGGCTGAGAGAGGCGAGTAAATTCTGTTTCGTAAACCAGAAAACTAACTTGCTTTTGATTTCCGATTGAACATGGTGACTATGTCTTATGCCCAGTCAGGAAATCACGTTTGGGAAGATTTGCAGTGTTGTCTATTTGTGCCCAACTGTGTACGGATGAATGGAACGGATTTCTATGTAAATACATTTTTACATTAAATAAGCTAATATCGATACGAATTTGCATTATCTTTATGTTTCACAATGTGTACAATTGAAAAATGCTACTTTTATCTTTCATAATTTTCCATATTTGGGGTTTTGGTGCATATTTGAATAAAAGTCCATATATTTTCCATATTTTTTATAAAATCAGTCCATGTAGCAAATTACGTTTAACAGTGAAATTTCATTAAGTGTTAAAAATGCATCTCAACAAAATGAGCTTAACAATTTGCATTAATTCCATAAACATTAGTTGTTTTTTAAATTAGGGAAAGCAAGTTAATGTTTTAATTGATGTGAAGAATATATATATTCTTCGGTTCTGAGGCCTTGTCTGACGGGTCTAAAAGTCCCACGAGATGAAGAGGCACGGGGAGACAATGAACTTTTGGATTTGTTTGACACATGACCTTGATGCCTCGAGGGTCTGTGGGAAACGCCCCTCGTCTCAGAATCCACACTACCCCTTCTCCTGCCCTCGGGAAATCTCATGACGCAATAGAGACTTGGACATCAAAATTCAACATGCACAGCTCCTCTGTGTCTGCTACAAACCAGCCAGAACACTACGTGTTGGTTGATTTCTAATGATCTCTCTGTTAAGCCAGTGTAAAATGACAAATCAATAAGCCTGTGTAATATCAGAAGTTTAAGAAGGTTTATCAACTAACAATAAAATATAATTTTACCATAGTCTCTTTTATCATATTAAGTCCACATTTAACTCCATATTTTGACTCCATTAACTCCATAACTCCATTAACTCCATATTATAACACGCCCACCTACTACCTTCCAGCCGGTGGCGATGAAGCATGAAACAATGAATGCTCGTGAAGCGAGATTTGAATTCTCAGGAAGCAGGATCTTTCGGGTATGAGAAAGGTTTGAACCCTTGACACAATGAATTAGGTAAAATTCTGGTAAAATGAGCATATATTCAGTAAAACAAATTACACAGTGGCACAAATATACAATAAAGTTGTACTTTGCGTAGATGGTCACTGCAAAGAAAACAGAAACAAAGGAAAAGACAGAACACAACCACAAAAAAATGTATAGGCGTCACCTTGACTGCCTGAATACTTCAATAAGTAATATTCACAATACTTTTGCTTCTACCTCTTTCTGAATTATTTCATGTACCTCATTTAACTTTTGTTAATCTTAAGTTTTTCTCCGTGCACGGCTCTTCAAGTGATTCTCTACAATTACTCTATGATATACTTCACAGAGGTCAGCCTTAAGCTGCGCATTTATTACAATGCTGTAAACTCTAACACAAGAATAAACGTGACACACACGTTACTTAAATCGTACGCTTTACAAATTATAGCAACTAATTATCCCTGACATCATACAATGGAAACATGACTTTCAAATAAGATTACTTTTACATTACATGAAAAAAATCATAATTCACTTTAGAAAAGTTGTACAAGATATGGCATTCAAACGAATTTACTGGTGCGTACAGCGAATGAAATCTAAACTGCCGCTCATACGTTCGAAATATTTCTCCCAGTAATTATTTGGAACCTTCACCTATTTTAGGACGCTTTGCCTGGTCTTTAAAGCTACACGGTGTCCCAACAAATTGCCGTATAGAAGTTGCCAGTTCTTTACCTCGACATCTCCTTCCCGCTCGCCATCAGTTAACCTTGGGGTATTCGGTCGCTCGCAGTCCTCGCCGCGTCACTTGACTGGTTCGATGTCCCGCGGTTACACCACTTCCTTCGCTCGATCTCAGAATGCCGCCACACATCCAAATTCCAGACCTTTCTCTCGATCTCGGGCTCGTACCATCCACGTATTTGGTCCAAGTCCTTCTCGCCTACGCTTGAGTCTTCACTGGAGTCGTCCTTCTGCCGCCTGCCGGGTCGTTCGCGCTTCCAGCTTTAAATAACCAACGTACTTGAATTGACTACTTCTAGCACTCGGCCGACATACCACACTTCGAGCGTGCGTGGTCGTGGCGTACAAAATGAAATACTGTATTTCGTTTAGAGTCCTTCTGCGCGAATTTATTTAAATTATGAAACTATTTCAGGTTCAAGAAATCGCATCGCTTGCTTACTCGCGTAATGTTAGTGCTAACACTTTACATGCACTTCACTTTTGAATTCTATCACTTATTACCGCGTTTCTTAAATCAGCTTTAACTAAGCAAGTAACATTATACTCCTGCACTAACCAATGATTATCGCCGAAGAAGTAAGTTGAGTCGCCGTCGCTGTCGAAGTTTTAAGAGAACTCTCCCGAAGTGGGTCGCGGTATTTATGTGACTCCGCCTGGGGAAATTTCTGGAGGGATGAATTTTCTCCTCCTTCGCGCCCTCTCAAGAAAATATTATCCGCAACTTCGGACATCGGAGTGCGAAAATCTGCGGGTAGATGTCGCTTTCTCGGACCATCGCTCCGCCGCGTACCTTATTTCTCCGTGTTCTGGGCTTTTCTCGTGGCTTATGGTGGCGTTACGGGTTCGTAAAGTAACTTACTTAACTTACTAACGGGTTCGTATAGTATATATACACATAAGCATTTCAAAATAAGCAATAAGCCGGCGGCGCTAGCCGAATTCGTTTACTACGCTCCGTGAAGTCACGAAGGTTAAGCGAATTGGAGACTTGCGGGTTCCTAGTTGGCTGACCGGCCAGGAACCCCGGGATCTAACGGCGTCGAGCCCCTGGCCGAAGGGATAAAAGGCACTGACTGACTGCGACGTGACGAGACTTGACAAATATAGTAATTATTCAGTGTAATAATTACACAGTAACGGAGGATTACTCCAGAAATAAAGCACATTAATGGAGGATTACTCAGTTGTAGTCAAGTTGTAGACGAAACAAATATTGCTCTGCAGTCCTTTTAGAGTTTGCTAGTGCCTTTGACGAAGTCTGGCACACAGGTCTGCTCTACCAATTAAGTAACTACGGCACTCCCGATTATCTTGTAAAAATCATTATAATCTTTGTCGAAAATCTAAGCTTTCCGGTGCGAATAAATTCGTCTCTCTCTCCACCCGTAAGGTAATTCGGGCCGGGGTACCTCATGGTTCACCTCTCTCCCCGACCGTCTTCAATTTGTTCACAGCAGATATACCATGTACCACATCCTGTGCCACGGCTTTATATGCAGATGATACCGCGATATGATCTACACAGCAAGATCTTTCAGTAGCAATCAACAATTTAAAATTAAATTTAAAATCAAAATAATTTAAAATAAATAACAATAATAATAATTTAATAAAAAACAATTTAAAATCAAAAAATTAAAAAAAAAATTACAATCATCCATCAACACGTTCTCTGACTGGGTAGAAAAATGGCCCCTGCACTTTAACGCAGCAAAATGCGAAGCTAAAATCTTCGCACTTAAAATAATAACCAACCCTCCAATTATCACAATAGGAAATTCACCAGTTCCTTGGCTCCCATCCAACAAGCCCGTAAAATACCTAGGAGCCTCGACATTCGTCTCACATGGAAACCGTACATTACCCATCAGCTGAACACAACTCTTCAAACTATATCCTCTTATAAACCGTAAATCGGCGCTCCAAACTGTTATAACCCTGCATAACCCTAAAACTGCATTAACACCATCACTAACATATACCTGTCCCGTTTGGGGCGGTGCTGCACAAACAAATCTAAAAGGAATTCTAGTTTTTCAAAATAAAGTCCTCCGAACATCGGTTAACGCCCCACGATATGTATACAACTAACAACTCCACAGAGAATTGAACATCGATAGCAATACTCAGCACATTTCAACATTATCAAAAAAATTCTTCACCAGCCTAAACCTTGTTCCCGGTGCCTGACTCTATCACCTGGGAAAATCCAGTAATGGTCCAACCAGAATCAAATCATGCCTTCCCAAATATCAGTTCAGACCTCCGTAACCATCATACACACGTAATACAAAGCTCACTCCCCCTCCCCCTTTCCCACTCTCTTCACACAACTGCCCTGTGCATAATATACTAATAAATGAGGTTCCTAGAGGGGATTCTTTCTCACTGAAAAAATTGGGTTGTTAGTTTAATTCGCAAACACCACAGTGCTTTTCAGTTAATATCGTATTATTTGTTTAGTGTTTGTATCCAATTTCAGATTTGTAAAATGGTTTATCCACTGCTCGGGTGCAATAAATAAAAAAAACCTTGAGTGGCCCTTCATTAAACCTTTTATTACAAGAGACAATTTCTTAATTAATTTTAAATATTTTTAATTTTATTTCACTCATAAGTCCAATATACATATTTTCAATAGAATTTATCATCGTTTTCCTGGAATGATGCTCTTGGAGGGAAAGAGCAACGTTTTAAGTTCGTGTGCTGCGTTGGTGGAGAGCACAGTGCCGATGAACCCGGTACCAGGAGCAGTAATTCAGTGCATCAACTGATGCCACTGCAGCGCCTCTGACCGGGAGGTCCTAGGTTCGAGTACTGACGGCGGCAGGATTTTCGACCCTAGCTTTTCAGCTAGGTCGGATTCAGTCGCTGTCTGGAGGAGAATTCTAGCGGCCGGCTGCTCTGATCGGTAGTATTCCTTGGTTTCTCCGATCAACACCAGGCGAATGCCGGAGCAGTACCTAACAAACGGTCCGCGCGCGATATGTCCTTCCTCTTCCTTGCCCTATCCTCTCCCCTTACACACACACTTGCACTAACATGCACTACACTACCACATATTCCGGGAGACCGGTCGGGAGCTTAGAGCTTGCCCCGGCTGGGGCGGTGCCCCGCTGGTGGGAGTGTCCTGGTTAGGGGAAAACCCCACTAGCCAACGGTAGGTCGGCGCCGGATCTCTCCATTCAGCGGGGGAAGGTCACCGCCATCTCCGGAGAAAAATGCACTACACTAACGGGACCAATGACCAAAGCAGTTGTCGTGTCCGGAAACACGAAAAAATCAATCAATCAAACAATCAATGTGAACCCGGCGGTCGTGGGGGGCCTCGCTCTCTAAGGGAGCCTCCAAACATTAAACACAACAAACGCCCTTCAAAACGTATATTAGTATTTTTATCTTCTCGGCTATTTTGTAAGTAGTAAGATAAATTATTGTTGTTGCGGCTGTGCGAGAAATTTGAGGAGCGCGCCTAAAGCGGGGCGAGGTGGCAGTGGCGGCGCGTAGCGGCTGGGCATCAGACCGGCAGAGCAGCTAGCCGGCGAGCCGGTGGCCGTGAAGCGAGGCTACGGCGCCGGCTGCTTTATATGGGGATTCCGCCAGAGACTGAGCAGACTGAGCGGAGACATTGGAGTGGAGTGACAGTGGTTTATGGAGAGTGCGTGTTGGGCGAAAGTATTTTGTGACCCGGCAATATTTTCTGGATAGTTCTACTGGATTGTGGTTGTGACCCAACGCACTTTCCGTACATCTCCTGTTTTTTTGCAATTTTGGCTTGCGTATGGTAAACTCTTTTGGATACTGATCAATGTTGTATTTCTCCTGTTGTTTTTGTAAATAAACGTGTTGGACAATTTTTCGACAGAAAAAAACCTTATTGTCAGGTCTTGGTAACGAGAACATGAATAAATTTAACCAAAAAATGTTTCTATCCTCATGTTTTTTTGTTTGTGTGTATTGGATGAGTATTGTGAGCCCTTGGTTTCTGTCCTTCCGTCAGTCTGTGGTCGGAGCTAGCGCCTAAGCCGTTCATGAACTGTGAGTACTAGTACGGTGATTCTAGTACGGTGTTGTTGACGTTATTATATGAAGAGGTCATCTCCGTTAACTTAGTATATTTATTGAGATAGCCGAATTTCAAAGGCTTTTTACCGCCATCAGTCTACAAATGTAAAGGAAAGAAAATATAAATAAAATGCCAATAAAATACAAAATAAGATAAAGCAAGGGATTAATGTAAATAATAGCAAATTAAATTACCAATGTGAAATGCAAGGGAATATTAATATACAACCAATGCAAATAATTACAAAATATATAATGGAAGAGGGGGCAATGTAATTAATATTTAATTATTACACATAAGTAGGATATAAAATTCCGAGAATTGAAATGCAACGGAAGAATTAATACAGATAATAGATAACAATTCAAATTACAAATAATAAAATATAAATAAAGAATACACCGCCGCAAATTAAATAGAAAAATAGTGTAAACGTACTCAAGCCTCACTCCACTCACCCAGAAACCATCAAAATTTATTTCTATTCCTTTATTTGGAAGCATCACAAAAAGTAGCCCGTAGTCTTCACAAATACAATTTTCACGTTTCCTTTACCACACACAAATCCCTCAAAGACCCACTCTCAAATCCCTCGCAACACCACCCCACTCATGGCGAAATCAGGAGTTTATGAACTCCACTGCCACAATTGCGAAGCTAAATACATAGGCCTACTGCATAGGCTACTAGTGTGTATATCAATATCCCCTTGCATTTCACATTGTTTAATTTAATTTGCTATTATTTATATTAATCTCCCGCTTTATCTTATTTTGTATTTTATTGGTATATTATTTATAATTTCTTTCCTTTACATTTATAGACTGAAGATAACGACAAAACCGTTCAAAACCCGATATCTTAATAAATATACTAAGTTGACGGAAATGACCTCTTTTATTTCATCACTAAACCGTTCAGACAATTTTCTTCAAAGCTGAGTTTCTCTGATCGATCTGAAGGAATTCGAGGGCCTGCGAGTTTAAAAATGCTATTTCGATTTTTTTCGGGTATTTTACATTAAGCTTCAACATTTTCGAAATTTTCTCAAGAATAGCTCCATTTCTTATGCAAGGAAAATTTGTTAAATTTTTTTTTAAAAAATTTTTTTGGCGGCTTTAACTACAATATTGGAGACAGAGATTTTTTGGCAATATAATATGGTTCAAAGACATCTTAAAATATTGTTAACTTTTCGAAAATATAAGCAGGTTTTACGTAACATTGCCTGAAATATATACATTTTTTAAACAATTATTTTCTCAAAAACGACTCCAAATATTTTCATCGTGTGGAGCAAAGGGTAGTAAGAAAATTGTCCCATTTTTGCAACCGTAACACTTTGCAAGTTCGAATTGTCTGTATTTCCGAAACTTGCAAAATTAATATTGCAAAAATGCAATATTAATGAGAGAGATTTTTGTCTTAAATTCAATGTGTTCTAAAATTGTCATGTAATTCTTTTTTCAAGAGTCGTATTCTTGTAATTTCTGTTTCAAGTTACTGCATTTTATAAAAGGTCTCAAAAAGTACTCCAATTTGTTTTCTTTATATAAAATATAAAAATAATTTTATATAAATTTTATATAAAATATATAATTATATATAATTAATTTTATATAAAATATAAAATATTTGTTTTCTTGAAATACCTTACTGGAATGATGGAACATTACGTACGCACCTTTCCGACTCTTTGCCCGTTGCATGTGGAGTTCCTCAAGGATCGATTTTAGGCCCTATTCTATTCCTACTTTACGTAAACGCTATGCCCTCGACGATTCAAAACGGAAGAACAGTTCTCTTTGCAGATGATACGAACATCCTTTGCAATAAAGAAACCGTAAATAGTACAATATCAGATGTTTCAAATTGGTTCCGAAATAACAAATTAATAGTAAACGAAAAGAAAACGGTTTTAATGCAGTTTTCCATTTCAAATAAACAATTCTGTGCTCCATTGAAAATGAACAGTGTACCATTGACTGATGTTAAGGCAACAAAATTTTTAGGTCTCTCAATTCAGTCAAACCTTAAATGGAACGTCCATTTAAATGAATTGAACACACAATTAAGTTCTTTATGCTACGCGTTCAGAATTCTTGCAAATTCAGTCAGCCTTCATACTGCTCGTTGTGTATACTTCTCTCAATTCAGTCATTCCCGCGTCTAGATTACAAAACGAATTGTACGAATAATAAGCAAATCCCACCCACGTGATTCATGTATGCCTCTCTTCATTAATCTAGGAATTCTACCATTACCGCGTCTTTTTATTTACGAATCAGTGGTTTTTGTAAAAAATGACTTGCTCAAGAGCGGGAATATTTTTCAGAAAATGCAGAAGTCTATTACTATAACACTCGACGTAGAAATCATATTCATCAGGGGCAGTATCAACAGCTCATTACAAAAATTCACATACAATACATGTACATTATATTACAACACTTTGCCAGATTACATTAAACGATTAAATTCAATAGAAAAGTTTAAATCCCAAGTGAAATCGTTTCTGCTGCATAACTGTTTCTATACAATTAGAGACTATACTGAGCATAACAAGAAAAGTAACATTAATTTTAACAATGATACATAATGCATTATTTACCATTTGGACTGTATAAATGAGTATAAACAACCTGTAACAACTATTGTACTACAGCTTCCGGGTCAATGACCCCCATCTCGATCAGGTGATCCATTGAGCAAATGCTGAGATGGCCCCTTGTTTTGCTTCTGGACATAAATGTAATTCATTTTCTGTCACGTCTTCTAGAATTCAGTGGGAAATACAATTATTCAAATTATCGTTTCCATGTTGTCGCGGCAGGAAGTAATAAGAGCCAAAATTTATTGCTTATTTATCCTTGACAATAGATTTTATTACTTGGGAGTTTTTTTGTTGTTTTTTTCTCCCTTTCAAAATTTCAAAATGTTTATTGCTTGTTTATCCTTGAACATAGATTTTATAAAATTTAAGTAGTATATGAGTAAGTGTAGGGATCACAGAATTTTGAAAATGTGCACACAATTCACTTTTCCCCATAGCACGTCATACGCAGTTTTTAACTGTTTTTCTGACGTAAAATAAATAAATAAATAAATAAATTTATTTTTTGATGTACTAAAAGGCGCCTAAAATGGCGCAAGTCTCGTTTTAATTGTAATTGCTGAAGTAAAATATTGCGCTGGAAGTATACTCATTGTTAACTAGTTGAAGTCCTTAATTTTCACATAGTTGCCAATCTCAAGTTCATTTTTAAGTATAATATTAAATTTTAAATCTGTTTAGATCTATTTATAAAATTCGTTACTTCAAATCTAATTCACATTCCATTCATTTTTAAGTATAATATTAAATTTTAAATCTGTTTAGATCTATTTATAAAATTCGTCACTCCAAATCTAATTCACAGTCCTCCTAACGTCATGTAATTTACTGGACTATTACAGGGAAAGAAAGGGTATGTTCGCGTAATTCAGTCCACACATCTCCAAACCCTTGTTGGGCGTTGAGGGTTTATGTATGTTATAAAAGTAATCCTTCATTGAGTTTTATTTTTGTCATTGCCTTTTATCCTGATAATTGTAACTCGCAGACGGTCACTCGACTAAGAATCCGCGGTGTCTCGATCTGCTTAAATTCCATGACTACCCGGAGTGTAATTAAGCAATTCGGCTAGCGACGCTATTTAATATCATTTCTTTCATGCATTCACCACGTAATTATTACATATATAAATTGCATAATCTGGTAATATATAGCTAGGGCGAAGGTTTTAAGTCATTACTAGCTTGTCAGCTCGGGCAAATACAGTCGCTGTCTGGATGAGAAGTCTAGTGGTCGGACGCTCTGATCAGTAGTTTTCCACGGTTTCTCCGATTAACCCTTTCACTGCCGGCGCCTCCCGGCCAAGTACTGCGAAAACTGCCACAGGGGAAATTGCAAAATGCAGGCACATTTTCAAATCTCTCTAACAGCTTTATTTTAAAAGATATGCAAACTATTTTTTTGTGAAAAGAAAAAATATAAATTACTTTTATTATGTCTCGGATTTAAGGTAGAATAATATTTTCCCTTGGAAAAATTTTTTTTAACACAATATGTTTTCATATTTGAAAAAAAAATTAAGTTCAAAACGATTAAAAAATTTTAAAAATTTATTGTTTTTTAAAGTATCTCTTACATATTACAATTTTTTAAAATTATTGTGTGAAATTTTTTTTCTTAGAAAATGTCATTTTGCACTTATGCTGCAGGATACAATCTGGATGTAAACTTCTGTGACAATTTTTGCACTCTGTTCTAGATCTTTTCTTCATGGACATCCCGCCAGTTTCTAGAAAAGTCAACAATTTCCTCTTCATCGTCATCAATAATCGGGTTTTCTTCACGGACATTATTATTGTTAGATGATATATTGGATAGATATATTGGATAGATGATAGATATATTGGGCGCACCCGCCCAATATATTGCGACACGCACGCCTCTCGGTAGCAGAACAGCTCTGAAGAAGGCCACAGCAAGTTGGCCGAAACGTCAGCACCATCGACCATGACGCGGCTAATCCCGGACAGCCAAGAATTCAATGACTCCGGCCGCGGAAGCCTACGACTCTACATTATTGTTAGAAGTCGGACACTCAACAATATCATCAGAAGAGTCTGAATGATATTCAAACTCGCTGCTGCTCCATGAAATATCACTCTCAGAATCACTTTGAGTCAGAATATCAGCTATTTCTTTCTCAGAAACCATGTTTGCTGCCATTACTATCCCCCCCCCAAATCAACAACACGCGACACGTACTTAGTATGACTGATTACTAATGCACTCAATCACATGTCTCCGCGTAATCAGTTGTTCCCGGCACGGTCGCTTAAAATAGCTTTTGTAACTTCAAACACATTAGAAAGAAATATGTTTCATTCAAAACGACCAGTTGAAACCTTAACCAACACGATAAGACGCATTCTACGCTATCTATTGCTGAATAAATGAATTAAAAGCACAAGCGAAGCTGCCATCGGCTCTGATCGGCCCGTGGCAGTTTGGCTTGAAAACCATCGGCTCTCATCGGCTCTTGGCAGTGAAAGGGATAATACCAGGCGAATGTTCGAGTACCCTAACAAACGGACCATGGAACGTGCGTGATCCAGCCTTCCTAACTCTTGTCCTACTACAGTTTTCTTACACACTTACACACACTGCCATACTTGTGGGGCGACCAGTCGGGAGCTTAGAGCTCGTCCCGGTAGGTGGGAAATACCTACGCGTAGTTAGGGAACATTCCTGCAAGGTGATGAAGGCGGCGCCGGATCTCGCCAGCCAATGGGGAAGATCAACGTCATCTCCCGCGTATAAACACGCACTACACATACGGAACTAATGACCTTAGCAGTTGACGCGTCCGAAATTATCAGTTAATCAACCTACATCCTAAAGCGTTCTAATCATTCGAATTCTGGTATTCACCCCAGATGATCTCTCTCTTGCATCAATTTCGCGGAGGCCAGATGGAAACAGCTCACAAGAATCTGTGATGAGGAAAAATACTGCCGTAGGAACAAGAGTAAATGCTAATACTGGAGTTATAATTTTTATTTATCATTTCGAGCCTAGTGTGTGTGTGTGTGTGTGTGTGTGTGTGTGTGTGTGTGTGTGATCAATATTTAAGCATTCCAAAAAATACTGGATATGATTTTCTTTGTCTGATAAAAGGGAATTTTGGAAAGAAAGCCTCATCTACAATAAATTTCGCAGAAACGTGCCTACTTCGTTTGTAGTGCATTTGCTTCAAATTATCGATTTTAGCAAACTTCAAAATATGAAATCGGCGCTAAAATATTAAGGCAATGATAGATAAAATATTGGTTTAAGATGTACTCACAGAAAAAAGTTTGGAATCTTATTACCTAAAATTAATTTAGTATGAAGTAAGTGAACCGAGAGAACAAATTCATTTTACATGTCAATATATTGTATCATTGTAAGTAATAAGGTAGATGAAGATTGTTAGTCTACTGCTATTTCAAAGTAATTTATAAAGCACCACAAATAAGTTTATAATAAATGCAAATTCAGCCCACAAATACTAAAGTATTAATTATTAAAAATAACTACTCAGTTTCTATCATACTTCAATATGCTCCTATTACTACATTCAACGATTAAAAACGTGAGTGATCTTTCACAACGAAAAGGATACGTAAGAATAAGGCCGCATATTCCTTTTCCTTTCCCCGCGTAGCAGACGACCTTTGCCCCAGCCCCAGTGGGAAGATGTGATTGGGCGAAGGCAAGTGCAAGCCGCCCCAAGGTACACAGGAAGGATTCCCTGCGAAGTTCCGAGGAATACTCGGCACGCAAACATTCATTAATGCAGGTGCCCTGCACATTTCCTCTGCAAAGTTTTCGCGAAACTCCCAATTTTGAAGTCAAATATTGGAATTATTCCCTGAGCACACCCTCCGGACTCAAGGCGTTAATATTTCGTAAACCCTTAAATCTGATCTAAGCCACGAGTGTCATGGTGAAAATTTAAACTTTGTGAATTTCGTTGATAAATTAAAGAAAAATCGACGCCGCTCTTAAAATATGCAAATAAATTCTTAATTGCGGACAAAGAAAGGGCAATCTACATTCTTTAATGACCGTAACTTCTTACGACCTCTCAAGAAATGAAGGCGGAATGCAATTCAAGACTATCCTTAACGGAGTTTGAAATGAAGGATAATGAAGTGAGATGGTGGAAAAAGTCGCAAAATTTATAGATATATAGTTTTGTGTTATTGTGGTAATATTCATATATGAATATATGGAAAATATGATACTACCTGAAACTGCAGAGCGTCGAAAGTTGGAACATTTTTTTAAAATACATTAAGGAAAAGTGGAAGATTGAATGTCCAAACGGTACCTCAGCGAACTCAATGGTTCAATTAATCCTGAAAAAATTTAAACAAATATTCGCCAACATGTACAAGGTCACAAAATGGTACTTCATTTGAAATTGTAATTAAAACTTTATTCTATAGGCAACTACTTTTATGAATTAAATCTCCGCTTATTAAAGCTTGATACCACAAACTCTGTGGAGAGCAAGAGGAGAGGAAGAAAAATATGACTGTTACGAAAATCTCCGAGTTTTAACTAAGGCATATATTAAATGGAACAATAAGTATTAATAAATTCAAAACCGAATAAAATATTACATGTCTAAAGTTGAAAATGGTTTCTTCTTATATTGCTTCTTATGTTACTACTTGCTAGTATATAACATTTCATTTTCCCACTGATCACACGCATATTATGAAAACTGATTGCTTACTCGTCCACCTTAGATTCACATGTCAACACAATTACATAGCTTCACTAAATGTGAAGGAAGTTCATTGGGAAAGTCATGAACAACGATTCTTAAAAAAAGTTGTTTTCGCCTAAATTCTCTTTCAAATTAAGGCAATTAAAAAACATTTTCTTAAAAAACCGCTTGAGGTTTTTAATTTTTTCTTGCGGATAATAGAAAGGACGCTTGAAAGAATCGCGTAGGACTCATTTTCAGTGATCACCCTTCTTTGCATTTGCATTTGCATTAAAATTGCATTTTGGGAATAATGGAGACCGGGAGAGGTGGCTCAATGCATCAACTGATGTCACTGGAGTACCTTTGACCGGCTGGTCCTAGGTTTGAGCCCAGACGGCGGCAGGATTTTCGTCATTACCTTGTCAGTTAGGTCAAATTCATTCGCTGTCTGGAGGAGAATTCTAGAGGCCGGCTGATCTCATCGGTAGTTTTCCGTGGTTTTTCATTTCTTTCACCTTGGCGGAAGATTATATTATATATTTAGTTGTGTTCCTTCTTCGTGCTCTTTACTTAATGTATTGTCTTTTAGTTATAGTTATTTAGAGTCATATTTTTAATTACTTTTGTTCTAATATAATAAATTCTACTGCTTCCAAAGTTGGCTTTATGTATTGAAAACTTTCTTCTCAAAATTGATCATGTTTATGGAAAGAGCTTGAAAATGGGAAAAGATTAAGACTGATGATAACTTATTTCAAGATTTGTCATCTTTCCTGTTAAATTTTATCTTACAATAATAGATACATCATGACAGAAGTGTAACAAATCATTTAATCTCAATGTCAATTATCATTCTCCATAATATTTGACAATGTGATAGTTGACACATTGCTTCAAGTAAAGTTCATGACAAGGTTTATCAAATACACAATCGTAAACCAGAAAAACAAAGAGTTAAGGAAAAAATACAGAAACAATAAACAAAAATAATTGTATCCTAATATTAATCTTTCTCATTTTCGTGGATTATACGGGCCAATGATCAAAAACCGTTTGGGTGTATTTACCAAATTCTTAGCGTTTTAAATGTGCTGATTTAAAAAATAACATTAAGAATGTCGTATCATCTACCATTTGTTCACATTTGAATATTTTCCCTATATAGCTAGGGAAATGTAGTTCGAGTATATAGAAACGTTTGAGATGCAGGAAGTTAGAATGATAAAGTATTCGGATGACAAAGGGAGTAGTATGCGCTTTGGGAAAATATATCAATATTGTAATCCCTTCTACTATCGCGCATCTATAGTAGTAGCGGTTTCACAGTTGCCTTTGAAAAACGGTATCGTGTTTGTTTTATTCGAGGTGTACGTTTTTGCACTCTTGCTATCAAGATAAGATCCTAGTTTAGGAATTAGTGGTCAGTCATGGGTAATCGTGGTTATAAGAAGGAAGTTTTTGGCAGTTTCTTTTATATTAATGGCGAATTTGTGATTGAAACACAGCGACGGAACATTACAGACTTTGTTATTAATGTGTATTTTTCAAATTTTGAAATTAAATTTGGATATCAGGCTAAATCATGGACAACACATCAACTATCAACTATAAAGATTAAACAAGTTCTTTGAAACCATTTTTTTGTTAGCATGTACTATTACTAAGAAATATTAAAGAACTCTTTACATTCGCTATGGCATAGAAGAAAGACACTTAAAGAAAAAGGCCCATAATGATATGAAGAATATCACTACTATCCAAAACACTTAAACATGATCAGAGAGAGAGAGATAGAGAGAGATAGAGAGAGAGAGAGAGAGAGAGAGAGAGAGAGAGAGAGTGAGAAAGAGAGAGAGAGAGACTAGACGTGCTGAAACAACACATACTTTATTTGTTTGTTTGTTTATTTGTTTGTTTCTTTGTTTACTTGTTGGTTTGTTTACTTGTTTGTTTGTTTGTTTACATGTTTGTTTATTTATTTATTTATTTACTTACGTACTTATATATTTATTTACTTATTTATTATTTACTTATTTTTATTTACTTATTTACTTATTTACTTATTTACTTATTTACTTATTTACTTATTTACTTATTTACTTATTTACTTATTTACTTATTTACTTATTTACTTATTTACTTATTTATTTACGTCAAAAACGGTTAAAAACTGTATATGACGTGCTATGGGGAGAAGGGAAGTGAATTCTGTGTACATTTTCAGAATTCTGTGATCTAAGTCATATACTACATGAATTTTAAAAATAAAAAAAGCTTCAAGATTAAATAAGCAATAAATTTTGGGCTCTTATTCATGATGCCCTTCGTCAAGGAATAATACTTCCTGTCGTAACAACATGGAAACGATAATTTGAATAACTATAATTCCCAATGAATTCTAGAAGACGTGCACAGAAAATGAAGTTACATTTATGTCCAGAAGTACAACAAGGGGCCATCTCAGCATTTGCTCAATGGAGCAGGGAAAATGGACGGAAAACCTGATCGAGATGGGGGTCATTGACCCGGAGGCTGCAGTACAATACTTGTTACAGGATTTTTACATTTATACAGTCCAAATGGTAAATAATGTATTATATATCACTGTTAAAATTAATGTTACTTTCCTTGTGACGCTAATTTAAATCAGAGTCAAACCATTTAATATTCAAAGAGTGGTTAAGTTGGTAGCCCATGTGTTGATGGCTGTTATAATGTTCTTACCTGATAATTTTGTGTTGAGTACTTTAGTTATTCTACTCCGGTACTTTTCCGTAAGGTTTTTCTTTAGGTGGGTATGTTAAATCGTGCAATTCTGCCATATTCCAAGATATTTAAACATAGCACTTGGTTCCAATTCTTCAATACCTTGGAACTGTTGGTTGCGTTGTACAGTTCCCTGTTTCCGAACATTGAGAATAGTGCATTTGTCTATACCAAATGAGATGTTAATATCTTTACTAATGATAGCCGCAGTGCTGATTAAGGATTGAAATTGTTTCATGGTTCCAGCGTAGAGTTTTAAATCATCTATAAAAAGAAGAGGAGTGATCTTTTTATCATATTTTATTTTGTAACCCACCTTACTTTTTGCAATAGTTCAGATAATGGTTTGATGAATAAACAAAACCGCATTGACGAGAGGGAATCTCCTTGGAGTATTCCTCTTCTAATGTTAATGGATGCTTTTTTTATTTCAATATGACTATATCCACGTCATTATCATCATCATCATCGTCGTCGTCGTCGTTGTCGCCTTCAAGCATTTAATAATTACCGAAGAGATCATGTCAATTTTACGAACTTTCAGTAGGCAGTCGTGAGGGACTGAATAATATGCCTGGATGTAATCTATACAGCATACATGTAGATTTCGCTTCTCAGTTTGCTCCTGTTTCAGTATTATAGCGTCGATAGTAAGTTGCTGTTTAGATATCATCACATATCAGTGCTCGTTGGTACTCTCGCATTTCCTGTTCGAAAGTCGATGAGTTTTCATAACAACAAAGTTTTAAAAAATTAATTATTTAATAAATCACAAGAGCAATTAAATCGTGTATAGAGTAAACAATTAGTTCTAATTATCTATTAACTATGTTCCTAATTTTATGTGCCTGTGCTCGTTGGTTCTTTCTATTTTTGAATTTTAATATCTGGCTTGGTTAGATAACTTCCATGCACTTTCAAAATGTTTATATAATTCACGGCAACATTTATCAATTTATCTTTAGTCTAATGTACTAGTATTGAATGTGCATTCAATTATTAATTGATTTTATCTATTTGTGCTCGTTAGTACCCTCGAAGTTCTCATTTGATTGTTGTACATGGTTGCATAAGGACGAAGTTTTAAAATTTTTTTTTTTTTGTATTGGCAGAAGCAATTAAATCGTGTATAAAGTAAACATTTATTTTTAAATATCTATTAACTATGTTCCTAATTTTATGAGACTCGTTTATGTGCTCGTTGGTTCTCTCTATTTTCGAATTTGAATATCTGGCTTAGTTCGATAACTCTTTCGGCATTATTTATCAATTTATCTTATTGTAATAAACTAGTATTCTATGTGTATTCTATAGTATTAGTAGTATAGTATTAGTTATCTATAGTATTATATGTGGCTTGACGTCAAGCTAGCACACACCCGTTTTCTCCACGAAAATACGTGGCAGTTAATTAGCAATAAATGATTTGACGTGTTTCGTGTCGATGTGCTGACTTGGCTGTTTCAGCTTGACGCACCTGACTGGCCGATAGTTTTCGGGCTTCGAAGAGTCCCTCTTCTTGTACAGCACGTGTTCCCTGCTGTTAGAAAGATGGTTTTTTTCGGCTGCTTTGAAGAAATATCTTAGTATAGCTCCATGTGCAGACACTAGTAGTTTCAGCTAAAAATTTTGAATTTTATCGGGACCTGGCGCCGTCGAGTTCTTCTTCTTTTGCACCTTTGCAATATCTTCAGCTGTAAATCTCATTTTCATTGGCATTATTTCTGTATGTTTTGTTTCATTTTTCTTGATCTAGTTTGCATCTTGTTGGTACCGTCCTAGTTCCGTCCACAACCAACTCCAAACTTAACAGACCTCATTGACATGTGCTGTGAGGTTATTCTCCCTATCTACACTCTCTGAACCCAGTTCAAGTTGCTTAAAGAACTTCTTTCTGTTTTTGTGGAAATCCAAGTTTTGCTGCTTTCTCTTCATTTTTCTTAGTGCTATCTCTTAGCCTTCTGAGCCTTGCTCCTTTATCTTCAAACTTTTGTCATAATGAATCTCTGAGGTTAAGAAGAAGCTGAGCAATCTCTGGGCATGTTATATTAATTGCATCTCTTCTCGGAATGTCGTTTACTTTCATAACAACTCTTTTCGAATGGTTGATGATTAGATATTCAGTAATAAGGTTTTGAACGTACCTTTTTAATGCTGTTTTCTAGTCTCATCTTCCAAGATGGATTGCTGACGATTTCCTTTTTGAAGAATGTGTTTGTAGGTTTTCTGTCCATTTAACTCGATGACAGTTACTGCTGCACAGTGTATCGCAATATGTATTTCTGCCAAATCATTAGTATCATTTATATATTGACGCAAAACTTCGTTTACTTCTTTCTGTGTAGGTGAAGCTTTCCCAATTACGTTAAGGACAGGGACGTTTTTGTATGATTTGTATTGCGATAAGATTCGAGAAGGCAATGGAATTTTGGATGCGCTGTGTTTTGTTCATGTTCTTCTGTAGACATAGAGTTCTCATTGTGATATCATTTGAAGGATTTCGACACCCTCATCCACCGTCAACGCTGAAGTAGTATCATCGGGCCTTCCATTACCGTCGCCCGGGTAATTTTGATGTAAGTCACCTCTAACGACTTCTTGGCTGTCCGGGTGACGCCGCGTTGTGGGATGAGAGGCCGACATTTCGCCTGACATGTCACAGGCTTCCTCAGGGCATTGACGATGATTGTTAATGAAAAATTCACAAGTCATTGAAAATGAATTGTCAATGCCCTGAAGAAGCCTGCGACATGTCAGGCGAATCGTCGGCCTCTCAGCTCACTACGCGGCGTCACCCGGACAGCGAAGAAGTCATCGATTCGAGCCGCGGAAGCTTTCGTTTTATCTCTATGTTCTCGACGTATGTTTTCTGTTGGTATCAGATTGCCAAACGTAATTATAATGTTCCTTCTATACACCAAATTCTGCTCGGTTATGTCTATTTCTGGATGTGCATTACATATTTCCTTGAAGAAATGATGCCTGTATCCTGGAAGTGGAATTAGGTGACACCGACGGACACGGTAAAATATTATGATAACTTCAATAATCATATTTCGTGACCATTTTATTAGGTTGTCTTTCCTTCCTCACGCAGGCAGTTTTTGGCTGTCTTCTCACACATGTGAAGAGAGCAGTCAGCAGTTGGAGTGGCACTAGATGTGCTGGCCTCTACGTTCGGTTGTTCAGGTTGATGTTGGGCTGTAGCTCTTTGAGTAACAGAGGTCCGCCTCGTCAACTCTCTGCCTTCGGCGGGTCCCACTGTCGTGTACATCGCTGGCTCTGCACGCTACCTGGCGCTCCCCAGTTAGCAGCTCATGTTCCGAGGCCTTGCGACAATTTGAACGAATCTCCATAATTCTATGCGTATATGCCATTGCCCTATTTGCATTAACATAATCGACATAGCCCATCTCTCACGTGTCTTGAGATGATGTGCGCTCAGATGTAGGGTTGGACTTTGGGAGAGGAGGGTAAATATAGGAAAGGTAAAACAAAAGGGGACCTCACCAGATGGAAAGTGGCTGTGGTTTAGGTAACGGAAGAAGGCGAGTAACTCGATCGGCCCGCTTACTCCTGCTGGAAGGGAAAAGGCGGATTATGAAAAGGACAGGGGCCAGCACCCCTTTGTAGGTAGAGGCTGATTGCGCAGCTCCTATCCTTCGACTTGTACTGCGGGCGATGAGGTTGCCAGTTCCCTACGCCATTGTTGTTGTTGTTGTTATTGTTGTTATTGTTGTTCTTATTGTTGTTGTTATTGTTGTTGTTATTGTTGTTGTTATTGTTGTTATTGTTGTTCTTATTGTTATTATTATTATTATTATTATTATTACTATGGTTGCGAAATGGTCATCGTAGGACCAGGCAACCGCGCCACTTGTACCCACGGAGGCGCAGTCGTTTTCTCCCGGGGGCAAGTGCACGTGCCTTTTGTGGCAGGATCAGCACTTTTATGCCGGACTCATTTTTACACTCCAGAGTTGTTAGCCCTGGGGGATGAAGTATGAGTTAATGATGAAGGAGTTGAAAGGTGAAGGGTCAATCACGAACATACAAAAACACACAACCTTGCGCGAGGCGGTACTACAACCCGCGATCCTTCCATCCGAGATCGCCACGACTCTAGCCTTACAGATCTCGACTATCCGGATCGGCTGTTATTGTTGTTATTGTTATTATTATTATTGTTATTATTGTTATTCCTATTATTATTACAATTATTATTAATATTATTAATTATACTCGTATTCATATTAGTATTATACACTGCGCCAGGAAAGTCTCCCCACAGAAGCACTTTGCTGGTGAGAACAGGAATAATGTTGGTAGCACGAGCTGCATCTTGTAACAAAAGAAAACGTAAATAATGTTCTCATCACAATACACAACAGATCGTGGAAATGTGTCTTTCACTCGTTTCCCAGTGATCAGGTTTTAATAAACATAAATTCAATTTTGAAGAGGCCCTGACTCGGCTCGGTGCGGAGACATTTTCCCGACGTACTAATATTTTCAAGATTTAAAAATATTTCTGGTTAATTGTGCTTTTGCTCCGCATCACACAAAGTCACTTTATAGTGCAAGTCGGTCGTACATGTGTTGTTCCATTCGCCACTGCATGCGTGAACTCAGCTTAGTCATCGACGAGCCTCTCGCGGAAGTTCGACTGTTTCTGTTTTAAATATCCTATTTCCTCGTTGACCGCCCCGTTTACTACGCTGATTTATACAGCACTCCTCCCTACACACATATCCGATGCAGGAAGACCCAGTCGCCGCATAATGTATCCGAAATAACAGCGCCATAGCGTAGGTGTTTATTGTTAACTTGGACATTTCACAACGGTGTCAAAATAGAGAGGCAGTATGTGACAATTAATGAACTCCAGCGCGTTCATTATTCCGGCGCATTGCCCCAGTGAGCGCACGCAGCGGTTTCCATTTTACATTCGCACAGTCGTTCGCTGGCGCGTGACGTCCGTACAAAGCCCACGCCGCCTCCGCCCCTCCCCCTCCACCTGCTCCCTTCTCTTCCCCCCCTCCCTACAACATTCCCGCCCTCCGCGCCCTTCACCGCATCCTCCTAGCCCACTCCCAGCAGCCTCCCCGCCCCTCCCAGCCCCCTCTCCCCTCCCAGCCCCCTCCCAGCCCCCTCCCAGCCCCCTCCCAGCCCCCTCCCAGCCCCCTCCCAGCCCCCTCCCAGCCCCCTCCCAGCCCCCTCCCAGCCCCCTCCCAGCCCCCTCCCAGCCCCCTCCCAGCCCCCCCTCACCGTCATACTCCCAACCCTCTACTTTCACCGCCCCCTCCCGTCTCCGAACTCATATCTTGCCCCCACTTCCCCCATTGCGCTCCCTGATCCGCACCCGCCCAAGCCCCGCCCCGCGACCACCCACGCTTCTTCTCGCGTCCACCAACACCCCGCCCCGCACCCACTCACACACTGTCCCACATTCACGCTCAACACTCGCCGAGCCAACCCACCTCACATACTCATACTCTCGCCCCCACCGACGCCCAAGCCTTCTCCGATTTCCCGCTCCCGCACCCACGTCCCACCCCAATCCACATCCCACGTTTCGAACCCGGCCTCCCCACAACCTTTCCCCCCCCAACACAGTCGCGCTATCCCGTCCCATGCCTACATCCTCCACGCATCCACGCCCCGCATCCCGCCACGCATCCTCGCCACGGTTCCACACCACGCATCCCCGCCACGCATCCACACCACGCATCCACACCACGCATCCACACCACGCATCCACACCACGCATCCACACCAGGCATCCACACCACGCATCCTCTCCATGCACTCCACGCACAAATATTCGTGCGTTCTGGTGAAAAAATATTTTTACTGAAACGTTAATGCTTGTTATTGCCTTCGATGTGGTGCTCGATATGCTTTGCATAACTTATCTGGACCGAGAGGATCGTGGTGACGAGGGAAATATGAAAACAGTTGAATGAAGCTACATGTTCACTAATGAACGAAGTTATAAGAGGGAATTACGAAAGATAATTGGGGGAGGAAAATATGAAATGACAAATGGGTCAAGTGAAAATCGAGTTATCTAGTAAGTAAATCTAAATCATTAAAATTAGCCAAAACATAAAATAGTCTCTGTGCAATTGGCGTTAAATGTTTCTAATGATCTCGGGTCACAAACATTGCTCGGGCCAAAGGCCCATGAGCGTTTGTCACCGCTCGATGATTAGCACTCTCAAAACGCCCTTTATTTATTTATTTATTTATTTATTTATTTATTTATTTATTTATTTATTTATTTATTTATTTATTTATTTATTTATTTATTTATTTATTTATTTATTTTTTTTTATTTATTTATTTATTTATTTATTTATTTATTTATTTATTTATTTATTTATTTATTTATTTATTTATTTATTTATTTATTTATTTATTTATTTATTTATTTATTTATTTATTTATTTATTTATTTATTTATTTATTTATTTATTTATTTATTTATTTATTTATTTATTTATTTATTTATTTCGTAAAAAACAGTAAAAACTGTGTATGACGTATGGGGGAGAAGATTATCTGCTCACATTTTCTTCAGTACCAGAATCCCATCCCAACATTTTAACGATAGTTGAAAGATGAATGAAAGTTAAAACAACATTTTCTTTTTAATTACCAGTACAGTCTCTAATTGTATAGAAACAGTTATGCAGCAGAAAATATTTTACTTTTAACTTAAATTTGTGTACTGACGTTAATTGTAAAATTTCATCTGGCAATGCATTGTAAAGTATTGTATGTGGATTTCTTGTAGTGAGCTGATGATACTGACACTTGATGAACGTGATTTCCTTGGTGCATAAATAAATATTTTCTGCCAAGAGTAAAAAGAAAATTATAAATAAAAAGATAGGATTTTAAAAACGTTTCAAACATTGAAGAAGCAGTTGCAAGTTCTGTCTTTTGATGCCACTCTCTTCAGTGGCATCACTCCAATGTACTCCCCGGCACTGCTACCCTGATGCGGCTCTCGCGAGACCCAGGCACTGGGATATAAAATGGACTAGGGCTCACTGATCGGTCGATACGCTCCGTAAACAGATTGTTGACGTCTCGTAAACCCATGGACACAAAATGAGCTGACCCGTCCCGTGTTTTTGTGTCGCGTTTTGTTAACTCTTTCTTTGGGTGGTTGGAGTTTGACGACTGCGTCGACAGAACTTCTATGAATGTACTCGTTCGAGTATGGAACAAAAATGAGGTATATCGTAAAAGCAAATCATTTAAAAGGCTGGCACACATTAAGATAGATGTCCTTCTTTCTAATTAGCAAAACATGAAGAGTATAGAACACAATTGCATTTGCCTTGCTATGTCTTCCATTACCATAGTTAAAATAATGACCTTCCAAATTGAATACATTCGAATTGAAGGCACAAAATTATTCGCGTGAGAACGATGTCTAAATGATCGATATACAATTGTGCCACAAATTAATTTCTATGTTAAAAAAATCTTGAATAGAATACAACCCATCAAATGAAATTAGTCAATCAAGAGCCATAATATGTTTTTCTATATTCAGCGTGGTTTATGTGAAAAGATATATAGTTCATATGGAGAAATTTCACGGGTTTATCCGTGTAAATTACTACATTCAATTTTAGAATATTGCCGCTAAAGGAAAAGAAACTTTGTATATAGGTTATAAGACGTAGCCATTATCGATAAGATAAACTATTGACACTAAACAGCATATACTTTCTCGCGTTATTTCTAAATTTGCAATTTTCGAAATTGCAGAGAATTCGCTGGAAATGAGACTAGAGCCGATTTTCTTTTCTCACTTTGAAACATACGAAGACATGATTTACAGCATTTTTGAGAAATTTTTTTTTCTAACTGACCTACTTTCACTCAAATTACGCTAAAACTACTCATATTTCCGAAAAGCTATTAATTTATTTATTTTAAGGTCTATCTTTATTTACTAGATTATTTTGAGGAAAGAAACTATCTTCAATATTGTACTTGTAGGAATACGCGGAAAACAATTATGAACTTTTGAAAAATCAGGAATTTCTTCGAAATTGATATCTGTATCATTCTTTTAAGAGCTCATTAGCTATCCGAGGACACAGTTAAATAAAAAAATTGAAGCAATTTTGACAAAATTAGATTTTTTCGATTTTATGTAAAATAGCCCCAAAAATGAAAATGTACATTCCAAACTCACAGGTCTTCGAGTTTATTTAAATTGATTGGGGAAATATTAAATTTGAATAAAATTTGCTGAACGGTTCCCATGGCCATCCCATCTTCTTGTTCGTAGAACACACCACTCCATACAAAATACGTCGTAGCGATCACGTGGTTGAAAAGCACTGTGATGTCATCTGTAAAAAGCTTTCGCAGCAACGCTAATGTTTCAGTGACTGTAACCATGGTGAAAAGCGATACTACACCGAAGCTGACGAGTAGATCGCCTGGCTGTATTGTCAGGTTATTGTCAGAGCTTTTCGATAAAATGCGCTGAATCCTTGATGAAGGCGCCGATGTGTGGTCGAAGCAAGGAGCAAAGGTACTTCGATAATGAGTATGTAGGAGAGCCAATGGCGCTGACGATGGGCCGCAACGGAACTTCCTGTTTGTGGATTTTCGGTAAACCATAGAGCCTGGGTGCCATCGCTTCAGATTTGATAATGTGTTTTTCTTCAGGAATAGAAGACTCTTTAAGTAGCTGGTTAGTGCGGCGTAGTATGCGTGACGTTAGGTCACGTGGCAGCTGGCGGTAGATGTTCGGGTCCAGGATGTCCTTAATTTTGTTTGTGTAGTCCGTTTTGTTCAAAATAACGGTTGCGTTCCCCTTATCGGCAGCAAGAATGATAATGTCGCCGTTGTTGTTGAGTTTTCGTAGTGCAGCTCTCTCCGCGTGGGAGAGTTTGTTCTTGAGGGGTTGTGCTCAGTGCAGAATTCTAGATGACTCTCTTCGGATTACCTCTGCTTCGTCAGTGGGCAGCGTTCCTATTCCCGACTCGATCAGATCGATCATTCCAGATGAGCAGCATACATTTTTCTTCCATATTTAGCTGGTTTTGATGGAATATATTGACGAAACCCACATTTACCTCGAGAGGCTACCAACTCAAAAGTACTCAAAAGGTGTATATGCATTTTGACCATTCTGATCGAAGATTTCAAATATGTTTCGAATTAGTGCCAAACGACGTTCACGTTTTCACGAATCAACGTTTGAACGAATTCACGTTTTGTCTACCAGAACGAAACAACCAGAACAACAAAAGTCCTAAAACTGCTTTTGTTTCAGATTTAGTTGTCTCCGCATAGAGTGCATTTAGGTTTTCGTCTTATGTCTTTGGTCTAGATAAGAATATTTTTTCATTGGTATATTTTACAACCAATTCTTGTATATCATTAAAAAGAAATACTTGAAAGCAATCAAATAAAGTAGTCTTATCTTTTTATTGGCTCTTTACGGGTAAATGTGTAATTATGTTTTCATTTCTTGTACGAATATTACTCCGTTGCGGTTTCTTTAGCCATTTTGTTTTTCAATCTTTACCAACATAAAATTGATTTGAAGTAGAAGACTCACCACCCGAAATAAATTTTTCCGCTTCCTCTTCACTTTCAGATTCAGACTGAATGCTCAAATGATCGGATTCGTCTTCGCTGCCAGGTGAAAAAAGCTCATCCATATCGTCATCACTTGCTTCCATAAGTAAGACGTAGGAACCTTTCGCCAATAGAAGCAAGTTTTAGTAAAATTTCTGGAAACTTCTAGAACATTTGAAAAACTGGGGGGGGAGAAAAGGCTTGTGAGCGCTGGCGTGCGCCGAGCAGGCGCATCAGAACGGTGGGAGAGATCCCAGTAGGCGCATCAGAACGGTAGGAGAGGTGAGCGCTGACGTGCGCTCAGCTCGCAGAGCAGTAGAGCCAGAGAAGGGCAGTGTCCCTTTGCTTTAAATTGAGGACATTTAGTTCATCCGGTCACTCATTTGTCGAGTATATCTCTCTTTTGATCTCTGCCAATCACGCCCGCGTCGCCCGTCACAATTCACGCGACGATTATCATCGCGTTGCTGGACACCTGAATCTTGAGCTGTCGTCGCTTTCATCGTCATCATCACTGCACCACCACCGTCGCCGCTGCCGCCGTCGCCGTGGTCACATTGCGCCACCGCAAACGCCGCCGCCGCCGACGCGGGAGTCAAGGGCTTTCCCCGGCACCCACGGGACACGCCGCCTGGTGTGAGGTTCGGCGACCTGTGGAGGTTGCCCACCCCAGCGGACCTGCCTGCAAACGGCGACTGTGTTTTGATTGTCGAGCTGCGGCTAAATCTTCAGTACGCCCTTCAGACGCAACGCTTGTTTATGAAAGAAACTCTTACCCAGGAAGTGCTCGCCGCGCATTGGCGACTTCCTTACAATGTTAAGTTCCCTGTAATGTGTTAGTTTTGTAGCATAAAAATAGAAGAAGTAATTACTCAGACCTTGCAGGGCGGATCTTTCTGTGGAACACGTCCTCCTGCAGTGTTTGAAATTTGTTGGCAGTCGACGAAGACATGGTCTGGGCAACTCTCTACGAGAGGTGCTCGGAGATGACGATTCCGCGCTCTCAAAGCTTTTTTGTTTTTTGAGAGAAAGCGGAATATATAATTTTATCTGACATATAAGGGCAATAAATATTTACTCTGCCCCAGATTTGTTTTTAAAATTTGTCTTGTTTACCTGAAGTTTTTATGCGTAATGGATGGTTTCCTTTTAGGGTACATATGAGCTTTTAAATTAGCTGGAAAGTTGCACCAACAACCCTTTTAACAAACTTTAATTAATTTTTTAGAAATACTTTGACATGGGCGCCAACGACCTTAGTAGTTGAAGTGCCCTATAAACCCAATCAATCAATTAAGAGTTGAATATTTTGAATCTCGCCTGATTCCTTAACGTCCAGCGGCCGTACACACCATTACGACCAGCGGCCATTAAGATTATCTTTTCATTCCTCTATTGTGTTTCGTTATGCAGATGTGTTTACAGCACAGTATCACGAAAAAATATTTCATAAGGTTCTTTTCATCTGATCTCCTGCATATTTCCATAATACCATTGGCACCTCATTCAAACCCGCATATTTCCTATTTTTGTTTTTCTGTATAGATAATTCTAACTCCTCCATTGTTATTTCTTCATTATTTGACTTTTTCTCTGTCTCCATTTACCCAACATTGTCTGAGAATAAACATTTCGCATAATGTTCAACCCATTTTTGTTCTCAGATAGAAATGTACCCGTTCATTACCGCGGTCGTTCTTGCACAAATTTTTGAAAATTGTATTTATTTATTTAATTTATTTAATTATTTATTTATTTATTTATTTATTTATTTATTTATTTATTTATTTATTTATTTATTTATTTATTTATTTATTTATTTATTTATTTATTTATTTATTTATTTATTTATTTATTTATTTATTTATTTATTTATTTATTTATTTATTTATTTATTTATTTATTTATTTATTTATTTATTTATTTATTTATTTATTTATGATGAAAAATTGTAATAGTAATAATAATAAATTTAAAAAAGCGAGAGATTAACATTTCAAAAACTAGATATTGTCGTCGAATTATAGAAAACTTATTTGTAACGGTGAAAGAATGAACTGATTTGATTTTTCTCTATTGCTAACAAACAGAAACTCGCCCTAAGCTCTACTACCACTACAAGCAAAAGGAAAGCTCAAGAAAACGTGGGCATAGTGAAGCTACATTTACGTCCAGAAGGAAATCAAGGGTCCATCTCAGCACTTGCTCAATGGATCAGGGAAACTGGACAAAAACCCGATCGAAATGGGGGTCATTGACCCGGAATGTGTCATTGACCCAGTTTTCATGGTGAACTGTATGAAAACACCTGCAAATTAGATTAAATTAGATAACAGTACGAATAAGGGCCTATTTATTAACATCTACCAGGAGCCTGCTAGACCTAGCAGGCTGCCAGTGTTCGATTTTGCGATTTATGATCGGCCCCCAGCCAATTCCAGTCGCCTCTTGAGCTCCCAGATGACAGGCCCCTAAGAGCACTGCTGGCAGAGCTTCATAAATACGACCCTTAGTCCCTTCAGGGAAGTCCGTGGGTGATTCTTTGACAATTCAAAGAAAGTTTCTTTGATGGATCGTCAATCGTCCAATTTACATTAACTTGATGGCGTATATATATATATATATATATATATATATATATATATATATATATTGTGGCGGCACTTTCGAATCGACGGAATTATTGAAATGTGATTATGACATTTTGAGAAACAACGGTCACTGAATGCAGCCTTTGTAAGACGCCACTCGTCCGGGGGACTTCCCTTCTCGGCGACCCGCGGAAAATTTACGACAGGCAGCTGCCTGCCTGGCCCTCGGCGCGATCCTCGCCACCCCGGCGCCGGGGTGGCGATAAACAAACCCCACTGCGCTCGTCCCAGAGAGGTCCCTCTTAGCGATGTTTATCATTAGAAATAACTTCAAAATTACAAACTCTGACAGATTCCTCACACGTGCACGCACCCAGCGTAGAGAGAGACAGAACATTTTAATCTAGTGGAAATTTCAGAGATCCTCGCATGGTGATTGGGCGAGAGAAATTTAGAACGTAGTATACTTTGACCAATTAGAATTATAGGAACATGGGGAGGAGCGTTTTTCTTAGAAGGGGTAACTCGGGGAGGGGGGAGGCGAGCCCTGCGGCGCTGCGCGAAGACGCGAAGAAAAAGATTGGAAAAAGACGTCAAAGTGTTAGGACGTATCGTGGTAGAAAAGAGCACCACGGGTCGCGAAGTGGACCGGTGTTCTGGGAATGGGGCTGACCGCCGAGGCGATTGCTGTGCGTAAGATTGCTTAGGGACAGTAGCAGATCTTATCCAACCGCGGTGAACAACTGTGAGCGTTCACGAACATTAATCCGACGCAATCGCGAAGCGTTACACATTGTGTATCGGGGCCAGTCACCCACATGTGTTTGCGGCCCTCTGCTTCTGTCTGGGCCGGGCCAATATGTCACGCGAAGTATCTCGTGAATGAGCGGAGGAGACGGTCGACTCAAGACGGCGGGGCTACCGTTGACCTGCCCAGGAAACTTCGCCCTCAAGACGGCGGGGCTACCGTTGACCTGCCCAGGAAACTTCGCCCCCATCAGATGTCTCCGGACGCCTAGAGAGGGCCATTGACCTGCAAGCCTGCCCAGGAAACGTCGCCCCATCTGCTGTCTCCAGACGCCCTAGAGAGGCCATTGACCTGCCTGCCGACCCTTCCAGCAGCCTGCGAGAGATCAACTCGCAATCACTAAATGTGTATGCCCTAGACCCACGCAATTGGGTATATAACCAGAGATTGCTCTTCAAGCAGACTTGTAACATTTTTAAATTTTTTTATTTGTGTTAATGTCAGCGAGCTGCATGGCCCAAATTATGTTTCATTTTAATAATTTAACAAGTTGAGCTCAACGGGTAGGGTGATAGTCATTTCTTCACCCAGTTTCTTTCTTTTGTCATGTAACTTCCCTGGTTTTGGACCAGAAATAAACCTATCGTCAAATTCTGAATTATTTTTGCAACATCCTTCCTCCTCCACGCATTCTCAATTTATAGAACTTGAAAAGCCCAACCGATCGAGCGCTGCCGGTGACAAAATATATATATATATCTATATATATATATATATATATATATATATATATATATATATATGCGCTTTCCAAACTGATTTTAGTGCTCATACCTATGTGTAGTGATTGTTAAATTATTGAACTTTGTTGAAAAATTGTATTGTTTGTGCTCATTCGACTATGTGAGTATTATTTTATTGATTGCGAGTGCCATTAAAGACTTTGAATATAAGTAGACGAATAAAAATTTAGTTAAAGACAGAAGTTTGGTTTTTAATTAAAAAGATTGTATTATTTTTCAACAAATCGTAAGAGTATCGTTCTAGTTCTAATTAAAAATCAATTTGTGCTTTTTATTCAATTTGCTAATAACATAATCATGTCGATCATCAAAGTATAAGTGGCATAGAGGTAAGAATTTTTGTAATAAATGTGATTGTTATATTGTAAAACAAATATATGACTTTTTTGTTTGGAGAATGTACAATACATAATAATGATGATTGTTCTTGCCGAAAACTTCTTTAGAATTACTGAAATGAGTGAAATTCCTAAATAAGAGGGCAGAGGAACCTTTCGCCGCCCTCTCCGCCCCGAGAGGCTGACGTCCTGGACGCTACGCCACTCTCATTACATCTCCAAAAATAACCTTATTGCTAGAAAGTGGGCTTTGGTCATTATACTTTCTTCTCAGAATTAATCATAATTGTATGAAGCTTAGAAATGGGGAGAAGCAAGAATGATTGTAATCTATTTCAAGACTTTCTCTTCCTTCCTGTTTTCTCTTCAAAAAAACATGATAGAAGTTATCAAATCATCTAATCTCTATGTTAATTGTCATACTTCATAATCTGGGCTCGGATTCTGATAGCTTGAACAGTTTTGAAAATTACTTAAAATAAGTTAAAAATGACCATGAAATTATTTAAAAATAAGGAAATGACCTATTTTTAAAACAAATGCCTCAACAATTTGTAAGAAAATGTTTATTTACTCAATTAGGTTTGATTATTTTAAATTAAATATATTCGGATACAAATATATATTTAATATAAATCTTATTTTAGAAGAAATACCAATCATAGCTTCCAATTTCCAGTTTTGAAAGGTATGGAAGATACCGAGAGTTCTTGTTATACCATATGTCACATTAAAATTAACATTTATGGGTAGACAATATGGTGGAACATGCATTACGAAATATCACGAGAGCTAGAGCTTAGCAACGACCGTGAATAAACAATGATTTTGTTTTTGTAAAGGCATTAAGAGGTCAGCTACACCAAAGAATATAACGAACGTATGGATTGGCTGGGTGAAGGACTGGTCAAATGTTATGAAAAAAATGAAAGGTAGTTGTGATCTTCGAGGATGAATCATATGCAGAAAAGATTTGCATTCTGTTCTGAAGCTTAACCTTCTGAACTGTTCGTAGATATTTTCATGTGGAAGCAATATTGAAGTATAAATTGGAGCTTTGTCCGGGAGTGGTAATCAAGTTCGGGACTATGTCATAGGACGTAATCCCGGGACTAGTAATTTTGATAGTTTGAGACCAGCTTGGATAGGGCGGAAGGATTTCGTTGCGTTTGGACTACGGCAAGATCATAAGATATTTCGACTGAGAAGTCTACGAGGACATCAACGAAGAAAGATAAGTTAACCGCGGTGTAAAATTGTAAATTGAAAGAGATCATGATCAAGGCCTAACTTAAATTCATTAAATTGTTTGATAAAAAGTAAAAATAAACTTTGTTGAATTTTGTTCTATAGAAAAGAAAGTGATTTTTCATTTAGTCAATCCAAACAGTAATGAATAGAATAAACATTCTATTTCAGATTCCAGCTGCGCTGTATAGTCAGCGGATCCTATAATCCTTTATAGAGGTAATAAGGATTATAATTATATCGACCATTGACCCAACAAGCCGAGACGCTAAGATCTTTGTAGATATAGATGAGAGAGGAGAATTTTGGTATATCTCAAAATGAAACTCCAACGTGATGCATAATTTGTTATAATTTATAATAATTGTTGACACGGATAAAATTAGTCTTATAAATTATAATATAGTGATCCAAGGGAATCTGAAATGTATGGATTGACATTTGAAATTAATTATTAATTATAAGAAAGGGCCAAGACCATTTTCATTTGGTGTTTTTAAAATAATTTAACAGAGATTTTAATTTGTTTAGAATTCAAAGGAGAAATGGATACTAGGAGCAGAAAATTGCGTATGGAGATAATGTAGATGATATGGCGTCTGCTATTTTTAACCCCGAGGAGAAATTTCGCGTGAAGTGTGAGATTGAACCACAAGAAAAGGAAATAATGGCTGCACCGTTAGAAATATGGACCTAATAATTTAATTCTTAAGATGTTAGCAGATATAGATAATAAATTAGAGGATCACTTCGAATATGAATATTGAATTTAAAAATAGCGCTAAATTGGAAGGAACGGCATCGGAAATGTCATTAAATTGAAGAATTGTCGTCAGAAATACATGAGGAAATAGTGCAATTACCGGGTGGATACATCGGCTGAATTTAACATTATTCATTGTAAAATTGAGTCTTTTAATAATCAAGTCGACGGAAATGCAGAGGAATTAAAAGAATCTGGCGACAAATTAGTTCCCAAGTTAATTATTTACAGGAAAACATTGTGACATCAGGACATTACATGACCAACAATGCGAAAAGTTGACAATCGTCCAGATCGCGTGTAGATAATTTAAATGCAATGACGCTTCAACATGGCGAAAAAGTAAAACATAGAATCTAAATTAGCAGTTTAATTCGGATTGTAAATTAGAAAACGAAGACAGGAGGGACATGAAACATTAAAATGGTGCAAGAATCTGAATCTGGGAAATATCGTCGGACATTGGGACAAGATCGAACAGTTAGAAAATGAATTCATGATGCGTTCACGGGAAATATGCAATGCGGCGCATCGGCGCTTGTATGCAAGCCACCTAAAAATTTCCATGATGATAATGAGGGCGTGATGGTTCTTGAGGTTGAATAGCATTGAAGTATCGGCCGGAAGATTTATTGAGAAGATGCGGACGAACGGGCGAGAATAGCACGTGTTTAGAATTTTGAAGGATACAGATATACCTGTAGACATTTACCAATTGACACGGGTGCTAATGTTTGTGCAGTGTCGGAAGAATTGTATGAGCGATTAAAGAGAAAAGGGAAATAAAATTGATGGGCTGCACAGGTTGGATATTCGGACAGTAATGGAAGGCGCATCAGAGCAGAAGTCAAGCAAATTTGGGTGGAAGTGGAAGTTCAGGGATCACAATTCAGTTTCCGGCAATTATGGTAGAAGAATTTGGTTCCGTCCAGTGTTTTGAGGATTGATGGCCTAAATGTGTGACGCCAAGGTCGACATGGGTAACAGGGTGTATTGTTACGAGGTGACAAAGGAGCAACAACATTGTTTAGGGATCAAAGACCAGGAGGGCGAATACGTGTATTTGCGATATTGCGGGTTAAATTGAAGAGACCAGGGACCAGATCCACACGGCAGCAGAGGCGCGGTCGACGAAAACGGAATAGATGCTAGTGAAGCTATTGAAATGTTAGTCGATGAATATAGAATATTTTTGGAAGTTCAAGAGGCCGGTAAGGGATATCAATTTAAAATTGAATTGATGGATGAGGAACCTTTTAATATGAAACAATATCCGATTTATGTATATAAAATCGAAGTACGTAAACAAATAAACACGATGCTTGAGGATGGTATAATAAAAAATTGATGACACCGTATGTAAGCCCAATAGTGATAGTTCGTAAGAAAGACAATAAGATCAGATTTTGTGTTGATGCTAAGAAACTCAATGGCAGACCATCGCTCGTCATGAAAACCCGCCAAAATTAGATGAAATGATGTAGGAAGTAAAAGGAGCTCGAGATATTCACGGGACTGGATTTTACTGCGTCGTACTGGCAAATTGGACTACCCAGATGATGTAGAGATACGCGAATAATTTATGACAATTTGGGGGAGGCAGCAGCCAAAGCTAAAACAGAAACAATGCTTTCGAAGAGGCGAGTATAAGGAGGAGTGATGAAGTGTTAATTAGAGTACCTCAAGTGTCGTCCAGTGGATAAGGCTATTTTATAAATTTTTCCCGTTGTATAAAGGATCGTATCGAATTTGCCAAAGTATTAAGCAAGAATGCCGCGATTTTGAATGATGAAAATGGACGGCAAATGGGAACATATAACTACAGGAACATGAAGCCGTATATGAGGGACGACACGCATGATTAAATATACTGGTCATAACAGAGATTTGTAAATAGTTGTAAATATTAGGTGTAATAGTTTTTCTTTTGTTATTGTTTTGTCATTATGTGTATTTTGTCAGTTTGTGTAGGAGTTTAATTTAAAGTGTATGTGTATTCAATAGAGTTAATGGGAGCAAATATTAGGCGAATGCGGCTATTAGAATACATGATGAAATGGTTATTGTTGGCACATTCCGAAGGAAAATGTAAATAGTTTTAAGGCAACGAAACAAGACCTGAGTGCAGTGCAAAGTGTAAAGTGTTAATGTCGTTTAGTGTGAAGAAGCAAGAAGAAGTGTTCAATTTTAGTCTTGTCATTTAGTTAGGTTGCAAACCAAATGACGCTTGGAGAGGGGAAGCTGTGACATACCCATATGTCACATTAAAATTAACATTTATGGGTAGACAATATGGTGGAACATGCATTACGAAATATCACGAGAGCTAGAGCTTAGCAACGACCGTGAATAAACAATGTAGTTTTGTTTTTGTAAAGGCATTAGAGGTCAGCTACGCAAAATACAACAGACGTATGGATTGGCTGGGTGAGAGAAGGACAGTCAAATGTTATGAAAAAATGAAGGTAGTTTAATACGAAGTCTTCGAGGGATGAATCATGCAGAAAGATTTCATTCTGCTCTGAAACGCGCTTCTGAACTGTTCGTAGATATTTTCATGTGGAAGCAATATTGAAGTATAAATTGGAACTTTGTCGGGAGTGGTAATCAAGTTCGGGACTATGTCATAGGACGTAATCGGGACTGGTAATTTTGATAGTTTGAGACCAGCTTGGATGGGGCGAAGAGGATTTCGTTGGAACTTTGGACTACGGCAAGATCGCAAGATATTTCGACTGAGAAGTCTACGAGGGACATCAACGAAGAAAAGATAAGTTAACCGCGGTGTAAAATTGTAAATTAGAGAAGAGATCTGATCAAAAGGCCTAACTAAATTCATTAAATTGTTTGATAAAAAGTAAAAATAAAGCTTTGTTGAATTTGTTCTATAGAAAAGAAGTGATTTTCATTTAGTCAATCCAAACAGTAATGAACTAGGAATAGAAACATTCTATTTCAGATTCCCAGCTGCGCTGTATAGTCAGCGGATCCTATAATCCTTTATAGAGGTATCAAGGATTATAATTATATCGTGTTATTGACCCAACAAGCCGGACACTTCATAGATCTTTGCTTGAATATATGGTCTTAGAGAGAGAGAGGAGAATTTTTGGTATATCTCAAAATGGCGCCTCAACGTGATGCATAATTTATTTATAATTTATAACAGTGGTGACACAGATAAAATTAGTCTTATAAATTATAATACTAGTGATCCAAAGGAATCTGAAATGTATGGATTGACATTTGAAATTAATTGTGTAATTATAAGAAAGGGCCAAGACCATTTCATTGGTGTGTTTTAAAATAATTTAACAGAGATTTAATTTGTTTTAGAATTCAAAATGGATACTAGGAGCAGAAAATTGCGTATGGAGAATGTTAATGTAGATGATATGGCGTCTGCTAGCTACTAACCCCTGAGGAAAATTTAACGTGAAATTATTGAAGATTGAACCACAAGAAAAGAAATAATGGCTGCACCGTTAGAAATATGGACCTAATAATTTAATTCTTAAGATGTTACTTGAATGAATAATAAATTAGGGGATCCACTTCGAATATGAATATTGAATTTGAAAAAAAATAAGCGCTAGAATTGGAAGGAATGACATCAAATGTCATTAGAATTGAATTGTCGTCAGAAATACATGAGGAAAATAGTGCAGTACGGGTGGATACATCGGCTGAATTTAACATTATTCATTGTAAAATTGAATCTTTTAATAATCAAGTCGACCAAATGCAGAGGAATTAAAAGAATCTGGCACGACAAATTAATTAGAGATTAATTATTTGGGAAAACATTGTGACATCAGGACATTTACATGACCAACAATGCGAAAAGTTGACAATCGTCGAATCGCGTGTAGATAATTTAAATCTGGCCTTCAACATGGCGAAAAAGTAAAACATAGAATCTAAAATTAGTTAATTCGGATTGTAAATTAAAAACGAAGACAGAGGACATAGAAACATTAAAATGGTGCAGAATCTGAATCTGGGAAATATACGTCGGACATTAGGACAAGATCGAACAGTTGAAAATGAATTCATGATGCGTTCTGAGGAAATATACCAATGCATGCATCGGCGCTTGTAATACCAAGCCACCTAAAAATTTCATGATAATGAGGGCGTGATGGTTCTTAGAGGAGTTGAATAGCATTAGTATCGGCGGAAGATTTATTAAGGGAAGATACGGACGAACGGGCGGAGGAATAGCACGTGTTTAATTTTTGAAGGGGATATTTCGGAATATACCTGTAGACATTTTACTAATTGACACAGGTGCTAATGTTTGTGCAGTGTCGGAAAAATTGTATGAGCAGTTAAAGAAAAGGGAAATAAAATTGATGAGCTACCCACCAGGAGTTTTGGATATTCGGACAGCTAATGGAAGGCGCATCGAAACGAGAAGTCGGCAAATTTGGGCAGAGTGGAAGTTCAGGGATCACAATTCAGTTTCCGGCAATTGTAGTAGAAGAATTTGATTCGTCCAGAATTATTTTGAGGATTGATGGCCTAAAATGTGTGACGCCAAGGTCGACATAGGTAACAGGAGTGTATTGTTACGAGGTGACAAGAGGCAACAACATTGTTTAGGGATCAAAGACCAGAGGCGAATACGTGTATTTGCGATTGCGGAACAAATTGAGACAGGGACCAAAGATCCACGGCAGCAGAGGGCGCGGTCGACGAAAACGGAATAGATGCTGAGTAGAAGCTATTGAAATGTTAGTCGATGAATATAGAGATATTTTGGAAGTTCAAGGGGCTTCGGTAAAGGGATATCAATTTAAAATTGAATTGATGGATAGGAACCTATTAATGAAACAATATCGATCCCCATGTATATAAAATCGAAGTACATAACCAGTAATACGATGGCAGAGGATGATATAATAAATCAATCGATGACACCGTATGTAAGCCCAATAGTGATAGTTCGTAAGAAGACAATAAAGATCAGATTTTTGTGTTGATGCTAAGAAACTCATTATAAGACCATCGCTCGTCATGAAAACCCGCCGAAATTAGATGAAATGATGGAAAATTAAAAGGAGCTCGGATATTCACGGGACTGGATTTGCACTGCGTCACGTACAACCAGAATTGGACTACACAGATGATGTGAGAGAGATACTTGAATAATTTACTTGACAATTTAGAGGCAGCAGCCAAAAAGCTAAAACAGAAACAATGCTTTCGAGGCGAGTATGGGGAGGAGTGATGATGTAGATGAAATTGCCTCAAGTGTCGTCAGTGGATAGAAACTTCTTACATAAATTTTCCCGTTGTATAAAGGATCGTATCGAATTTGTAAAGTATTAAGCAAGAATGCCGCGATTTTGAATGTAGTGAAAATGAACGGCAAATGGGAACATATAACTACAGGAACATGAAGCCGTATATGAGGACGACACGCATGATTAATATACTGGTCATAACAGAGATTTGTAAATAATTGTAAATATTAGGTGTAATAGTTTTCTTTTGTTATTGTTTGTCATTATGTATTTAGTCAGTTTGTATGGGAGTTTAATTTAAAGTGTATGTGTATTCAATGAAGTTAATGAGGAACGATATTAGGCAGATACGGCTATTAGAGATACATGATGAAATGGTTATTGTTGGCACATTCGAAAGGAAAATGTAAATAGTTTTAAGGCAGCAAGAAACAAGACCTAGTACAGTGCAAGTGTAAAGTGTTAATGTCGTTTAGTGTGAAGAAGCAGAAGAAAGTGTTCAATTTTAGTCTTGTCATTTAGTTAGTTGTAGCAAACCAAATGATGCTTGGAGAGGGAAGCTGTGACATACCCATATGTCACATTAAAGTCTTTGTTATGGAGTAGACAATATGGTGGAACATGCATTACGAAATATCACGAAAGCTAGAGCTTACTTAACGACCATTGAATAAACAATGTAGTTTTATTTTGTAAAGGCATTAGAGGTCAGCTACACCAAAATATAACGAACGTATGGATTGGCTGGGTAGAGAAGGACGGTAGTCAAATGTTATGAAAAAAATGAAAGGTAGTTTAATACAGGAAGTCTTCGGGATAAGATCATGCAGAAAGATTTCATTCTGTTCTGAAACGCGCTTCTAGGAACTGTTCGTAAAGATATTTTCATGTACGACTTAATGTTGAAGTATAAGTTGGAACTTTGTCGGAGTAGTAATCAAGTTCGGGACTATGTCATAGGACGTAATCGGGACTGGTAATTTTGATAGTTTTGAGACCAGCTTGGATAGGGCGAAGAGGATTTCGTTTGGAACTTTGGACTACAGCAAGATCGCAAGATATTTCGACTGAAGTCTACGAGGACATCAACAGAAAAGATAAGTTAACCGCGGTGTAAGGTATAAAATTGAAAGAGATCATGATCAAAGGCTAACTTAAATTCATTAAATTGTTTGATAAAGAAAGTAAAATAAACTTTGTTGAATTTTGTTCTATAGAAAAGAAAGTGATTTTTCATTAGTCAATCCAAAACCCAGTAATGAACTAGGAATGAAAACATTTATTTCAGATTCCCAACTGCAACTGTATAGTCGGCTTGGATCTATAATCCTTTATGAAATTAATAAGGATTATAGTATATCGTGACCCATTGACCCAGCAAGCCGGACGCTAAGATCTTTAGCAGATATAGATGTAGAGAGAGAGGAGAATTTTGGTATATCTCAAAATGGCGCCTCAACGTGATGCATAATTTGTTATAATTTATAACAATTGGTGACACAGATAAAATTAGTCTTATAAATTATAATATAGTGATCCAAGGAATCTACAAATGCTTGTGGATTGACATTTGAAATTAATTATTGAGTATAGAAAGGGCAAGACCATTTCATTTGATGTGTTACAAATAATTTAACAGAGATTTTAATTTGTTTTAGAATTCAAAATGGATACTAGGGAGCAGAAAATTGCGTATAGAATGTTAATGTAGATGATGGCGTCTGCTAATACTAACCCCGAGGAGAAATTTCGCGTGAAATTATTGAAGATTGAACCACAAGAAAAGGAAATAATGAAAAACACCGTTGATATAGACCTAATAATTTAATTCTTCAGATGTTAGCAGATATGAATAATAAATTAGAGGATCACTTCAGATATGAATATTGATTTGAAAAAAATAGCGCTAAATTAGGAAGGAATGACATCGAAATGTCATTGGGGTGAAGAATTGTCGTCAAATACATAGGAAATAGTGCAATTACGGGTGGATACATCGGCTGAATTTAACATTATTCATTGTAAGGATGAGTCTTTTAATAATCAAGTCGACCAAATGCAGAGGAATTCAAAAGAGTCTGGCGACAAAATTAATTCCCAAGTTAATTATTTACAGGGAAAACATTGTGACATAGGACATTACATGACCAACAATGCGAAAAGTTGACAATCGTCGAATAGTGCTAGATAATTTAAATGCAATGACGCTTCAACATGGCGAAAAAAAGTAAAAACATAGAATCTAAATTAGATTGTTCGGATTGTAAATTAGAAAACGAAGACAGGAGGACATAGAAACATTAAAATGGTGCAAGAATCTGAATCACAGAAATATACGTCGGACGTGGAGACAAGATCAGACAGTTGAAAATGAATTCATGATGCGTTCACGAAATATACCAATGCATGCATCGGCGCTTGTAATACCAAGCCACCTAAAATTTCATGATAATGAGGGCGTGATGGTTCTTGAGGAGTTGAATAGCATTGAAGTATCGGCGGAAGATTTATTAAGGGGAAGATACGGACGAACAGAGCGGAGAATAGCACGTGTTTAATTTTGAAGGATATTTCGGAATATACCTGTAGACATTTTAATTATTTTGAGTGCTAATGTTTTGCGATGTCGGAAAAATTGTATGAGCAGTTAAAGAAAAAGGAAATAAAATTGATGAGCTACCACCAGGAGTTGGATATTCGGACAGCTAATGGAGGCGCATCGAAACGAGAATCAGCAAATTTGGGTGGAAGTGGGATCAGGGATCACAATTCAGTTTCCGGCAATTGTAGTGAAGAATTTGATTCGTCAATTATTTTGGGGATTGATGGCCACAAAAATGTGTGACATAAGGTCGACATAGAGTGTAAGTGTATTTATTTTTGAGTGACAAAGGGCAACAACATTGTTTAGGGATCAAAAGACCAGGAGGGCGAAGATACGTGTATTTGCGATGTGCGGAACAAATTAGAGAGACCAGGGACCAGATCACACGGCAGCAGAGGGCGCGGTCGACGAAAACGGAATAAGATGCTAGTGAAGCTATTGATATTGGTCGATGAATATAGAATATTTTTGGAAGTTCAAGGGAGCCGGTAAGGGATATCAATTTAAAAATTGATTGATGGATGAGAACCTATTAATATGAAACAATATCCGATCCCCATGTATATAAAATCGAAGTACGTAAACAAATAAACACGATGCTTGAGATGATATAATAAAATCAATCGATGACACCGTATGTAAGCCCAATAGTGATAGTTCGTAAGAAGAAGACAATAGATCAGATTTTGTGTTGATGCTAGGAAACTCAATAGCAAGACCATCGCTCGTCATGAAAACCCGCCGAAATTAGATGAAATGATGTGGAAGGTAAAAGGAGCTCGGATATTCACGGGACTGGATTTTACTGCGTCGTACTGGCAAATTGGACTACACCCAGATGATGTAGGAGATACGCAGATAATTTGCACTGACAATTTGGGGAGGCAGCAGCCAAAGAAAGCTAAAACAGAAACCAATGCTTTCGAGGGCAGTATAAGGAGGGTGATGAAGTGTCAATTAGAATTACCTCAAGTGTCGTCAGTGGATAAGAAGCTATTTTATAAATTTTCCCGTTATAAAGGATCGTATCGAATTTGTAAGAGTATTAAGCAAAGTGCGATTTTGAATGATGAAATGGACGGCAAATAGGAACATATAACTACAGGAACATGAAATAAATATATGAGGGACGACGCATGATTAAATATACTGGTCATAACAGAGATTTGTAAATAGTTGTAAATATTAGGTGTAATAGTTTTTCTTTATTTATTAAATCATTATGTGTATTTTGTCAGTTTTGTGTAGGAGTTTAATTTAAAGTGTATATTATTCAATGAAGTTAATAGGGGGAGCAAATATTAGGCAGATGCGGCTATTTAGAGATACATGATGAAATGGTTATTGTTGTACATTCAGAAAGGAAAATATAAATAGTTTTAAGGCAGCAAGAAACCAAGACCTGAGTACAGTGCAAAGTGTAAAGTGTTAATGTCGTTTAGTGTGAAGAAGCAAGAAGAAAGTGTTCAATTTTAGTCTTGTCATTTAGTTAGGTTGTAGCAAACCAAATGACGCTTGGAGAGGGGAAGCTGTGACATACCCATATGTCACATTAAAATTAACATTTATGGGTAGACAATATGGTGGAACATGCATTACGAAATATCACGAGAGCTAGAGCTTAGCAACGACCGTGAATAAACAATGTAGTTTTTGTTTTTGTAAAGGCATTAAAGAGATTCCAGCTACACCCAAAATATAACGAATTTGTATAGTTATAGTGTGAGGACAGTGAGTAATGTTATAAAAATGAAGGTAGTTTAATACGAAGTCTTCAAAGAGGATGAATCATGCAGAAAGATTTCATTTCTGTTCTGAGCAGCTGAACGCTGTTCGTAGATATTTTCATGTGGAGCAATGAAGTATAAATTGGAACTTTGTCAGGAGTGGTAATCAAGTTTCCGGGACTATGTCATAGGACGTAATCGGGACTAGTAATTTTTTGATAGTTTGGAGACCAGCTTGGATAGGGCAGAAGAGGATTTCGTTAGTTTTGGACTACGTAAGATCGCAAGATATTTCATTAGAGAAGTCTACGAGGACATCAACGAAGAAAGATAAGTTAACCGCGGTGTAAATTGTAAATTGAAAGAGATCATGATCAAGGCCCTAACTTAAATTCATTAAATTGTTTGATAAAAAGTAAAATAAACTTTGTTGAATTTTGTTCTATAGAAAAGAAAGTGATTTTTTCATTTTAGTCAATCCAAACAATGTGTGTAGACTAGAATAAAGCTTATTCTATTTCAGATTCCCAGCTGCGCTTTGTATAGTCCCAAGCGGATCCTATAATCCTTTATAGAGGTAATAAGGATTATAATTATATCGTGACCCATTGACCCAGCAAGCCGGACGCTAAGATCTTTACTTGAATATAGATGTAGAGAGAGAGGAGAATTTTGGTATATCTCAAAATGGCGCCTCAACGTGATGCATAATTTGTTATAATTTATAACAATTGGTGACACGGATAAAAATTAGTCTTATAAATTATAATATAGTGATCCAAGGGAATAAATGTATGGATTGACATTTGAAATTAATTATTAATTATAAAGAAAGGGTGCAGACCATTTCATTGGTGTGTTTTAAATAATTTAACAGAGATTTTAATTTGTTTTAAATTCAAAATGGATACTAGGAGCAGAAAATTGTATGGAGAATGTTAATGTAGATGATATAGCGTCTGCTAATACTAACTTGAGGAGAAATTTCGCGTAAATTATTGAGATTGAACAAGAAAAGGAAATAATGGCTGCACCGTTAGGAAATATGGACTAATAATTTAATTCTTAAGATATTGCAGATATGAATAATAAATTAGAGGATCACTTCAGATATGAATATTGAATTTGAAAAAATAGCGCTAAATTGGAAGGAATGACATCGGAAATGTCATTAGAATTGAAGTGTCGTCAGGAAATACACTTGAAATAGTGCAATTACGGGTGGATACATCGGCTGAATTTAACATTATTCATTGTAAAATTGAGTCTTTTAATAATCAAGTCGAGCCAAATGCAGAGGAATTAAAAGAATCTGGCGACAATTAATTCCCAAGTTAATTATTTACAGGAAAACATTGTGACATCAGGACATTTACATGACCAACAATGCGAAAAGTTGACAATCGTCGAATCGCGTGTAGATAATTTAAATGCAATGACAGCCTCAACATGGCGAAGAAATAAAAACAGAATCTAATTAGTTAATTCCGGATTGTAAATTAGAAAACGAAGACAGGAGAGGGACATAGAAACATTAAAATGGTGCAAGAATCTGAATCACAGAAATATACGTCGGACGTAAGGACAAGATCGAACAGTTGAAAATGAATTCATGATGCGTTCACAGGAAATATGCAATGCATGCATCGGCGCCTTGTGCAAATACCTAAAATTTCATGATGATAATGAGGGCGTGATGGTTCTGCCCGAGAGTTGAATAGCATTGAAGTATCGGCGGAAGATTTATTCAAGGAAGATACGGACGAACAGGCGGAGAATAGCGTGTTTAATTTTGAAGGGGATATTTCGGAATATACCTGTAGACATTTTAATTGACACAGGTGCTAATGTTTTATTAAGTGTCGGAAAATTGTATGAGCAGTTAAAGAAAAGGGAAATAAAATTGATGAGCTACCCACCAGGGTTTGGATATTCCGGACAGCTAATGGAAGGCGCATCGAAACGAGAAGTCGGCAAATTTGGGTGGAAGTGGAAGTTCAAGGGGATCACAATTCAGTTTCCGGCAATTGTAGTGAAGAATTTGATTCGTCAATTATTTGAGAGTTGATGGCCTAAAAATGTGTGACGCCAAGGTCGACATAGGTAACAGGAGTGTATTGTTTTGAGGTGACAAAGGGCAACAACATTGTTTAGGGATCAAAGACCAGGAGGGCGAAGATACGTGTATTTGCGATGTGGAACAAATTGAAGAGACCAGGGACCAGATCACACACGGCAGCAGAGGCGCGGTCGACGAAAACGGAATAGATGCTAGTAGGCTATTGAAATGTTAGTCATTGAATATGAGATATTTTTGAGTTCAAAGGGAGCCAGTAGGGATATCAATTTAAATTGAATTGATGGATAGGAACCTATTAATATGACAATATCCGATCCCCATGTATATAAAATCTGAAGTACGTAAACAAATAAACACGATGCTTGAGGATGATATAATAAATCAATCGATGACACCGTATATAAGCCCAATAGATAGTTCGTAAGAAGAACAATAAGATCAGATTTGTGTTGATGCTAAGAGACTCAATAGCAAGACCATCGCTCGTCATGAAAACCCGCCGAAATTAGATGAAATGATGTGGAAGGTAAAAGGAGCTCGGATATTCACGGGACTGGATTTTACTGCGTCGTACTGGCAAATTGGACTACACCCAGATGATGTGAGAGATACGAATAATTTATGACAATTTGAGGGAGGCAGCAGCCAAAAGAAAGCTAAAACAGAAACAATGCTTTCGAGGCGAGTATAAGGAGGGTGATGAAGTGTTAATTAGATTACCTCAAGTGTCGTCAGTGGATAAGAAGCTATTTTATAAATTTTTCCCGTTGTATAAAGGATCGTATCGAATTTGTAAAGTATTAAGCAAGAATGCCGCGATTTTGAATGATGAAAATGGACGGCAAATGGGAACATATAACTACAGGAACATGAAGCCGTATATGAGGGACGACACGTATGATTAAATATACTGGTCATAACAGAGATTTGTAAATAGTTGTAAATATTAGGTGTAATAGTTTCTTTTGTTATTGTTTTGTCATTATGTGTATTTTGTCAGTTTGTGTAGGGAGTTTAATTTAAAGTGTATGTGTATTCAATGAAGTTAATGGGGAGCAAATATTAGGCAGATACGGCTATTAGAATACATGATGAAATGGTTATTGTTGGCACATTCCGAAAGGAAAATGTAAATAGTTTTAAGGCAGCAAGAAACAAGACCTAGTGCAGTGCAAAGTGTAAAGTGTTAATGTCGTTTAGTGTGAAGAAGCAAGAAGAAAGTGTTCAATTTTAGTCTTGTCATTTAGTTAGGTTGTAGCAAACCAAATGACGCTTGGAGAGGGGAAGCTGTGACATACCCATATGTCACATTAAAATTAACATTTATGGGTAGACAATATGGTGGAACATGCATTACGAAATATCACGAGAGCTAGAGCTTAGCAACGACCGTGAATAAACAATGTAGTTTTTGTTTTTTGTAAAGGCATTAAGAGGTCAGCTACACCAAAATATAACGAACGTATGGATTGGCTGGGTGAGAGAAGGACGGTCAAATGTTATGAAAAAAATGAAGGTAGTTTAATACGAAGTCTTCGAGGGATGAATCATGCAGAAAGATTTCATTCTGTTCTGAAACGCGCTTCTGAACTGTTCGTAGATATTTTCATGTGGAAGCAATATTGAAGTATAAATTGGAACTTTGTCGGGAGTGGTAATCAAGTTCGGGACTATGTCATAGGACGTAATCGGGACTGGTAATTTTGATAGTTTGAGACCAGCTTGGATAGGGCAGAAGAGGATTTCGTTGGAACTTTGGACTACGGCAAGATCGCAAGATATTTCGACTGAGAAGTCTACGAGGGACATCAACGAAGAAAAGATAAGTTAACCGCGGTGTAAAATTGTAAATTGAAAGAGATCATGATCAAAGGCCTAACTTAAATTCATTAAATTGTTTGATAAAAAAGTAAAAATAAACTTTGTTGAATTTTGTTCTATAGAAAAGAAAGTGATTTTTCATTTAGTCAATCCAAACAGTAATGAACTAGGAATAGAAACATTCTATTTCAGATTCCCAGCTGCGCTGTATAGTCGGCGGATCCTATAATCCTTTATAGAGGTAATAAGGATTATAATTATATCGTGACCCATTGACCCAGCAAGCCGGACGCTAAGATCTTTAGCAGATATAGATGTAGAGAGAGAGAGAGGAAAATTTTGGTATATCTGAAGGTACCTTGTAATTCTGAGAGTTCAAAAAACAGAGTCCACTGCTGAAGTGGATTTCGTCATGAGCTGGTAATACAATAAAAACTTTGTTTTAGTGCGTCATTGTAAATTCATGAAAAATTCACATTCATAAAAAGGAAACAAAATGCGTAAAAACGACGCAAAGGGCTAGAAAAATGATTTTAAAGTTGAAAAATAGCAAAAAATTACAAAACTGACCCAATAACTATACATTTCTATCACCTGTATGTCGTGATAAATGTTCATTTATGTTACCTACGTCTAGAATGAATCAATGAAAAGATGACATGTCATCAGAATCCAAGTCTTATTCATAATATTTCACTATGTGATAGTTGACCCATTGCTTCATCAGAGGATTTATCAAGCATATAATCATAAACCAGAAAACCAAAATATTAAGAAAAAATACAAAAACAAAAAGTTAAAAATCATTTAATTCCAATATTAATATTCCTCATTTTTGTGGATTATTGCCAAGAAATATTAAAGACCTCTGAACATTCCTTAGGTCGTAAAAAAAGAAATAAAAAATCACAATATGATACGAAGAACATATGAAGAACTACAACCCAAAAATTTGAAAATCAGCACAATGACAAACGAGAATAAATCAATTACACTGCTCTTCATTATTTCGTTGTGTTCCTTCTAGCGTTGATGACTTTCTTGACAGCGCATCGCCAGCGGTCGGCCACCCTACGCCGGCGAACCTCAGGGGGCGTCACTGGTGGCTGCTGCTGAGGTTTGGACGCGGTTATCTTCTCGCTCCCCACAAGCCAGCTGGACGATTCAGAGAGCTCACTTGGAGTATCTTCGTTGTCACTGTCGAAGTCCCTCTTGGGAGTTTTGCTACCATCCAAATCGCCTCTATGTCTTCGCGAATACGCTTCTTTCTTTTCGAAATCCCGGTGATATTCCTCTAGCAGTTTTAACTCGATCTTTTTTGGATCGTCTTTGGAATCTAAAATGTTTTTATATGGATCTCTAACCCTTCTTATGGAGTCTGGTTGGCGAGAGGTAGATGGTTCGTTTTGTTCACCGTTTCGTGAGGTGGAGGGCCTGGAGTGAGCTGGAGGGTCATCGGCCTTTATAGAAGTGACATCAGGTCGCTCTTTAGGAAAATGAATTTTCTTTCTTGGTGAACTTTTGTTTGCATTTTCACCGTCTTTACGATTTTGGGACATTTCTGAAAATCAAAGTGAATTAAGGCGTAATTTATTTCAGTATATATTAATATATCGTGCCACAGATTACAATATTCTAGTAAATTGCAGTAGTGTACGTGCTTTAAGCTATAAATAATAAATATTAAATATATCCCAATTAGATACGTTTGCAAAAATAAACTTCTTCGCCCAAGACTGCATCAACTGTATAACCACTGTTGATAGGGAACGGCTATTATGTTATATATGGTCAGTACATTGTCTGCTTGCTAAACACAAGTCAAGTCCTATGGATTGACTATGACTACTTTAAAGTAAAGATTATTATTGGATCTCAATGAAAAAATGTTGACCTTGTATTCCCTTTCTCTTCAATTTATATATTTACCATCAATAAATAGATTTACATTTAATTGGAATTTCCAATGGTTGCAAAAGTATAATTTGAAGAAAAAATTATTTCTTCTAAGAAATCCAAGGAAGGGCACAATTCTCTGTAAGTTTCCAAATGTTGTGTTTAAATTCAGGGTTCCAAGCCTACAAGTCGTGGGAAAACTTCAGGGTATTTTAATGTAGTGCGAAAAGCTATTCTAGAAATGGTATCGTAGTCGTAAAACATCGGGACCGCTGCAATGTCAATATAATTGAACTACAGAAAAAACTAATTTTTGAGGAAGTGAAAAAGAACTGACTTTATAAATTGATAGTTAGAGAGACAAGTTATCACATAAAAATAGGGAAAGTAATAAATTTATAACTGATTTAAACTCCATTAACGTATTATTGTTTATCAGCAAAATATGTAGACTTGTACAACTGGTAACATCGCATGGACGTATAGGCTCTTTAAATTACACAAATCAGACCTTCCTATGGAGCCTGTAGTTTCAAGTATAGTTACTCAGAAGTAGTTTTTGTAAGTTTTAGAATAACATCTTGAAACCATTGTTAAATTTTGTCAGCAATGTATGTAGATTATTTTTGTAGATTATATTTGTCAGCAATAAGTTATATAATTATGTATCATTCTCTTTGTGTTTTAGATCAATTGTGACAATTACTTCTGATTTTATAGTTTTATAAAAATTTTCAAATTTTATAATTTTGTCACATATGTGTATTTCAGTAAATCACAATCTTGAAAATGAGACAGGAAGAGGTCTCGAAACGTGGACTTAAAATGTTAGACCAATAAATATGAAAAAAAGCCAATTGTCTATAAACAAACCCTGGACCATACTTCTCACATTTTCCTCTAGGCAGCGACTGAACACGGCCCAGCTAACAAGCCAGTGTTGAAAATCCTGCCATTATCGGGATACGAACCTACGACCTGCCTGTCAGAGACCTTGCAGTAACATCAGTTGATACCCTGAGCCACACCTCCAGATAGAAAATTAATCACAAATTTCTACCCATTTTCGATAAAATTATAATTATCTTGTTGAGATCTCTTGTAAAGTTCACTCAAGAATCAAACACTTCTTTCAAACTAGCGGGGGGGGGGGTCTCGAGCTCATAAAAATCGATCAAGATTTCTCGATCAATTTTTTAAAACATCGACTGAAGAGTTTAGGCGCTATATCGTCAAACCGCAGAGGGAAGGACAGACGGACACATTGGCGGACTGACATTTTGCTTCTAATCATTTTTCGGTATCAAGGATTCACAAAACCTGTTTCTGACCACACAATGTGTTAGAGGAAGTAATTTGCCATGTATCGTAACAAGCTTTATCCCCTTTTTTGTAACCAGGGCAGGTTAATAAGAAATTTTCTGTCGAAAATCCACCGTTTTTGGGAGCACGACTACAATACTTTCTCCTCTTACGATGTATGTGCAAGAAAGTAAAAAAGAAAGAGGGAACAGGAGCAAAGACGGAATAACTACAGAAAAGCAGCCTGAAGATGTTCGCTACAGCAGCAGCTTACTCAACGAGAACCAAGCAATACGAGATACAGCAAAGCATGTACTATCAGAATATATAGAAAAGAGATACATACTTGTATTTTCCAGAAAATGAATTTGATATATTATGGTGATTGCGAGAAGAAGTAAGTATTAAATGACGTTTCTACAACAACGGCAACAGCTACTCCATCAACAAACACCGGCAGCATTGTTGAAGAAACGCCCGGCAACAAGCCCACGTCCATCGCGTCATCCACCAGCGTGCCTCTCCAAAGCAACAAAGCAACATAACCAACGAAAATTACGATTCGCTTACAAAACATGAAAAAAAGGCGCCAAAAGTATAGGGAAAAAAGAAGAAATCTAAAATAATAAGATCTTTATGTACAACGGTTAATAAATACAAAGGATTACACTTATTTCATGTGTTTATGTAAGAATAAAAGGCAAAAGTGTGTTTTTAATTGCACCACTAGTTTTAATACAGATTTCATTTAGCAAAAACCTCGCTCTTCAAGATTGTACTTTTGCTGCATTAATTAATACTTTTCATTTTGTTTAAATTCAATTAAACTTATTTATATTTTGGAAAAATTGCACATGATGTTATTTGAAATGTGTTTTAAAACCGATTTAACTAAGGAAAATAGTCTCTATCTTCAATATTGTAGTTGTAGGAACACGCCTAAAACGTAGTGAACTTTTTGAAATTTTCGAAAATTCAGCCACTTTAACGAAATTAGTAATGCTTCATTCTTTAGACGTCTTTTACGCTATCTGAGGCGAAAATTTATTCTTAATTTTTTGAAATGTTGTTGAGACGTCATGTAATGCTTACCCCAAAATCAAATTTTTCATAGAAAATTCGCAGGCTCTCGAGATAATATAGATCGATCAAGAAAGTTTTTTTCCGAGAAATTGTTAGGACGGTAGTGTTGACTATAGACGAGACGGACGGACGGACTGACGGACGGACGGACGGACGGACGGACGGACGGACGGACGGACGGACGGACGGACGGACGGACGGACGGACTGACGGACTGACGGACTGACGGACTGACGGACTGACGGACTGACGGACTGACGGACTGACGGACTGACGGACTGACGGACTGACGGACTGACGGACTGACGGACTGACGGACTGACGGACTGACGGACTGACGGACTGACGGACTGACGGACTGACGGACTGACGGACTGACGGAGAAATGGGCGTTTGGCCATTAATCGATAGTTTTTACTTACAAAAGGGATGGGATCTACAGACCAGTATCAAGGTCTCACAAAATGTTGATTCTGTCGACACATAGTTGTGGAGCATTGATTCCTAAAGTGGGGGCGCCTCCACCCCCCCAAGGGAGGCGTAGAGATAAGTCAATGAAGGCGCGGGACCCATCGTGTCGTGTGTATCCAAAACGTCTTGAGGTCTTTGCGCGCTAGGAAGATTAGAATTTTCTTTTCATAGTTGCGTTGTTGAATTGTGTGATTTGGTACAGAAGATATCGCTCGAAATGAGCTCAGCAAGAAAATGCATGTATAACGATGATTATATGAAATATGGGTTTATATTTGCATGCTTAACGATGGCGCCTAAGGTCGTCAGTGAGTCATTTGCTATCAAGCACTGGACTATGAACCCCTGAGAGATGGTCGTCTTGAGCGAGATTTGTCAACGAAAAATGTTTGTATTAAGGATAGGCCAAAGGATCTTTTTGTGAAAAGTCGCAGAATTGAAAATGCATGAAGTTGGGGAATACTGATCTGGTGCTCAGTTATCTAAAAACTAGTGGTGCTACAGAATGGCACAGACTTTCTCGTACAATTAGATTCCTAATATATTTGGCCTGGTCTAGCTTTTCGGGCGTATCGCATCCTTTTGCCAGCTGCCATCTAACTCCACCCCAACATTTTTTCACATTTGCTCAATTTTTCGGTTTCCAAATGACGGAAACGAAAAATTACTCTAAGAATACAATAAAAGAGTAAAACCTCGTCCTTTATGAACATTTTTGTTGAAACATTTGGAGACGTTTTTAATAAAATGGCGCTTAAGCTTTACTGCATAAGAAAAATTTGAAGGTTTTTCCCCACAGAAAACCATTGAGTTTTGAAAGAATGCATCGGAAGTTATTTGAAGCGCTTCTTCTCACAAATGAAATAATGTATACAAATTTCTGGAAAAGTGCGTAATATGACATGCGAGATATTTGAAAACAACATATGTATATTTAAAAAACAACAACAAAAGAATACAGCAAAATTAATTTTTAAATCAGATTTATTTAGTACACCTCTTTCTATTTTGACAGACTAAACATTTTAAATTAATTAATTTCATTTAAAGTAATACATGATCTTAAATTATATTTGTAATTAAAAACCGTTTACAATTTTATTACACCTTTTGAGTCGCGGTGTCGATGTGTATGGTTTAGTCGCTTTTTGTCTTTTGTAAATACATTTTCAAAAAAAAAAAAAATATTTCTTTAAAAAAATTTCAAAAAAATGAAAATTTCTACATAAACTCCATGAGATAAATTTTTGAAAAACTATTTGCGTATTTCTCGTTCGATTTTCTATAAAATTTACTAAGAAGAATGTGGGCACTCCACACATACAGTTCTAAAAAATCAATTTTAAGTATGAGGGCGCGCTCTGCCTACCCTTGCATTAGCGAATTGAGTTCAACAATATGGAAACGATAATTTGAATAACTATATTTCCCATTGAAATCTAGAAGATGTGCACAGATAATGAAGTTACATTTATGTCCAGAAGCAAAACAAGGGGCCATCTCAGCATTTGCTCAATGGATCAGGGAAACTTGAAGATCTTTTCCACATGTACTTTATGTCAATCCATTTTAAATGGTTCATAATTTAATGAATTTTCAAAATAGATTACGCAACTTCTATGCTTATTAATAATAAAATTAATTATTTCAAAGAAAGTAGTGTAATGTAGAAATTTAGCCTTTTTTGCGAAAGTTTACAATTTTTTAAAAAATACTTTGAGTTAAATCTTAAAGTTGAAATTTTTAATGAAGTTTGATATAATAGCGTTCTACAATGTGTGCAATTGTCAGATTTATAACTCGTCCCCCAACAGAGATATTACAGTTGAAAAGTTGGAAAAAATCAAAAATTCCAATTTTTAAAAGAGTGTAATTTTCAAGGGATTCGTTACTTACAAATGATAGGTTACAAAACGTAACTATGCTATTAGGTGTAAAACCACAGAAAAATGTAAGGCTGTGATTCTATTCTTTGTTCGGGAAACTCTTCTCTGAATATCGAACTTGGTTCATTTCAGTTCGATAGATTTAGTTGCAACTATTTCTCAAATAAAAACATAGAAGGTAGGTGTGTAATAATTTGATTTGTAAGCCAAAGTATACTAAATCCAAGGTCTTTTATTTTAGAATGCCAGAACAACCCAGAGCTGTATTATTTTGAAAAGAACAAACCTCTACAAACGCGAAAAATGGTGCACGGCATAAAACAAAAATGACCGCCATTTGTAAACCAGATAAATAAAAATAAATCAAATAAGCTTTTGAACAGCCAAAACATAAGGAAATTTATGTACAAAATGTGAATTTTTTTCGAGATAGTAGAGTGACCAGTGCTGGACCACTTCAAATGGATTGACCCGAAGAAGAATATTAAAGTAAACAATAATTCTATCATATACAGAAACACTATCATATCTTTCGTATCACCGGGAGCGGTAGCTCAGAGCATCAACTGATGTCACTGCAGCGCCTCTGACCGGGAGGCCCTAGGTTCGAGTCCTGACGGCGGTAGGATTTTCGACACTAGTTTTTCAGCTAAACCAAATTCGGCCGCCATCTGGAGGAGAGTTCTAGCTGTCGGCTGCTCTGATCAGTAGTTTTCCGTGGTTTCTCCGATCAGCACCAGGCGAATGCCGGAGCAGTAAACCAAACGGGCCACGGACCGTGCGCGATCTGTCCTTCCCATTCCTTGTCCTACCCTTTCCCCTTACACACACACATACACACACACACATACTTACAGCAACATGCACTACACTACCACATCCCGGGAGACCGGTCGGGAGCTTAGAGCTTGTCCCGGCTGGGGCGGTGCCCCGCTGGTGGGGGAGTCCTTGCTAGGGGGAAACCCCACTAGCCGACGGTAGGTCGGCGCCGGATCTCGCCATCCAGCGGGGGAAGTTCACCGCCATCTCCCGATAAAAAACATGCACTACACTAACGGGACTAACGACAAGAGCAGTTGATGCGAAAAAATCAAGTAATCAATCTTTCGTATCTCTTTCGGAGAGAAATTTTCCCTGATGAAAAAACTTATTTTCCTAAAGTAAGTCAATATTCGAAAAGTTAGTAGAGGAAAGTATCAAATTAATTATTTTAATTTATTTTATTTTAAATTAATTCTTTTATTTATTGATCTGCAACGTAGCTGTAAAATATAGATAGGCTTAGTCTAAACATATTTACTTTTTACTGCAGAAAATACACGTGCAGGGGATAATCCATCCAGAGTATGTGTGAGATTTCTTGGGATCTCTAGTTTGAGCAAGTGGGGCTTCTTCAATCCATGTTTGCAAAATTAAATTCGGAGCTTTGAAATGTAGGAGAAAAAATAATTTTTGTGTCATTAAAGACTCAAAATATTGGGGTGAATTTAAAAATTTTAAATAGTAACGCACAGGAGCCCAAAATTCAATTGTTTCGACCACACAAAAAAAATTGAATTTTGAAAAGAGGTGGCTGCTAACTTTACCACCCCTTATTTAGAGACCTTAATTTCGGGGTATTGTGCAATACCAAAAATAATGTTTTTGGTGTAACTCAGGAGCCCAAACGTATGGCGCAAGAAGTTTTCAGTTTTTTTTAAGGAGGGGGTGCTAGCTTTACCGATATAATTTGCCCCAACTTAGTGTCTCCCACCAGCGCAATACGGTTTCCAAGGCCGGTTTTTGTGGTCAAAATTAATAATGTTATCTGTGAAAAATGTATTAGTGTCAATGCTTCTCACGTATTAAAACAATGAAACCACACATAATTCTGCAGAAAAAAGTACAAAATACACAAAATATTAATTTTTTATCTAAAAGGTTGAATCTCAGCTTAACCCCTATTCGCTATCTAATTATACTATATCCAATAATCCACTTTTATTTTACTAAGTCATCTTTTTCTTCTTCTTTGCACTTCTTTTTCTACTATTACTACTACTACTGCTACTGCTACTGCTACTGCTACTGCTACTGCTACTGCTGCTGCTACTGCTGTTGCTGCTGCTGCTGTTGCTACTACTGCTACTACTGCTACTACTGCTACCTGCTACCGCACTCTGCTACTACTGCTGCTACTGCTACTACCTGCTGACTACTGCACATCGCTGCACTGCTGCCTGCGCCACACTCGCTGCTACCGCTGCTCCACGCCTGCTGCACACGCACTCGCTGCCTACCTGCTGCACCGCTGCTACCCTGCTGCTGCCGCCACGCTGCGCCACCGCTACCGCCTGCTCACCGCTGCCGCCACCTGCTACTGCCGCACACGCCCGCCCTCCGACGCCACTACGCACTGCCGCCTACTGCTACGCGCTACTGCTGCCGCCGGTTGCCGCTGTTGCCGGTACTGATACTGGTGCTGGTGCTATTATTATTATTATTATTATTATTACTATTATTACATTATTATTATACTATTATTATTATTTTATATTATTATACTATTATTATTTTATACTATTATTACTAATACTATTATTACTATTACTATTACTGTGCTATGTACTTCTAACATTCGGTGATTGTTACCTTGAAACCACGTGTTATAACAATGACAATAACATTCCTCTACAAAAGTATGATTTAAGGTGAACTTTGCAGATGAATAAGAAAGAAGCTATACCTGTGCTCTTTTCCGTTGGCAATGGGATTGTGATAGAATCTATGATAATGTATGACAAGTATGACAATTTTTGTTGGCAGATATGTGGGGATTTGAAAGTTATAGCAATCTTACTAGGGGTACAGCTTCGATATACAAAATTGTGTTGCTTCTTGTTTAAGTGGAATAGCAGAGATAAATGTAATCATTATATTAAAAGTTCTTCATGTGGAGTTCCTCAAGGATCGATTTTAGGCCCTACTCTGTTCCTACTTTACGTAAACGATATGCCCTCGACGATTCGAAACGGAAGAACGGTTCTCTTTGCGGATGATACGAACATCCTTTGCAATAAAGAAACCGTAAATAGTACAATATCAGATGTTTCAAATTGGTTCCGAAATAACAAATTAATAGTAAACGAAAAGAAAACGGTTTTAATGCAGTTTTCTATTTCAAATAAACAATTCTGTGCTCCATTGAAAATGAACAATGTACCATTGACTGATGTTAAGGTAACAAAATTTTTAGGTCTCTCAATTCAGTCAAACCTTAAATGGAACGTCCATTTAAATGAATTGAACACAAAATTAAGTTCATTATGCTACGCGTTCAGAATTCTTGCAAATTCAGTCAGCCTTCATACTGCTCGTTGTGTATACTTCGCGAATGTTCATTCCCGCCTGAGATATGGCATAATATTCTGGGGAAATACATCTTATAGCTCCCAGACTTTTAGATTACAAAAACGAATTGTACGAATAATAACCAAATCCCACCCACGTGATTCATGTAAGCCTCTCTTCATTAATCTAGGAATTTTACCATTACCGTGTCTTTTTATTTACGAATCAGTGGTTTTTGTAAAAAATGACTTGCTCAAGGGCGGGAATATATTTTCAGAAAACGCCGAAGTCTATTACTATAACACTCGACGTAGAAATCATATTCATCAGGTGACAGTATCAACAGCTCATTACAAAAACTTCACATACAATACATGTACATTATTTTACAACACTTTGCCAGATGACATTAAACGATTAAATTCAATAGAAAAGTTTAAATCCCAAGTGAAATCGTTTCTGCTGCAAAACTGTTTCTATACAATTAGAGACTATACTGAGCATCACAAGAAAAGGAACATTAATTTTAACAATGATACATAATGCATTATTTACCATTTGGACTGTATAAATGAGTATAAACAACCTGTAACAACTATTGTACTACAGCTTCCGGGTCAATGACCCCCATCTCGATCAGGTTTTTCGTCCAGTTTCCCTGATCCATTGAGCAAATGCTGAGATGGCCCTTGTTTTCTTCTGGACATAAATGTAACTTCATTTCTGTGCACGTCTTCTAGAATTCAGTGGGAAATACATTTATTCAAATTATCGTTTCCATGTTGTCGCGGCAGGAAGTAATAAGAGCCAAAATTTATTGCTTATTTTCTTTGAAAATAGATTTTATTACATGCTTATTTATCCTTGAAAATCGATTTTATTACATGGGAGTTTTTTGTTTTTTTTCTCCCTTTCAAAATTCAAAATTTATTGCTTGTTTATCCTTGAAAATAGGTTTTATTACATGGGAGTTTTTTGTTGTTTTTTTTCTCCCTTTCAAAAAAAATTTAATTTTGAAAATGTGCACACAATTCACTTTTCCCCATAGCACGTCATACGCAGTTTTTAACTGTTTTTTTTGACGCAAATAAATAAATAAATAAATAAAAAGAACTGGCCGAAATGAGAGTCACGTAACCCAGGACGTGAGAATGTTCTTCACCAACCACTTGTACGTTCTGAAAACATCTTAGTGCCTCCACTGCATATCATTCTACGCATGATTAAGAATTTCGTGAAAGCTATGGATCGTGATGGCAGTGCATTTCTTTTTCTAAAAAATAAGTTTCCCAGGATCAGTGATGCTAAACTAAAGAAAGGATTATTTGTTAGCCCTCAAATAAGGGAACTGATGCACGATACGCAATTTGAAAGCAATTTAAATATGCAAGAAGCAGCATGGCAACCTTTCAAAAAGTGGTAACAAACTTTCTAGGAAACTTTAGGTCTGATAACTACGGACAACTTGTCAGTGAGGTGATTGAGAACTACAAGAGAATGGAATGTAATATAGTATTGAAAATACACATTCTGCACTCTCATTTCGATTTCTTCTCTCAAAACCTAGGGGACGTGACCAACGAACACGGGGAGCGATTTCACCAAGACATCCCGGAAATGGAAAGGCGCTACCACGGTAAATAATTTATTTATTTTATTGATTTATTTTACTTCAAAAAGCAGTTAAAAACTGCGTATGACGTGCTATGGGAAAAAGTGAATTGTGTGCACATTTTCAAAATTCTGTGATCCGTAAGTCATATACTACTTAAAATTTTTAAAAAAATTAAAAAATGCTCCCATGTTATAAAATCTATTTTCAAGTACAAAAAAGGCAATAAATTTTGGCTCTTATCCATGTTGTCCTACGGAATAAAACTTCCTGCCGCAAACAATGGAAACGATAATTTGAATAAATGTATTTCCCACTGAATTCTAGAAGACGTGCACAGAAAATGAAGTTACATTTATGTCCAGAAGCAAAACAAGGGGCCATCTCAGCATTTGCTCAATGGATCAGGGAAACTGGACGAAAAACATGAACGAGATGGGGGTCTTTGATACATACATTGTTATGTACATAGTGACCAAATATGTAAACAGACTACTTTTGTACTCTGAAAAGAGATGTTCCGCAAGCGAAGTGCAGTCGAAAATCCAATTCACATACATTTTAGAAGAGTAAATGTAATTTCAGCTAAGAGATCATAATACTATAGTATACGAGTACACGAGAAATATTTTTGATGCGATTACTCAAAAACCCTGAGTGATGGAAAAGTTCTGTAAAAAGAATTAAAATAAGCATAAAAAACTAGGTCAAAAACACCTATTGTTTTCATTACAACAAAAAAAGTTCAAATTTTGTTGGCCGATGTAATTTGAATAACTGCATTACCTGCTGAATTCTAGATGTGCACAGATAATTTACATTTATGTATAATAAAGTTACATTTATGTCCAGATGCAAAACAAAGGGGCTATCTCAGCATTTGCTCAGGGAATCAGAGAAACTACGAAAAATCTGATCGAGATGGAGGTCGATGACTCAGAAGCTGAGGCAACTCCTCCCGGTCAGAAGCACTACAACGTCATCAGCTGATGCCCATCAGCTGATAAGCTTTGCCAATTTGTTTGTTGTAGTATCCAATCAAAGGAAAGACTTTATAAAACGATTTTTATTCAATAAACAGGTACAATAGCCGAAGTTCCGCGGCACCAGTAGAGTGTGCCAAATGTGAAGCCGTTTCACCGTTGTCCAGAAGAAGTCCCAAAAGCAACCGAGTCGTCGAATATTCACTAGAGAAATCGTCTTTCGTCGCACAGGTCGTCGTCGTAGCCGGTCACCACTCTTCACACCTCGTCACTCGCCAGAACCCAGTCGCTAAAACCGTCGCTCGATGTCTGTCTTGGAGTCGGGTCGGAGCCCTCATATAGCCCTCTAGGACTAGCGGCCCGCCGACTAGCTGCGGAGTAGGGGCGGTGGCGAGTCCCTACCCGCTTGCTCGGGCGTGACGGCCGCCGGCAGCCCGGCCGGCCCCAACGGTCGCCTTCCTTCCGCCGGGCGGTAACGCCCCGCTGACGTCGTTCGGCAACGGCTCTTTCACGCATCCCGGCTGGGGCGGTACCCCGTTGGTGGGAGAGTCCTGGTTAGAGGGAAACCCCACTAGCCGACGGTAGGTCGGCGCCGGATCTCGCCATCCAGCGGGGGAAGATCACCGCCATCTCCCGAGAAAAAACATGCACTACACTAACGGGACTAATGACCAAAGCAGTTGACGCGCCCGGAAACACAAAAAAATCAGTCAATCAAAACCGTCCATCCTTCCGACCTTCATTCCGCCCGTCCTTTCGTCTGTCTTTTCGGCTGTCCTTTCGTCTGCCCTGCCGTCTGCCCTGCCGTCTGACAGGTATCTCCCAACAGCGGGGCACCGCCCCAGCCGAGACATGTTCTTAGTCCCCGACCGATCTCCCGGCATGTGTGGTAGAGTAATGCATGTTAGTGTAGGTATGTGTAAGGGGTGAGGCTAGGACAAGGAAGAGGAAGGAAAGATCAAGTGCGGTCCGTGGCCCGTTTGTTACGATACCACTCCGACATTCGCCTGGTGTTGATCGGAGAAGCTACAGAAAACCACCGATCAGAGCAGCCGCCCGCTAAAATCATTCTCCAGACAGCGACTGAATCCAACCTAGCTGAAAAGCTAGTGTGTGGATTTTCGACATTAGGTTTATACTACATTATCCTTGGGTTTTTCTATCGAGGCATCTGAGGGTAGTATCTTCGAGCTGTAATATGGCATTGCTTTTCGCGTCTTTGTCGGTCGTGCCGCTAGAGTTTCTTGATGTGCAGCTCTGCTTGATACGGTCGCGATCATGCGACATCTTGCGGAAGGACCGAGAACGAGGCAAAAAATTGTGCCATATTTCGTCTTGGAGATACTTCCCTCAGATGCCAGGTTTGAAACACTCAAGTATAGTTCGAATCCGACCTAACTCTGTAGCTCGTGCCGCAAATCCTGCTCCGTCGTGACTGGCATGGCCCGGTCGGAGAGGCATCCCCTTGGGGGAAAGTGTCGGTCGTTTGGGCTGCTGTGCGAAGGCGCGGCGGTGGCGCCTCCGCGTGCGGCATCGGTCGCGGCGGGGGCGGGGGCCGGGCGCGGGGCGGGGCGCGGGGCGGCGGCGAGGCCTGGGGCTGTTAAGCCGCCCAACTGTATTACGCTAATGGACACTCCGCTTCTTGCTCCGGTCTTGGCAGCGATCCCGCGGGACCTATTCATTAGACCTAAGTCGCTGTCGAAGCAGAACTTAACTACCCTGTCTGCGGCGGTGGGGGCGGGGGCGGGGGCGGGGGCGGCGTCAGGGGGATTCAATTCCACGCGGCCCGTGCACACAGGCCGCTCCGCCGCTCCGTCAACGAGGACGCGACACCCGCCACAACAGGCCTCGGCCTCCGCCGCCGCGTCGTTGTCGCAGCCGACGGCGCGCCGCGCGCCGCCCGTGCCCCCGGACTGAAGGGGCCATGGGCGAGTGAATAGAAGCAGGTCCCTCTGCAAAGGAGGCGTGGGCATGAGTGCGATCTCTAGGTGGTCTTCCAATACGTATTTATTGATTTCGGGGTTCATATAACCGCGCACAATGGTGTATAATAATAATAATAATAATAATAATAATAATAATAATATGGAGGATATGTAGGATTATAAAGATTTTAAATTTAGCTGTTATTTTGTAATATTACGTTTCATATTTTATATTGTATTATTTTAATTATAGAATATTGTAGTAGTGAAAAAATATCAGTTTCCATGCTTTGATGTAGCTGTGTGATAGCTATGTAAGACTGATGACTGTGTGATAGCTATGTAAGGTATAATTTGTGTGAAATGGGATAATAATTACAACAATAGTAATAATTATTATTATTATTATTATTATTACTATTATTATTATTAATATGGATGGCCCCGTTTGCGCCAACCATCGTCTGTCAAGGTAGCTGTAACTTCGCATCTTGCGTAGGCATCGTCGTATTTGTGATTGTCTCTTCACCCCTCACCATCATCATATCACCCCATAATTGATGATAAATGAAGGGGTAATCACAAAGCATCACCTCGAACCTGCAGCCTCCTCCGCAGGCGACGGCTGCTGCAGCCGCTACCATCTACGCCACGGGGCTTCTTCTTCTTATCCTACTGATGATGATGATGATGATTATTATTATTATTATTATTATTATTATTATTATTATTATTATTATTATTTGTGAGAGGAAAAAATGCATTATGCACCGCCAGGGATTCAGATGGTATAATCCCTGGTGTGTGGTATACCCCACTAAAAAACCTCTCTTCTTATGTCCATGCGCCTCTCCACGGAATCGTCGCGAGACATTACTTAATGAAGAGGCAGGCAGGAAGCTGAGCCTTTACTTCATTTTACGTTCGGTGTCGCTCTTCTTTCCTTTTCATCGCAAGGGTCAAGAGCACTTGTATTGTTGTCCACCTTTCCTCCGATTGAAGCATAAGCCGAACTATGTTTGATGGAGAAATTTCTGCCTCCAAATTCTCGTTCAATCTTCTTCTCCATGTGTCCCATGCTACACATATTGTGTGCATGGCGTCATCATTCTCGTAACCACAGAATTCACATTTTGAGTCATATGCTCTTTTAAATCTAAATAGGTAGGATTGACCTGTGAGCACTTGTGTGAGGTTGACGTTTACTTCTCCGTGCATTCTATTGAACCATGGTTCGATATGTGGTATCAAGAGATGTGTCCATTTTCCTTTAGGATCCCCGACCCACCTCTCCTGCCATTCCGCCAATAGTGATGTTTGGGCGCTCTTCTTAATGTCTTCTTTCCTCCTACTCGCCGGTTGTTCCCCGCTGGAGTCAGCAGACTTTTTCGCTTCGTCATACACCGCTTTTATTTCTCTGGCCAACATATCAATGGGGGGGTATTCTGGCCAGTACCCCTACTGCGCTGTCGGATACTGTGCGATAAGCTGACACTATTCTCAGCCCCAATCTCCGTTGCACTTGTGCGTACTTCAGTCCCACGCTTGCTTTACCTAGTTTGTCAGCCCACACCGGAGCCGCATGAAGCATTTGTGAATGAGGTACGCTGGCAATCATACGTCTCTTGGCTTCTTTTGGTCCTCCTATATTTGGCATAATTCTGGAGAGGTTGGCTCCAGTCGCCGCTGCCTTGTCTGCCATTTTGCTGATGTGAGATCCGAAGCTCAGCCTATGGTCTATTTCGACACCTAAGTATGTAATTTGGCGTTTCCATGGGATATTTACTGCGTCCAAAGTGATGCGGGGGAATTGGATAGCTCTTCTGTCCGTTACTAGTACTGCCTCTGTCTTTTCAGCTGCCATTTGCAGGTCTCTTTGCGTTATCCATCTTTTAACCCTGAAGAGAGACATTTAGGTGCATCTCTAGCAGTTCTGTGTTCTCATTGTGGCTAGTAAACAGCGTGTCGTCTGCATATCCAATCATCTGGGTATTTTGTGGTAGGTCGATTTTTAGTAGGTCGTCATACATGACGTTCCATAAGAATGGGTCTAGTTTGGAACCTTGTGGTACTCCACATGCCATTTCTTCCTCTAGCCTGAAATCATCCTTGTACGTGTCCTTCATCGAGCTATCTCCCATCTGACCTGAGAGATGACCTAAGCCTGTCTTTGTATTTCGCACACGGAGAGGCTGTCAACGTATGCGCCGTGCCGTAGGCGTAGGGCCGTTTCTTCCCTCCCCGACCCCTCCTTCGGCGAACTGAGGAAGCGTTGACGCCTTGAGATAATCACGAACGCTCAGGCTTTCAGGCCCAGTTTTGTTATTGTTAAAACATGGTTTCCTTTTACTTCATTTCACAATTAAATATTAATTATACATTAATAAATAGGGCTAAAATAAAATGTTATTTTCCTAGTTTATATTAAGGGTTTAATATATATTGACATTAACTGCAAATATTGAGAAAATTTGTAATAAAAGTAAATTATTATGTTATTATTACTATTATTATTATTTTTATTATTACTATTATTATTAGCTATTAACATTGCATGTGGGCAAGGGTTCCCTTCTACGCGGGTAGCTTACATTGTAAAATGCATCTGGAGGAGCCCACATCGAGAAGCGTGTTTCTTCCTTAATAATAAAAATATATACTAACATTATTAATTAATTAAAGAGTTTATTAATATTAACATTTTTACTTTTTAATTAAAATTAACATTTAATTTAAATAAATTTATAAATTAACAAACAAAATAATAAATTAATTTACACAAATTTAATTCAAACATTTAAAAATTAATTAGTATTAATATTTTTAAATGTTTATTACAATTAATTAATATTATATAGTGCTATTAATATTTTTCTTAACGAAATTTCTTAAATAATACATGGGTGTAAATTAAATGCTTCAATCATTAATTTTGAATTAAACATAACGCCGCGCCTAAAATATTAATTTTATAATTTTTAAATTTTTTATTATAATTATGGTACAGAATAAGGATACTGGGCCAACTGAAAAAAATATATTCGGGAATGTTAGATATACGATCAAATTTAAGCAAATAATCGTATTTAGTGATAAACAGTCGTGCATGAAGGAAGTTTGGTATGCGTGGGAAGACTCATTTATGGATAAGAAGACACGTTTCTCCATTTTTTATCGCTACTAGAAAGGACAAGATTTATACTGAGAAATTCGATAAATTTTCAACACTCTATCACGTGTCGCCAAGCTCTGCGCCCGGACGTGAGGTCCAAGGTCAGCGAACGAGTTCGTGTTGATATCTGCTAAAGACCGTTGGCAGGTCCCTCCGTCTGACGACAGAACTCGACTTCCCAGTCAACGGCAGAACTCGACCTAGCTAGAATATGTGTCGAAAATCCGCCACCCTCGGGACTCAAACCCTAGGACCTCCCTGTCAGAAACTCTGCCGTGTAAATAGTTGTTTTCTTTGAGCGATCTCAGCGGAAAAATCACCATGAATTTCCCCCAAATACCTGTATTATTCTACTGAAATACCGGTATTTTCTTATGAAAATACTGGTATTTTGATGAGAAAATACCGGTATAATACATTTAAATAGAGATATTTTACCGGTATAGACGTCGGATAAAGGTAAAATACCTCGACAAATACCGGTATTTGACGTCTTATACCGGTATCTTTAAAGGTATTTTGAACAAAAGTATAATAGAGGTAAAGGTATTTGTATATACCTTTATAATACCTTTACCGCTATTATTTCGGTATTCGGTCCCTGGATAATTATATATTTTTTCTCTCTTCCTGAAGCTTTTCCCAACTTCAGGAAATGTCAATTTCCACTATCCGCGCCGGTTCCCTACTATGTCCCTCATGGGGACACACATTAAACTTTAACACTAGTCACACTAGACCACAACCTCCTTGGTCAGTGGTCTGCAGACTTACAACGCTTTCCGTGACAACACCCACCAATAATAAGCAAAACGACCCAGCAGTGGAAAAACCGCTAGCTGGCTAAAGTTGCATTAATCATGTCGATCGCAGAAGGCGAATACACAATAATAATAATAATAATAATAATAATAATAATAATAATAATAATAATCGGTCTCAGACTCGAATCGGCCTCAGACTCGAATCGGTCTCAGACTCGAATCGGTATCAGACACGAATCGGCTCGAATCGGTTCAGACTCGAATCGGTCTCAGACTCGAATCGGTCTCAGACTCGAATCGGTCTCAGACTCGAATCGGTCTCTGGCTCAATCGGTCTCTGGCTCGAATCGGTCTCTGACTCTAATCGGTCTCTGACTCGAATCGGTCTCTGACTCGATTCGGTCTCTGACTCAGATCGGTCTCTGACTCAATTCGGTCTCTGACTCGAATCGAAGTTCTGACTCAAATCGGTCTCTGACTCGAATCGGTCGAAACGTCTCGCTCGAACTTCTCTGACTCCAATCGGTCTCTGACTCGAATCGGTCTCTAAATCCATTCGGTCTCTGACTCCAAACAGTCTCTGACTCCAATCGGTCTCTGACTCGAATCGGTCTCTGACTCGAATCGGTCTCTGACTCGAATCGGTCTCTGACTCGAATCGGTCTCTGACCAATCAGTCTCTGACTCCAATCGTTCTCTGTCTCCATTCGGTCTCTTAATCCAATCGGTCTATGACTCGAATCGGCCTCTCCATCGGTAAGGACTGAATCGGCTATCGAATCGGTCACTGACTCTTATCGGTCTCTGACTCTGACTCCAATCGGTCTCTGACTCCAATCGGTCTCTACTCGAATCAGTCTCTGACTCGAATCGGTCTCTGACTCGAATCGGTCTCTGACTCAAATCGGTCTCGACAAATCAGTCTCAAAATTAAATCGGTCTCTGACTCGAATCGGTCTATGACTCGAATCGGTCTCTGACTCGAATCGGTCTCTCACTCGAATCGGTCTCTGACTCGAATCGATCTCTTAGTCGAATCGGTCTCTGACTCGAATCGGTCTCTGACTCGAATCGGTCTCTGACTCAATCGGTCTCTGACTCGAATCGGTCTCTGACTCGAATCGGTCTCTGACTCAAATCGGTCTCTGACACGAATCGGTCTCTGACTCGAATCGGTCTCTGATTCGAATCGGACTCTGACTCGAAACGGTCTCTGACTCGAATCGGTCTCTGACTCGAATCATTTTCTGAATCCAATCGGTCTCTTACTCAAATCGGTCTCTGACTCCAATCGGTCTCTGACTCGAATAGGTCTCTGACACGAATCGGTCTCTGGCACTAATCGGTCTCAGACTCGAATCGGTCTCAGACTCGAATCGGTCTCAGACTCGAATCAATCTCCACCTCAAATCTGTCTCAAACTCGAATCGGTCTCCGATCCGAATCGGTCTCAGACTCGAATTGGTCTCAGACTTGAATCGGTCTTAGACTCAATCGGTCTCAGCCTCAATCGGTCTCGACTCCAACTTCAAATCGGTCTCTGACTCGAATCGGTCTCAGACTCCAGTCGGTCTCAGACTCGAATCGGTCGCAGACTCTAATCGTTCTCAGATTCGAATCGGTCTCAGACTCGAATCTGTCGCAGACTCGATTCGGTTGCAGAGTATTATCGGTCTCTGACTCCAATCGGTCTCTGATTCTAATCGGTCTCTGACTCCAATCGGTCTCTGACTTCAAACGGTCTCTGACTCCAATCGGCCTCTGACTCCAATCTGTCCCTGCTCCAATCGGTCTCTTCTTCAATCTTGTCTGACTCCAATCGGTCTCTGACTCCAATCGGTCTCGGACTCGAATCAGTCTCTGACTCGAATCGGTCTCTTACGCGATTTGATCTCTTAGTCGAATCGGTCTTGTACAAACATCGGTCTCTGACAATAATCGGTTTCTGAATATACTCGGTCTCTGACTCGAATCGTTCTCTGACTTGAATCGTTCTCTGATTCCAATCGGTCTCTGATTCGAATCGGTCTCTGACTTGAATCGGTCTCTGACTCGAATCGGTTCTAATTAATCGGTCTCTGACTCGAATCGGTCTCTGACTCCAATCGGTCTCTGATTCAAATAAGTCTCTGACTCGAATCGGTCTCTGACTCGAATCGGTCTCTAACACGAATCTGTCTCTGACTCGAAACGGTCTCTGACCCCAATCGTTCTCTTACTGGAATCGGTCTTTGACTCCAATCGGTCTCTGACACGAATTGGTTTCTGACTCGAATGGGCTTCTGACTCTAATCGGTCTCTGACTCTGACTCTAATCGGTCTCTGACTCGAATCGGTCTCTGTCTCCAATCGGTCTCTGACTCGAATCGTTTTTGACTCCAATCGGTCTTTGTATCGAATCGGTCTCTTACTCGAATCGGTCTCTGACTTAAATCGGTCTCTGACTCGAATCTGTCTCTTATTCGAATCGGTCTCTGACTCGAATCGAATCGGTCTAAGACACAAATCGGTCTTTGACACGAATCGGTCTCAGACTCAAATCAGTCTCAGACTCAAGTCAGTCTCGACTCAATCGGTCTCAGACTCGATCGGTCTCAGACTCGAATCCGTCTCACACTTGAATCGGTCTCAAACTGAATCGGTCTCGGACTCGAATTGGTCTCAGACTTAAACCGGACTCAGGTCGAATAGGTCTTAGACTCGAATCGGTCTCAGACTCGAATCGGTTTTTTACTCGAATCGGTCTTACTCGAATCGGTCTCTGACACGAATCGGTCTCTGACTTCAATCGGTCTCGACTGAATTGGTCTGAAGGAATCGGTACTCAATGGTCACTCGAATCGTCTCGAACAATCGGTTCTTGACTACAACCGGTCTTTGACTCCAATCGGTCTCTGACTCGAATCAGGCTCAGACTCGAATCGGTCTCAGACTCGAATCGGTCTCAGACTCGAATCGGTCTCAGACTCGAATCGGTCCTACTCAATCGGTCTCTGACTCCAATCGGTCTCTGACTCCAACCTGTATCCAACTCCAATCGGTCTCAGACTCGAATCGGTCGCAGACTCGAAAAGGTCGCAGAGTATTATCGGTCTCAGACCCCAATCGTTTTCTGTCTCCAATCGGTCTCTGACTCGAATCGGTCTCTGAATACAATCGGTCTCTGACTCGAATCGGAATCTGACTTGAATCGGTCTCTGACTCGAATCGGTCTCTGACACGAATCGTTCTCAGACTCGAAACGGTCTCTGACCCGAATCGGTCCCTTACTGGAATCGGCCTCTGACTCCAATCGGTCTCTGATTCGAATGGGTTTCTGACTCTAATCGGTGTCTGACTCTGACTTTAATCCGTATCTGATTCGAATCAGTCTCAAACTCGAATCGGTCTCAGATTCGAATCGGTCTCAGACTCGAATCGGTCTCAGACACGAATCGGCCCTTGGTCTTACCATCGGTCTCTGATCAATCGGTCTCTGACTCGAATCGGTCTCAGACTCGAATCGGTCTCTGACTCGAATCGGTCTCAGACTCAAATCGGTCTCAGACTCGAACCGGTCTCTGACTCGAATCGGTCTCAGCCCCGAATCGGTCTCAGACTCGAATCGTTGTCGCCCTCAAATTGGACTCAGACTCGAATCGGTCTCAGACTCGAATCGGTCTCAGACTCGAATCGGTCGCTGACTCCAATCGGTGTCTGAATCCAATCGGTCTCTGACTCCAATCGGTCTCTGACTCCATCCGGTCTTTGACTCCAATCGGTCTCTGACTCCAATCGGTCTCAGACTCGAATCGGTCTCAGACTCGAATCGGTCTCAGACTCGAATCGGTCTCAGACTCAATAGGTTTCAGACTCCAATCGGTCTCAGACTCCAATCGGTCTCTGACTCCAATCGGTCTCTGACTCCAATCGGTCTCTGACTCCAAAATTGATATAATCCCTATCTATATAAACAAACTCAAGGCTTTGGGAGTTCCAAAAGGATATTTTGATTTTGAGGGTACTTTACAACACGACCCTAAAACAATTTTCAAAATTTTCTCCAAAAACGCGTAACATTCTTGATGAACTTTTGGGCTTATAAAACGTAATTGACGCTAAAGAGAATAAAGTAGGTCTCATGTTTGTTGAAATTCCTGACTTTTTTGGGGCGGGGGCACCTTCCTACAGCAATAATATTGAAGGTAGTGATTTTTCGTTTAATCTGGTCTTTAAAGACAAATCTTAAAATAAGTTCATGTTGAATTTATCGAAAATATAAGTAGTTTTCATGTAATTTTGCGCGAAATATAGGCAAGCAATTTTTAACAATATCTTTCTCAAAAGCAGCTCCAATTTTTCTCTTTAAATTTTTTCCTCATATGTAATAAGAGATGGTGAAAAATATGCTGGTATTCCCATTTTCGGCTCTTTCTATGTTTTTTTAAATTGAAGATAAAGAAAACTAGAAAATTGGAGATAGCGATTTTTACTTTGAACAAAATCTGTTGAAAAGCTCAGCTCTTTAAAAAAGATCATGTACATATTTTTGAAAAAACGAGATGATTTCGCGTAATTTGTCTGAAATTTCTAATTTCTAATTTAAAAAAAAGTATTTCCTCAAAATCCTCAAGAAAGTTTCGAAAAAACGGTGTCAGCCAAAGATGAGACTACTAACATATTTTTTACTGATCCTTCATACATATGAGGCGAAAATTTAAAAAAGAAAATTTGGAGCGGATTTTTTAGATAATAATTACATATATATTAGGCGCAAAAATACACGAAAACCAATCATATTTTCGAAAAATTCAACATGAAGTAAGAAGAAATTTGAACATATATCTTTAAGGAACAGATTTTGTTAAGAAAAAGTTATATTCAATATTATAGTTGTTAGAAGACGCTGAAAAAATGTCACTTTTGCAATTTTCAAAAGTCTGGGATTTTTCAACGAGCATAAGACCTGTTCTATTCTCTTCGGCGTCCTTTACGCTATTTGAAGACAAAGTTTAATTAAAAAAGTTTGAGCCATTTCTAGAAAAAATTGAAAATGTTTTTGTAAAGTGTTCGTGTAAAGTACCCTCAAAAATTAAAATATACTTTTAAACATGTCAAAGCCTCGTTTTTTTTAATTTTGAATTCTGTGCCTGAAGACCCTTAGTGAGATCGGCAGCAATTCTCGAAAAGTATTTGTATAAATAGTAAAAGTATAAGTATAAAAGTATTTCGTTCAGATCGATCGTGGTTTGGAGAAAGATGAATGTTTGGAGAAAATCGGCTTAACCGTTTAGGCCCTAGCGTTGACAACAGACGGATTGACGAGCGGACAGACGCTTTGCTGTCAATCGATTTTTCGATATAAATGACCCACAAACGATGGATTCTGTGTACACCATGTGTTAGAGGATGTTTTGTCCATATTAACAACTGGATTTATCCACTTTTTCGTTACTAGGTCCCGGCAATAAGAGTTTTTTAGTGAAAATTTGCCCTTTTCCAGCGCACAAAAACATAACTTTCACTTCTTACAAAGTACTTTCATATGGGCGAGTAAGTAAAAATGGGAGCGGTTATTGACAATGCTTTTCTATAAATTGCATAAATTTCAAGCCCCAACTACGCAAACACTACTAGCGTTTTCAAAGCATTGAACATGCCAATTTTAAAGAGCTAATGTTTTTATAACAGATTTGGTTAAGGCAAAAACTTCTATTTTATAGTTTTGAAATGTTTTCTTTTTGCAAATTTCGAAAATACAGAGAGGCCACCGTAAATGAGACTAGCAAAATTTTTTTGACTGTCCTTTTATATACGGGGAGAAAAATTTAAAGAAAACTAACGGTGCTACAGAATGGCACAGACTTTCTCGTAGCAATTTTTTTGAGTTTCCTTGGCGTGGACTGGCTTTAAGGTCTTCCTCCATTCGCTGGCCAGCAGCCATTTATAGTCAAAGAAAGTACATTTTCTTAAATTTTCGGTAATTTAATAGAAGAACCGAAATATTACTGCAACAATATTAAAAAAGAGAAAAATTGATATTTTCATTGAAACTTTTGAAGCCGTTTTTAAGAAAATGGTGATTAAACATTACTATAAATGCGAAATTTTAAGCTTTTTTCACAGGAATCTTTTAAGTTTTCGAAAAACTTCATTTGAAGTCCTTTCAAGCACTTTCACTCAAATGTAATAATATATACAAATCGATGGAATTGTGCACATTAACGACGAGATATTTCAAACAAATTATATTTATATAATTTTTGAAAAAAAAGAATACACGAAAAATAACTTAACGTCATATTAATGCAATTAGCACTATCCATTGAAAAAATTGAAGAAAAAATTTGGAGCCATTTTTGAGAAAATAGCGTTTAAGTATTTCTGAAAATTCGGAATTTTGAGCTAAGTTTTACAGAAAACTGTTGAGTTTTCGAGAAACTTTATTTGATATTCTTTAAATCACATGTACTCATAAATGTAATAGTATAATGAAATCGCCTCTAATGTAAATATTACGGTGGCTTGTAAAAAAACTTTTAACTTTTGAAAAAAAAGGAATAGAGCAATATGACCTTTATGTCATCGGATATGGTTGGTTGGGCACTACCAAAAATTTTAAGAAAAAAATTTGAAGCCGTTTTTGAGAAAATCATGTTTTTATAATTTTTTAATTACAAATATTTCACGCTCTATTGCACAAAACTACTGAAATTTTCAAAAAATGTCTACATGACCTTAATGAAAGAACTATTTATGGGTAACAAATTTAATTTGAAGGAAATATTTGTCTTCAATTTTATAGTTGTAAGAAGACGCCGAAAAAATTCAAATTTTTGCAATTTTCGAAAATTCAGAGTTAACGGTGAAAATGGAACCTACGCCACCTCTACAGGTGTATTTTATTCTATTCTTACAAGAAATGTAAAGAAAACATTTGAAGCCTTTTTTGACAAAATTTTGAAAATGTCCAGGGAGCTTCATGTAATTTTTCCCCAAATTCCCCAAATTTCCCAAAATTCCCCAAATTTTAAAGAATGTAATTCAAAATTTTAAAGGTTCAACTAGAGTCAGATATACAGGGGCTTCTTCAATTTGGAAAAGATTGTACGTGTAGTTTAGGCACTAGATTTGTTCACATACGACAGACTGACAGACAGACAGGAGGACAGACGGACGGACGGACGGACGGACGGACGGACAGACGGACGGACGGACAGACGGACAGACGAACAGACGGACCTTTTGAAAATAACTACATTTTCGGTATCAGGGGACCCCAAAACGTGTATTTCCGTGGAAATCTCGAAATCGATTTTCCGCAGCATTACATAACTTTCTTTATACTACGTATATTACTCCCGTACATACGTATGTTTTCGAGAAAGTAAACAGCGATAGTGCATCTGTAGTATTTTGCTAGGGCATATATTTATTACTAAATTGCGAAAAATAATTTTCCTTCACCCTCGCTTTCGAGATAATCTCTTTCTCTTTTCGTTACCTGATTGATTGATTGTTAGTGATTCCGGGCGTGTCAACTACCGAGGTCATTAGTCCCGTAGTTTAGTGTGTTTTTCATCGGGAGGTGGCGGTGATCTTCCCCCGTTAGATGGCTAGATCCGGCTCCGACCTACCATTGACTAGCGGTTTTTTCTGCAACCAGGTATCTCTCAGCAGCGGGGCGCCACCCCAGCCGGGACGAACTCTAAGCTCCCGACAGGTCTCCCCGAATGTGTGGTAGTGTAGTGCATGTTAGTGTAAGTGTGTGTGTGTAAGAGGAGAAGATAGGATAAGGAATACGAAGGAATGATCGCACGCGGTCCGCGGATCGATTGTTAGGGTACTACTCCGGCATTCGTCTGGTGTTGATCGGAGACAACACGCAAAACTACCGTACAGAGCATCCGGCCGCTAGAATTCTCCTGAAGACAGCAACTGAATTCGAACTAGCTGACAAGCTAGTGTCGAAAATCGTGCCATCGTCGGGACTCGAACCCAGGACCTCCGGGTCAGCGAGAATGCAGTCACATCAGTTGATGCCCTGAGCCATCTTTCCCGGCCCCAAGTTGTCAACAAGAAACACTGGTGGCTCGGTAATAATGTGGAGTGTTTTACATGGAATATATAGGGTCTCCAGGTCCAACTGAACGGATCATTGACTGGAAATGGCTATGATCCGCTACTTGGACACAAACTTCTACATGGGCATCACTTTCGCAATTTTGGTCTGCTAGAGGGACAGCATGGTTCAATATTTCTAGAGGGAACTGCCAACTTGTTGAGTCCATGCCACGTAGAGTTGCTGTACTTCGCCGAGCAAAAGAAGGTCCGACACGTTATTAGGAGGTATCCCCTTACTTTCGTGACTTCAGTGGCCATTTGATGAGATATTGGACATCTATCATTGCTTTCATTTCCCTTTCTCTCTTAGCTTTTGGTATTGGTAAATCACTGTGAAAACTTTACATTGTTTTCATGTGTTGTCCCCAGGATTTTTTGTATTCTTCCAATTTGTTATTCATGACAAACGTTTACAATACTTTACGAATGCGTTCGTATCGAATGCACTCCCATATTCATTTGATAATTTTTGTATAATCGTTAATTTACCTGAGAAACCTCATTTGTGCCTCCTGGCTTTTAGTCGATGAAATTTCCTCGGTTTGATCTAGAATCTCACGTCAATACCTTCAATACATTCGTGTTTTCCCGACAGTAACGACAAATAATCACAGTTCAAAAATAAACACAAACATTTCAGCATAATTGAAAACTTGCCTTTTAAAAAACATTCCGTAATGCATACAGAAACCAAAATATCAAGAGAAATCAAAAAGACAAACTGGAGATACCTTAGAAAGGGCTAGAATGGTTTGTTTTTAAGTTCGATAATATACTAACCAAAAAATCGTTTTACTTTGTACCCAACGATGATGGTGTTCATCATGACAAAAATGTAACTCACTTAACATTTCTCATTTATTTTGTGGAACCCAAATGAGTATTACACTAATTCCAATTCTTCAATTACATTTATTTCCATTCTGGAGAACCTTGTATCATGAGTATACACTGAACATTTAATAACTGTGGGAAGTACGTGATAAATAATATTGTTCAAAAATGTTCAAATTAATTTTGAAACGGTAATATTAGAATATTCTGCAAAAAATTTGGAGAAAAAGATCATTAACATTAGCTGGTGCTGGCTCTCGATAATTAAAAAATTCCACATCGGAGAAGGAGAGAATGCTAGAGAGGAATGAATGCCGGCATGCAGTCGGCTCCACGCAAATCGATATACTTAAGAGAGATATGCAATTCAGAAACTACCAAGGGAGCTCTTCGACTTTAAGTAAATAATTTTTACGTAGAAATTACTTGACATTACGTAGGCGTAATGTCAAGTAATAGTCGAGGGCGTAATATTTTTTTCTGAAAATGCGGCATGCTGATCAATAGCAGTAGACAAAGAACAGAAAAATATTTTCAACTGTCATCACCCTGCCACCTTGTTTAGTTGGCAATTATATTGGTCATAGATTCCGCGCTGGCAATGGTAGCCATTACGTATTTGCAACAAATGTATTTGATAATTCAAATTGTTCAACGCATTAGTCGGCCCGTCCAGCGATCGAACCGATAGACAAGATTCGATTCACGGTCGAGATGACTAAAGGTTTGAGTATTTTCAACTATAAACTAGTGATGCTGCAACAGCTCAATCTTTCTCACATTACTTCCAAATTTGCAATTTTCGAAAATTCAGAGTCTTTCGAAAATGAGACCCGCACCATTATTTTAAGCATTTCTCTTTCTAAACATTTTAATAAATTGAAAGAAAAATTTGCAACGTTTCTTTTAGGGGAAAAAATGTTCAAAAAGTGTTTCTAAATTGTCTGTATTTCGCGCAAAATTACACGAAAATTCATACATTCGAAAAATTGAACATGAACTTATTTAATGAACCGTCGTAAAGGAACAGACATTGTTAAGGAAAAAACTCTATCTTCAATGTAGTTGTAGAAACCCTGCAAAAAATACGTATTTTTGCAATTTTCAAAAATTTGAATTTCAATGGACATGAGACTGGCACCATTCTCATATGCGTCCTTACGCTATCCGAAGACACGGTTTGATAAAAAAAATTGCCATTTTTGAGAAAATTTTGAACACATATTTGAGGATTCATATAAAGTACTCTCAAAAATCAAAATATCCATTTGATACTCCCAAACTCTCGAGTTCTTTCCGATCGATTGGGTAATATCAATTTTGAAGAAAATCGGCTGAACGGTTTAGGTGTTAGCGTTGCCCACAGACGGACATAGACAAATGTTTTCCCGAAAGTCGACTTTTCACTATTAAGGACCCAGCATTTAGTCCTAGATTCTGGCTACATCACTTGTTAGAGGATTTTTTCTCTATATTTAGCAACAGGACTTATCCACTTTTTGTAACCAGGTCCCGTCAAAAAATGTTTTTCTTCCGCAAATTCGCCGATTTCCTGCACAGGATTCTTACGAAATACATTCGTAAAGGCGAGAAAGTAAAATGTTTGTTTAATTTATCAATGTGTGCCTTTCTACTTCTTCGCAAAATATAAAATTATATGTACGAAACTTTTGTATCTCTATTCCGCGCTCTAATTATAAAAATTAATGACAGCTGCGTATTACCCTAACAAGCCCGATGTTATTCAGGCGATACTTCAGGCAAAACACCGGTCTGTTACACGGCCGATTCGTGTCCCTGCAACATGTTAGAGCATGTGTCCTTGTGGCGCACAAAAACACAAATAAAACTGCTTGTGAATCCATGCCAGATGCTCGTTGATTCAGGCAAAACAGGCAACAGCCACAACAGCACGACACGCCGTCGGGGCGGGGTGAGTAGGGAGGGTTGGCAGTAGAAACTAGAGAGGGTAGAGAAGGAGCCGGGTCGGCCAGCCTACGACGATGGAGACTAAAACGGAAATTTGGCTATGAGGGTTGTGCACAGTGCCTTTCATCTCCCATAGAACGTAGTGGAGACCATGACAGTGGCGCGCTCTCCTGTACAGGAACTAAAATTCGAACTGCTCCACCGGAAGCGGTGGCTCAGTGCATCAACTGATGTCTCTGCAGCGCCTCTGACCGGGACGTCCTAGGTTCGAGTCCTGACGGCGGCAGGATTTACGGCACTAGCTTTTCAGCTAGGTCGACTTCAGTCGCTAACTGGAGGAGAATTCTAGCTGCCGGCTGCTCTGATGGGTAGTTTTCCGTGGTTTCTCTGATCAACACCAGGCGAATGCTGGAGCAGTACTCTAGCAAACGGCCCACGGACCGCGCGCGATCTGCCCTTCCTCTTCCTTCTCCTATCCTCTCCCCTTACACACACACACACACACTTACACTAACATGCACTACACTACACAGGAGACCGGTCGGGAGCTTAGAGCTTGTCCCCCCGACTGGAGCGGTGCCCCGCTGGTGGGAGAGTCCTGGTTAGGGGGAAACCCCACTAGCCGACGGTAGGTCGGCGCCGGATCTCGCCATTCTGCGGGGGAAGATTACCGCGATCTCCCGAGAGAAAACATGCACTACACTAACGGGACTAATGACCAAATCAGTTGACACGCCCGGAAACACGAAAAAATCAATCAATCAATCGAACTGCTCCAACGATACTTCAAACGTGCGTGGCTGCTGCGTAGGATCGCGAGACACCAGGAACGTTTACGTGCAAAAGATTGCGTCGATGTTCATACTGTCTTCAGCGGTTTCTAATATGTATATATTATGAACAATTGAAAATGTAGAAGACACTTCGCATATATCTCACAATTTAGCCAAGTTTTTATGCGCTGAAGTTGGCGAGACTAACCTGCAGCAGTACCCGGCGACACTACCGCGTCCTATCTGCCCTCTTGGATAGTGAGATCCGGTGCAGACCTGTACGTCGGCTTGTCCCAAATCCACGTATCTCCAACTAGCGGGGCACAGCCCCAGATAGGACAAGGTTTAAGCTCCCGACTGATACCCCAATATGTGGAGTAGTGCATGTAAGTGCACTACGAAGTAGAGGAAGAAGAGATCGCGCGCGGTCCGTGGCCCATTTGTTAGGGTATTAGTCGGGCATCGCCATTTGATCGAAATAACCACAAAAACTACAGATCAGAGAAGCAGGCAGCCAGAATTCTCCAAGCAGACAAATGCTGACTCTGACCTAGCTAGTGTCGAAAATCCTTCCATCATCGGGTCTCATTGATTGATTGATTTTTTCATGTTTCCGGGCGCGTCAACTGCTTTGGTCATTAGTCCCGTTTGTGAGGTACATGTTTTTTCTCCGAAGATGGCGGTGATCTCCCGCAGAATGGCGAGATCAGGCGCCGACCTACCATCGGCTAGTGGGGTTTCCCCCTAACCAGGATTCTCCCACCAGCGGGACACCGCCCCAGCCGGGACAAGCTCGAAGCTCCCGATCGGTCTCCCGGAATATGGGGTAGTGTAGTGCATGTTAGTGTAAGGGGAGAGGATAGGAGAAGGAAGAAGAAGGGCAGATCGCGCGCGGTCCGTGGCCCGTTCGGTAGGGTACTGCTACGGCATTCGCCTGGTGTTGATCGAAGAAACCCCGAAAACTACCGATCAAAGCAGCTGGCCGCTAGAATTCTCCTCCAGACAGCGACTTAATTCGACCTAGCTGAAAAGCTAGTGTCGAAAATCCTGCCGCCGTGAGGACTCGAACTTAGGACGTCCCGGTCAGAGGACCATCGGCTCTCGAACCCTTGCATCCTCCGGTCAGAAGTACTGCTGTAACACGAATCAATGCCCTGAAGCACCTAAGCCGGTTGGAATTTGGGTTTAGCATGGAGTGAGCGACAGGATGCGCGTGACGGTGGCCGTGAGGTTCCTGTTTTAACTGTGCAACACAGCTCAACACTCATGAAAAATAACGAATAAGATGGAGGTGCTTACCACTTGCATTTTTATTTTATTCACGCGGTTAAAGACGCTTGTTAAAGTGAAATTCCTCCTCCTATGGTTCACATGTAAAATTCTTTATATTGGTAACCTATTATCTCAGACACTATTGGAGAAATTTGAAATTTTGTATGAATATTATATGAACTATCGATGCTGTTTTGATCTACATTGAAACTTTATTGGCAGGAAAATGATTTTTTCTTGGAAAACGCCTTCTAATTAAGATACTAATACTGTAAAACACAAAAAAACTATAAAATCGAATATTTTGGTGAAAATATCTATTTCACAAAATATTATGTAGACTTTTTAACCTTATACTATTAAAAAGTAGTTATCTGGCAACAAAATATAGAAAAGATTTTAATTTTCAAACAATTTTTTAGATATATACGAGATACAGTGAAAAATAGCCCAAAAATGCCATTTTGAGTCACCTCTATCACCATATTGTTAAAATTACATATTACTGTGTACGTGTGAGTGTGTGTGTGTGTGTGTGTGTGTGTATATATATATATATATATATATATATATATATATATATATATATATATGTATTTATATGCAAACGGGTACCCGTATCTTACTGGTCGCCCATATCATACAAGTCGACCGTACCGCTTTCAAGTTTTTGATACATAAGAACCGAAGGGATTCCGTTTATGATTGTAATTGCATTATTAGGCTCAAGTTCCCAACATTACCTCATGGTAAGCGGAATAGGAACGAAGTCGAACGAAACAAAAATCGAGAAAAAGCAGGGAAGAACCAAAGCGGGTGCAACCGGTTCACCGCACCCGAGAACCTCCCTACGCAACTACGCAAAATCCACCGCGCGGACAAAGGGGCGGAGGGCATGGAGGGATGGGGGTATGGACGGGCGCGAGGGAGGGGTTGGAGGACATGGTCGGGACGCCGCTGTCTCGTGCTACTCGCTGCTCTCTTGGCCTCCGCGGATTAATTAAATGGACGAAGGCACACCACGAAGAGACTGCTTCCGCGATACAGACCGCGAGTAGCCGTCCGACTCAATTTATCAAGCGGAACAAGGGCCCGCCGTTTATCACCATCACCAATGGGGACAGCACCTGCGACGAGCTCCACCTCGCCCTTCGCGCTCGCCGCGTTCCCCTCTCTCGCCCCTCACTCACGATGTTCCTCCTCCCCGTCCGTTCACTCTCCTTGTCCTGTCTCGCACCTTGCTCTCTCTCTGCTGTGGGAATTCTGATGCTCCCTCTTCTTGTACTCACAACTCGTTTCACTGATTGATTAGTTATTCCGGGCGCGTCAACTGACAAGGTTATTAGTTTTGTAAGTGTAGTGCACGTTTTATCGCAAGAGGTGGAAATGATTCTCCCATTCTGGATGACGAGATTGCGGAGATTTTCCCCAACCAGGAATATCCTACCAGTGTGGCACCGCCCCTACCGGAACAACCCTTATGCTCCCAAATTGTCTCCTGACAAGTGTGGTAGTGTAGTGCATGTGAGTGTAAGTGTGTATAAGTAATGGGATAGGATAGGGAGGATAGGAAAGGGAGAGGAAGGAAACATTGCGTACGGTACGTAGCTCGTTTGTTTAGGTACTACTCCGGCATTCGCCTGGTGTTACGCAGGAAAACTATGCAAAACTACTGGTCAGGGCAGTCGGCCCCTGAATTCTCCTCCAGACAGCGGCTGAATTCGATCTAGCTATCTCGCTAGAGTCGGAAATCCTGAAACTGCCGGGATTCGAACTGTAAGACCTTCCGGTCAGAAGCTCACACATCAATTGATGCCATTTTTTAAAAAAAAAGTATTTACTTTTTTTACGAAACAGTCTCGTTCTCCTTGCTGGCCCGCTCTTTCTCCCACCTTTTCTTTCCTCTTCCCGCTCTCTTCACACTCTACTTTCTTCAAACTCACCTCACTCCCCTTGCTTGTTCCAAACTCCTCCCTCGTTCCGCTGTCCCCGCTCCCCTCACCCTCCCGCTCTCGATCCCGCCTGAGATATGGCATAATATTCTGGGGAAATACATCTTATAGCTCCCAGACTTTTAGATTCGAAAACGAATTGTACGAATAATAACTAAATCCCACCCCCGTGATTCTTGTAAGCCTCTCTTCATGAATATAGGAATTTTACCATTACCTTGTCTGTTTATTTACGAATCAGTGGTTTTTGTCAAAAATAACTTGCTTCAGGGCGGGAATATATTTTCAGAAAATGCCGATGTTTATTACTATAACACTCGACGTAGAAATCATATTCATCAGGTGACAGTATCAACAGCTCATTACAAAAAACTCACATACAATACATGTACATTATTTTACAACACTTTGCCAGATGACATTAAACGATTAAATTCGACAGAAAAGTTTAAATCCAAAGTGAAATAGTTTCTTCTGCATATCTGTTTCTATACAATGAGAGACAATACTGAGCATCACAAGGAAAGTAACATTAATTTTAAGTGATATTTAGTTTTTTAATATTTAGACTGTATAGTTCTAAAGAATGTGTAACAAGTATTGTATCACAGCTTCTGGGTCAATGACCCCCATCTCGATCAGGTTTTTCGTCCGGTTTCCCTGATCCATTGAGCAAATGCTGAGATGGCCCCTTGTTTTGCTTCTGGACATAAATGTAACTTCATTATCTGTGCACGTCTTCTAGAATTCTTTGAGAAATATCGTTATTCAAATTATCGTTTCCATGTTGCTGCGGCAGGAAGTATTATTCCTTGACGAAGGACATCATGGATAAGAACCCAAAATTTCTTATTTATCCTTAAAATAGATTTTATTACATGAGAGTTTCTTTTTAATTTTCAAAATCTATGTAGTATATGACTCAGTGTAGGGATCACAGAATTGTAAAAATGTGCACAGAATTCACTTTTTCCCATAGCACGTCATACGCAGTTTCAACTGTTTTTTGACGTAATTAAATTAATGAATGAATGAATGAATGAAATAAAGAAAGAAAGAAAGAAAGAAAGAAAGAAAGAAAGAAAGAAAGAAAGAAAGAAAGAAAGAAAGAAAGAAAGAAATCTTCCTACCCATTCCGTTACCTCCGCAATCCTCACTCTCGCCATCGTTGTTCCGCACCCCTTCTCTTCCCTCCTCACTCTCTATTAACCTCTTTCTCCCACCTCTTCCCGCTCTCACCACTGTTCCCGCTCTTCACGTGTTTCCGCTCTAGACTGAAGCGAAGATAGTTGGCATCCCCTTCCATCGCGTTTTCGCTCCCTCTCCCTTTCTCCCAGTTCTTCACCGCTTCTCGACAAGCAACATCCTCTCATTTTCTCCAACCGGTTTCTCTCGTTTCTCTTATTCAACCCTGGCCGAGACGCGCGAGTTTATTTGCAATTTCAATAAACTCTTCACATTTCTTTCTCTTTCCTTGCTTCCATTCTCTCTTTAACTACTTTTATCTAAATCCGTTCCGTTTTAATTCCACGAGTCTCCCAGCGTGCTTGTTCTATTTGTACTGTGACAGGTCTTAGGAGATAGAGTAGCAAGGAATAGGTGGAGTAGGAGTAGGCCACATACATGAAATTATTGTTCCTGAAAAACTCTTCCAGAAATTGCATTGTCGACTTTGCAGTCTGTGATGTCGCCCTATTCTATTGAAACCAACAAATCTCTCATCCTTTTCAAGAAGGGATACAAATGTTATCAATATAATCTGATATGTATCCGCCGTTACTGTTTCTTTTGAAATAAAACGTCCAATTAGAGCTTAGGGTGAGTTTCTGTTTTGTAAACAATACAGAAAATTCAAATCTGTTTGTTCCTTTACCGTTAAAAATAAGTTTTCTATAATTTGGCAACGAAAATATATAGTTTTTGAAATGTTAATCCCTCGCTTTTTTAAATTTGTTTATTATTATTAATAATAATATTATTATTATCATTATTATTAATATTATTATTAATATTATTATTAATATTATTATTAATATTATTATTAATATTATTATTAATATTATTATTATTATTATTATTATTATTATTATTATTATTATTAATATTATTATTATTATTTTCTTTCGTCTTTCAACTATTAATAGTTAAATTGTTGGGAAAGAACTCTGAAACTCAAGAAAGCGTGCGCAGATGACTTTCTCCCACATACGTCACACAGTTTTTGACTGCTTTTTGACTAAATGAATAAAAAATTATTCGGCGTCGAGAAATTGCACACTTTACGCCAATCTTCTTGGAATTAAATTGATTGATTTATTTTTTCGTGTTTCCGGGCGCGTCAACTGCTCTGGTTATTAGTCCCGTTATTGTAGTGCATGTTATTTTCTCGGGAGATGGCGGTGATCTTCCCCCGGTGGATGGCGAGATCCGGCGCCGACCTACCGTCGGCTTGTGGGGATTCCCCCTCACCAGGACTCTCCCACCAGCGGGGCACCGCCCCAGCCGGGACAAGCTCTAAACTCCCGACTGGTCTCCCGGGATGTGTGGTAGTGTAGTGCATGTAGTGTAAGTGGAGAGGATAGGACAAGGAATGGGATCGCGCGCGGTCCGTGGCCCGTTTTGTAGGGTACTGCTCCGGACCTCCCGGTCAGAGGCGTCAGTTGATGCACTGAGCTACCGCTCCCGGTTTGGAATTCAATGATCTCTCTGCTGTTTCCTGTGGCCATATATTCATCCAGATGAAAAGAAGTATCAGCACTAAAAATGACATTATGAAGTGCCTCAAGACCTTTGCTAACAATGGTCATAGTTAATTACAGTAGTAACTCATGCGAACAGTCTGATCAGGTCTGCTCGAACTTTAAGCTCCTGAGATATCTGCTCTCTCAATGCGCGTTTTCATTTTTACTGTAACACAGTGCGCACTTCCGTAGGAAAGATTACATTACTACTGAAGCTTACTTAAATATATTTTCGGGGAAGATGAAAGAAAATCTCGATCTTCCTGTAGTTTACGCTGCGTAAGCAATGTATTTCGGCGACTACGTGACAGATCAAACACGCCCCGTCTCGCGATAGCACTTCACTAACCGAAATATGGTACTTTTCTTCGGAACAGACTCAGATGAAAATTTTTCTCTGAAAGTTGCGTGGCACTCTTTGAAAGATTGCGTTCGGAAAAACTCCTCCACAGCAAATCTGTATTGTTCTATGGTGAGGTTCATCGTAAGTTGACTTCAAAACAACGAATGAAATCACAGCCTGTTTGGCTTTCACCAGTTATGACCCAGAGGCAAGGGGCGGGTGAAAGGAAGGGGGTGGTGTGTAAAGGGACTGAAATGCAGTCATAGGAGCTGTTCTAGAATCAGTTGCATTTATTTTACTTTTCTCTCAGTGCTTCAAAGAGCAGCAGAGTTATAAACTGATCACCCAATAGTACAGTTGCAGCTGCTAATGATATTTATAGAAATGCATTCAGACGTTTCATTGTAATAGCAAGTTTTGGCATTCCAACCACAATTCTTTTATCTAATTACCTAATATAATAGCTCCATCTAAGAATATGTATATCAGTTCTTTCATAATTTATTTCAGTATGTCATAATTTTCCTTTAAAATATGTCATTATTTTATTTTATCTTGTTCTTACCTTCTTCAAAATTGAATACAACTTTTCTGATTCCATTATTGCCAATGAAATCAATATTTCCACAAATCTGATTGACATCACATTTTAAAATATATAAAATATAATTTATTGTTCTACATCAAAAATATAATTGTCAGAAAAATCAATCCTACTGTCTAGACTTTCAATTAATTTCTTCATGCCCACTTCTAAAATAAATCTTCACTACTTATTTCTCACTAAAATTTTCATTTTCAAAATTTTTATTTTGCTTATCTACACTACTTCTCAAAGTATTTTTCATAACTTTTTGGTACGATTCATTATTTAATTTTCTTTTTGTTCTCGTAAAATGTTTTCTCCTTTTTCAATTTGCCTAACTTTATTTCTAAAATATTTAAAATGTTATAAGTTTACTCTGTTGTTAATGGCTTGCTCTCTTGTAACTAAAGCCTTTTATCATATTCTGGGTTTTATCTCATGTCATGCCTTTTTTGAAATTCCAAAATTATCTTTGTACAATTTTTTTTATTAGGACAAAAACAATTTTTATCACCCCTTAATAATTTTACACTCACATTAAATATTAATTTTTACCATTTGAGAGTCATATATTTTTCAATAAATGTATACTTAAATCTTTACGATTGTAATGTGCAATATTTATAAAATAAATTATTACCATTGTTTACCCTTGATATTTATTTTTCCCCAATTTTCTCAGTAAATAAATTTTTTAACAATATTACAAAAATGTGTTTTTTTTATCTTCGAAATTTTTGAAAATTAACTTGTCCCCTTTAGAAAGCTTTATATTGAAATTTTATAGCCACTAATAATCATAAAAAGTGATAAAAATTAAAGTTTTCATATAAGTAATCAAAAAATTCTATGAATTCTAAGAACCACTTGGTGAATGTTAGACTACATAAATATATTTCATCCATGAAACTTGCATTCAAATCAAAAGCCAATTTGCAAATAATTCTGAGCAGCTGATCTTTTTTAAACCCCCAGGAAGAGCCTACCTATTTATTTTAATGAATTGACTTGTTACACCTGTATCAATTTATATACTGGACCTTCCACACTTTAAGTTTTATGAATTTCATTTAAATCCTATAGATTGAATTTCAGTTGATGGAATTCGCAATTTAGATGTTTCATATGCTTCAATTACTACACTCCATTCATGATTTCCAGCACATTTAACACATTTTGCATTGCTTTTACAATATTTAGCTATATATTACTTTTAAAATATCTTAATGTACCCACAAAATTAAATGTCTTAGGTTTTGGCTGGACTAAATTGATTATTTTAATTTTTGAAGTTAATTTTTTTATTTTTCTCCATTAACATGGATTCCTATTTAAAGTCTTCTTTACCATCATGAATTTCTATCATTTTAATTATATCCATTTGAAAAAGGTAATCTCTCCCAAAAAATTATTTTTCTCTAAAATATTCTCAATATTTCCTGTATTAAAAATTTAATTACCTTCTTTAATTTATAGCTTATATAATTTTCTTTCTTACTTCTTTCTATTCTTTTTTAAAAATTCTCAGCCTTTCTACGGCTTTATCAATTTCTAGCTTATAAAGTTTTCTTTTTTCTCTTTAATTTCATGAATTCTAATTTCTTCAGAGAAAAAAAGAGAAGAGAGATCGCATGAGTGAGGGAAAGAAGGTGGTAAGGTGGAGACAACTGAAAGGAGAGGTGGGGACATAAAGTGAGAGGCAGACAGGGAGTGAGGATAATTCACACCATTAAATGAAACGTAAAAAGGGAAATCATCTAAAAAATATGTCACACTTAAATAACCTCTACCTTCCAAAGAAATCAGGCCATCTTCATATCTTATATTTTAATTATTACTTTATCTGAGAAATTACAATGCATTCAAAATTGTTTGGTTGTGGTTTTTCCACTGTCAAAAAAAAAAAAAAAATGTTACTGAAAATCTCAAAATGTGAATTACAATGAAAAATCGGAAATGGGAAAGTATGGAGCACAATGGTTTGAAGAAGGAGGGGACACAAAAGAATTTGAAAAATCATTATTGTATTTATTGGTAAAGCAATAAGAAAACTTTCAAATTAAGATATTTTATGTTCAAACTTATTGAATTAAGGACACAAATCTGTTAGAAGTCATTGCAATTGATCAAAGATAAATATTTTTGTAAAACCTAACTTTTTTATTTCCAATTTCACTAAATATCTCCATTAATGGGATTTACAATAAAACTTTTGTTGAAATTTTTGTTTTTGTGAAATGCACGATTTTTAATGAGACATCTCACTCAGTTTTCTGAAACTTTGTGAAGACAAAAACAAGGTTAACCCATCACTTTAGATTGTTTATTAATTTTATAAATAGTTTTTTTAAATTTTTGAGCATTTGTAAATAATGTATTTGTTTGTAAATTAATTACTTTTCAAGGTCTTAGAACTTAAAAAAAAAATTAATAGGATGTTTGCTTTATTTTTTGTATTATGCTGCCTTTTATGCAAAATGCAAACATATATATTATAACAAAAACATATGTAATATTTATAACATTATACAGAACACAATCATATAATACATCATGAGGGGGGAGGGGGAGAGCTGGAAAGGTGGAACACCTCTGATCTGCTCTGAAATGCAAGACATCCCATTAAGAAATGTCATGAACAATTTTTAAATGGAACTCATCAATGGACCTAATCGTTTTTGCTGAAGATGTGTTTGTATCATTTTGTGGCAGATTTGAAAATGGTTGAGCCATCGAAACTGCTAATCTATAAATAAATTGGTAAAGATGGTATGATTCTGTGTTATTTAGAATTTGTGATATGCATCTAATATACATTCACCACTAAAGTCTGATACATGGAAATTATTTCAAATCAAATCTACAATCCTACAGTTAGTGCAATTTTTTGTGTCAAGAATGTCAGAAAAGTAAATAAGATGATTAGAAGTTAGAAAACCAGAAATTGTATTTTAATGGTGACAAATAACATCAATCACACAACAAAGGTTACATTTAGACAGTTATGGAATGTATGGTAAGCTAAGGTAATTGCAATTCACTTGACAAAAAGCCTAGGGCCAATCATTTTTTGAAGCTAGACCTAGTTAATGTTAGGCCAAGCACCTGAAAAGCAAAATATTATAATCATGGATGGAAGATATAGTCTTTCCTCTGTGTTATAACCATCTACAACTTTTTAACTTACAGAAAGAATTGAAAAGGTAAGAAGCACAATAAGAAGGGCAAGATGAAAAATGAGAGGAAGGGGAGGAGAAAAAGGTGGAGAAGAAGAAAGTGAAGAGGGTGAAAAAGAAGAAAGTAAAGAAAGAACTCATATTTCTGATATTTGTATTCTTTTATTATATCTTTCTATGTTATAGATGAACTCCAGCAGCCTCTCTGGGTGAATTTTACACAAAGTACATACAAGGTTTGTCTGTTTATATTTCCAATCATAGACTATAAGCCCAAACTTTTTAACTTACCTACAGTTCTTTTTTGTTTGTTTTTTTAAATTTGTTGCATCGTTGACGCAACACGTCTCTTTACCCCATTTTGGGCATTAAGTGCATTCTCTGGAGTAATTCTCCGTTAGTGAGCAATTTACTTTCATTACTGTTACTCAGTAATTACTATATTAGTCAAGTCTCGTCACCTCGCAGTCAGTCAGTGCCTTTTATCCCTTCGGCCAGGGGCTCAACGCCTTTAGATTCTGGGGTTCCTAGCCAGTCACCCAACCAGGAACCCGTGAGTCTTGAATTTGCTTAACCTCCGTGACTTCACGAGCGTAATAAACGAATTCGGCTAACGACGAAGGCAAGAGTCAGATTAATTTTTAAAACATCCTAAGCATGACCAAAAAATGAGAACCTACAATTTGAAAATATAACAACGGGAAACTTTGAATACCTGTTATTAAAATGAAATGAAACAAAAATTAAAAAAAAATAAAACTTAAATACCTGTTATTATACTTAACCTACTCGTAGATTATATATATATATATATATATATATATATATATATATATATATATATATATATATCCAACAGGGCCCTAATCCTATGCTTAGCCTACTCGTAGATTATTTCACCCCAATTTATCCCTGAAGAGAAGACAACAAAAAAATGTACATATGTTGTATTTGTTTTGTTTTTTTTCTTTTTTTTTCTTTTTTTCTTCTTTTTCTTGTAAAATTAACTCCGATCCACACAAATTTGAACAGGATAATTTAATCAGACTGCACTTTATTATTTGTGTAACCTCTTAATTTATTGCAGGAAAATCTTAAGAATCTCATCTGTGATATTTATTCGTTTCCCATCAATTTCATTTCATGCCTTCACTTAACGAAGTGTGAAGAACAATATCAAAGAATATATTATGGATCTGTTCACATAGAAGCATTAACATTATCCTGATATGAGGACATTAAATAAATATCTTAAGACACAAGATTTGAATTGTCATTCATAAAGACAAATTGACATAAACAATTCAAATTAAATAGGTACAGTTAAAAATAACATACAAAATAAAATAAATGACAGATGTAGGAAAAAATTAAATATCTTCATTACTCAGTTCATTAGCTATTTGTTGGTAAATCATTTCTTTTAACTAATTATCATTGTATGTCTTGTGATTTGTCATAAAGGGAACAATAATTATGAAATAAAATAACTAATTTTTCATTTAATGACTGTTTTATCTTCCTTTCCCATTTGAGTACAGTGTAATTGCTTTTTCTCTCAAGTGTCACTAGTATGAACACAAAAAGTTGGAGCTTTCAAGCTTTGACATTAACATTGGACAATTATGTTCATGTTAAAGTCATCGAAAATTACTGATGATAATCCATTGAAATAACCTGGTGGCAAATGTTTTCATGAGAATGGAATCTCAGTCAATAAAATTGTATAAATACATGTTTACTGAATTACAGTATCATCAAGAGGTAGAGCAAGATAACCAAAGTGATATATTTGGAATTTGCAGATTTAACTTGTACTGTTTGGTTGCCATATACAATCTCTGTACAAGGCATCGGATTGACTTCTATGTTTTTTAAAAAATATAAATAACCTCATACCTTTTTCATTTCATATATATAACTGCAATTCTACTTCATTTCAGAGAGTTCGGGTCAGTTAAATACTAAGAGGCCCTATGCATGGTCGAACAATGTGCCCCCCTAATAATACTGAAATAACGAACACAAAATTCAAAATTAATATACGAATAAACTATATATTTTGAAATTTAAAAATTCAATATTCAAATATGTATAAACTAATATGAATAGATTTCTCAATTTCTTTTTTGTCAGAGCTACTTTTGGTTTTGCCCAACCCTCTTCCTGGCTGCCATCTACAGCCATTCCTGGCTCTTAAGTTATTTGCCAGACTCTTTCCTAAACTCCAGGGAAATTCCTTTCAATAATTATTGAGGTCTCCTATCCAGAGGAGACCCTAAGCATGTGCTTAGTACAAATTATCTCTTTCCTTCAGAGACTTTTCAAGTTACAAATAACTTTCTGGCATTTCACCAGGAATTTAACCATCTTCCTTGAGAAAATCTAGCTAGGACCACATTCGCAAAGGCAAGTAGTAGTCAGAATAAATATTAATCAATGGCTTTTGGAATAAAGTATGTATACACAAGGAGTTTTAAAAATGTACCTAGATGACTTAAAGATGAAGCAAAGAGAAAATTATGTAACAAATTTGGAAAATTAAGAAACATTGATACTCCACAATCAGTTTTGAATATTTTCTTTGCAATTTTACACATTCAATTAACAATCGATGAAAAAATACCTCCATTTGTGGCAAACTATGTCTTATAACTTTATTTTAAAATAAATCTTTAAAAAATAAATATTTTTGTTTCTAAAACAAATTAACAAATTAATATTTTAATGTTTTAGTACAAGCCTCAAAAAAAGGAATTATTTCAGCACATGTTAAAAAATGTAAAAAAATATCAGTGTTACGTAACAATAAACTAATACCTCCTACCACTATGTTACACTGCGTAACACTGCCTCAAACCCCACTCCTCTCTCTTTAGCGTTACGTAATTTATGGATGACACCTAAGCCAACATTCTGGAAATTATAAACTTGCAGAATGCTATATGAAACTAGCATTCACTTTTTATACATAATTTAAAATAAATAAAAATATATGAAGAAAGTATATTTCTTAACTCAAAATAGGTACTTGTGATTTGGGAAAATTATTTTATAAAGAACTTAAAAGAAAGGTTTGAACTTTTGAACTTCTAGAGACATTATTTCCACAGACTGTGGAGACAGATTTATAACCAGCTCAGTTTTCAACCAGCACATCCTGGCTTGCAAGTCTCGCTTGAGAGTGGATAGGATCATTAACCCACCTGAAAACCTACTATGAGTATATTTGTCACCTTTAGGGGGAGAAGGACATCCCTATCTTACCGATGTTAATTTTATGAATTTTAAGTACACGCATCTCAAAAACTGTATTACTTAGAGGGTTGATTATTTTTAATATTTAACATTCAAACCCTCGTTTATGCAAATCAACCCAAAAATGTGATATACAACCATTCAATAGGAATTTTTATTAAATTATGAAAAAAATATGTGTCTTAAGGGAAGAATCTTGAGAGAAAAAAATTGTTCGTGTATGTTCATAATTTGCTTTAAATGATATTGTTCTCATAAAATGTTTTTGGAAGGTTATAATGGGAGAAATTATTGATCAGTATGCCCCATTCCAACATGAAATTCCATATTGGAGCCTAAAGTCTGCAAGCACAGCAAGCAAAGTAAACTGTACGTCATCGACCATGACGTTTAACTGGAGTACATCAGCTGACTGAATGTAATTTATCTCTCTCACTCTGCTATACTGGTAGTAGTCATGAAGATATACAATTGTGCCACCTGCCCTGAACTCATTACATTTAGCAATTAATTTATATCCTTCAATTTTATGACTATTCAATTCACATTTACTTATCCATATTTCTGTTAATATAATTATATCCGGAAACAATTTATTCGACTCAAAATCACTTACAAATCAATTAAAAATTTGCCTTAAACTTGTAATACTTTGATTTACAACATCAAACTAATCCATTTCTTCCATTGTTATTAATTTAGGTAAATGATATTGTAGCAAACTCGCCCGCCCAATCATTGTCAGCAGTCATATAGTATATATAACTATATATACATCGTATAGTACATATACGGTACAAATATTTACTTACCACGCATATCGAAATGTTGCTGTCCCATAAACCAATATGTAAAATAGAAATATTATTACACAGTAACTGAGGGGGTAACGGAGCCAGTAATATTATTACACACTTATTACACAGTAACGGAGGATTACTCCAGAATAAAAAGCACAATAATGGACGATTACTTCCCAGTGCAAAGCGCTCAACACCTTTTAAGGGGCTTGGAGACGCATTGCGTCAAGGTGTAGACGCAACAAATAATAATAATAATAATAATAATAATAATAATAATAATAATAATAATAATAATAATAATAATAATAATAATAAAATAGCATGTGGCCTCCTTGGAGCCTTGTTGCCACATGGCGCACCTGTCGTAAGCAGTGGTGCACTGAATACGAGAATTCAGTTCGTACGCGGGTAGTATGAGAAAAGATGTACTGTTTCGTTGTATTTGGATTTCCCCCCGATTTTTTGTGTATCTAACGAAACCATACACGTCCCTTGCACGGCCGGAGGCTGCATAGTCTTCTTTCAATTTTTGTGTGCATTGGAAATTAGTGATGTAGACATTATTGAAATGATTGAAGGCGTTGTCATTGTCAACAACAGTATTTATTTCAATAATAGCGATGGCTAAGCCATCGAAAGCTGCTATTATTGAAATAAATACTGTTGTTGACAATGACAACGCCTTTAATCATTTCAATTATGTAAATGTCAACTACAACTCAGCACTGAATCAATAATGTAGACATTGTTGTACTTTTACCCGAAATGTTGGATAACTAACAAAATCACTGACTTCTCGAAAGACCGGATGCTGCATACGAGTAATCCCATATTAAATCGACACATTTTTAATTAAAATTTTCCTCACCATCTCAGATTCAGATAAAATGTGACTTAAAGATATACAAACTTTGGTAGTACGAATGAATAATAAGAAAACTGCACATTTTCAGTAGAATTTTTCTACCCGTTTGTGAAATACAGGCATGTAAATTATTACAAAATTGGGTTCCCTGAAAAACTTTAAATCGATGTAGAACATCACCAAATTAAGAAAGAGACCTAGAAAAGACGTCATTTTGCAACTTTCTTTATGGTCTTTTAAATAATATGTAGGGGTTAGGTTTCAAAAGTTTTTTGGATTTGAATTTTGCAAAAGGATTCCTTTTTTAGGTCTCCATCTTAATTTAGAAAGGTTCTACATCAATTTAATTTTTTTCGGGGAACCCAATTTTGTAATAGTTTACATGTTTGTATTTCACAAAAGAGTGAAAATATTTTAATGAAAATTTATAGTTTTTTATTCTTCATTCGTACTACCTATGTGTCAAACTGAATCTGAATCTGAGGTGGTGAGGTAAAACGACTGCGTTGATTTAATGTGAAATGTCCCATACATTTCTTTCCATTTCTGAACGCTTTGGAAATAAGTAATACAGATTTCCATCAACAGTGATATTTACAACATGCTAAGGGATTGAGGTCAAGACATTTCAGAGAGGGACTTCTGCTCCGTAAGCCCCTCCCCTCGGCTATGTGACTTTCAACGAATGTTCCTTTCCAAATAGCGTGAATGTTATTTAGAAACTTTGGGCAGGTTCATGTATATGTTACATTTTTAGAGGTCTGTACAGTTTTATTGTACAATTCTGTTAAAAAAATTGCATAATATTTTAATACATATATCACTCTATGTTTTCTCAGTTGCTTCAGTTACCAAATTCATATTAAGAGCAATCGTTTGCAGTATAACGGAGAGCCGTCCTCAAGGAAGTTAACTTGTGTTACAGCACACTTTACAACAAACTAAATACGAATAATTTTGGTGCGTAAAATCCATTAAACTCTAATAGCTTCATTTTTTACGTGACATCGGCGGTTGAAAGCGGATGAAATGCATTGTACAATCAAAGAACAATTTATAAACAATGCACTAGTATGAAGTTAAGGTCTTTTCCTAATATTCCTTAATAAAACGTTAGTGCAATTTCACTTTTCTTCAATTATTAGGTTTATAGATCACCAAAGACACATTCGCGCCTTGTTCTACATCTTCGGTAGGATTGTGGCGCAGTTCTCTCAAAAATATTCATCTTCTTCCAAATGAATGAACAGAAACAATCATCAACGTGAAGAGTCCTTTGTTGCACTTTCTTGTTCCATTCGCGCCGAGAGCTCGAGAACGCAGTCGTTATGATTGTGCTGCTTCGCGTAATCCAGAGGTGAAGGACATACGAAGCTGTTGTAAAGCCGTAAGTTGGGGTCGGCGCCACCCCCCAGAAGCGCGACGACGCAATTCTTTTTCCCGTACATGGCGGCCAAATGGAGAGGCGTTTCGCCCGAGGTGTTCAGAACGTTCACTTGGGCCCCGGCGTCCAGCAGCGCGCGCACGCACGAGTGGTGGCCGCGAGAGGCCGCCACGTGCAACCCCGTAAATCCAATCTCGTTCATAACATTGGGGTTGACGCCCAGTTGCAAAAGCCCACGCAGGGCTTCCGGGCGACCTTCAGACACCGAAGCAAAGAACGCCTCCTTGCCCGCTTGCCCTACAACCATGTCACGAGCCGCCGCCGCGAACATCCAGACCACCTTCGCGCTCCCAGCCACTCTCAAGGAGCGTGCGATCTCGTCCCTCTCCACGTGTTGGACGTGTTTCAGCAAATCTTGTAGAATGTCCTCGTATCCGCCTGCCGAAGCCAGGAACAGAGGAGACTCGCCTTTTGGGTTTTTCGTGGTCGGCGAAGCTCCGTTCTTCAACAGCATCTCAACCACATCTCTTCTCTGATGTTTGACTGCCGTCAGCAAGGGAGTCTCTCCGTCATCGGCCGCCGTGTCGGTTGTCGCGCCCTTGTCCAAGAGGTACCGCACCACGTCCGCGTGGCCTCCTCGGGCGGCGAGGGCCAGCGGCGTGACGCCCTGCGCGTCCCGCACTTCCGCTCTCGCCCCGCCTGCCAGCAGGAGCGCCACCATCGCGGAGAAGCCGTTGGCGGCCGCCAAGTGCAGAGGCGTGCGCTGTTGGTTGCCGCATCGGTCCACCGCTCCTCCGTGTGCAATCAGCACGTTCGCGACGTTGGTGTTGCCGTTGCTCGCCGCCAGGTGCAGCGCGGTGTTGCCGAACTTGTCCCGCGCGTTTACTCTCGCTCCGATGGACAGGAAGTACTGCACTGCTGCCACATCGGCCTTCATGACCGCCTCGAAAAGAGACCTCGGGGAGTCTTTCGAGGTGCTGGGGGAGGGTTGGATGGGTTCAGCTGCGTGGTCGACGGCGGAGGTCGATGCGGAATCTTGGACGTTGAGTGAGGGAGAGGATTTGGACGAGGATGCAGTAGCTGTATGAGAGGGTACCCGTGCTGGAGGGCATCGTCTCTTGGCTTTGGAGGGAGTAGAGGACGCCCTCTGCTGGTGTGCGAGGAGCTCCTCCACCTTGGGAAATAAAACGGCCAGTTTGAGCTGCACGCGTTCCTCTATTACGGCGTCTATGTTTACCAATATGCGATGGAGCACCTCCTCCACTGTGGTGAGACGCTCCTCCACGTTGGAGAGGCGCTCCTGCACGTTGGCGAAGCGCTCCTCCAGGACGCCGATCTGGGCGACCTGCCGCCCCCTTTCAGACGCATTCGCCTCCATGGCCACCTGCAAACAGAAGAACAGAGAGCCTGAGTTGGGTTACAGACGGCATTCACACTAACGTAATGATTTCATTATGAAGAGTACTTTACGACCATAAATTATTATTAGAAAGCAGGTTAACAGGGCTTGGTTAGAAAAATTTTTTCACTAGTTGTTTGCCAACGTTTCGGAAACTTTTATTTCCATCCTCAGGGCTAATATAACAGAAAATGAAGACAACATTGTTCAAGAATAATGTTACAAAAAACAACATATGAGAACACACTTTGGCTATGTTACAGAATATTTACAATTTCCTTATTATCTATTACAGAAAAAAATTACATACGGTACCTTGCAACATCAAGAACAACTCAACCCATTCACTGCACCATCCTCCATCTCCGGCACCTCACATGCAATGAGGGACACAACATCACCCTCACCACACCACTAGTAAATTTTGTTTTCTGACAAAGCCCTGTTAACCTGCTTTCTAGTAATGATTTCATGTTTTCTACTCGTATGGTATAATTAATTTATTATATAGCGGGAACTTGTTTTGTGATATTCATCACACAATTTTGCAAACCAAACATTGAATGAATGCCTGAACATTGAATGAACGCTTACGTGGCGAGACTCGGGCCATCAGGCTTTTTTTATTTTATTTCAGGCTTTAGCCTCAGGCATCATATTTTTCATTAGTAATTTCTTTTGATCCTTCCACAGAGTTCGTGCTTCCTCCATTCTTGATTCTGCATTGCCCACAGTCTAAGTATCGTCATGCAGTCTTCGCCCCATTCAATTCTTCTTGAACTGTTGTAAGTCCCACTCTGCCATAGTATGACCTTTGGCCGATATTTTTTTCAAGCTCCCTAGTGTTGGAATTTATGCTACTAAACCGATATATTCTTTTCCGGGAGAGAATTCATTTCCAGGATGTATTTCCTAAAACTGAGTTCACTATAACCGAATATTCTTATGCTTAATTGTATTGTAATTGAAACGGGACCAGTAACTATAGCCGAGGGATCACTATATCCTAGTTCACTATAAGCGGAGTCCACTGTACTGGGATTTTGTTAAATTGTTTTTTTTTTTCGAAAAATGCATTTTCTAAGCCTAGATACAGTATGTACCATTTCTGTTCCTACACCTGATATGCTTTTCGATAAATACTGATTTTCGTTCTTCGGTATTGATGAACTTTGGTGCACTTCGGAATTGATCCACTATTTCTGTTTGTATTATTCATTTACGCAATACAAACCTTAGTATAAATGGAGAATTTTCAAACAAACTTCGAGTTAGTAACGGTCTGTGCAAAATGATACCAATTGGGCCTTGAGTGCTTCACGCTGGTTTCATCTCCTTGAATGTGGGTAACCAGCAACAACTCAGTAATCGTTAATCAAAACCTCAAAGGTAATTCATTTAGAAATATAGAACAAATGGTAAATAAAACGCATTCAATGGTGCAACAGGTTTTAACAAATTTAAATAATACGGTTCCACAAAGGAATTTGCTTCGAAGTAGCAAGAGGAAAGGTTGGACGCCAGGGAAGAACGCTTTGCCGTAAGGGAAATCAAGGCAAAACCTAAATTAAATGTACCAAAATATCGCATTTTTATGAAAATTGCCACAGATAAAGAAGCGAGCCTCTCCACCTTATATACCGGGAGCGGTAGCTCAGTGCATCAACTGATGTCACTGCAGCGCCTCTGACCGGGAGGTCCTAGGTTCGACTCCTGACGGCGGCAGGTTTTTCGACACTAGCTTTTCAGCTAGGTCGAATTCCGTCGCTGCCTGGAGGAGAATTCTAGCGGCCGGCTGCTCTGATCGGTAGTTTTCCGTGGTTTCTCCGATCAACACTAGGCGAATGCCGGAGTAGACCCTACGAAACGGGCCACGGACCGCGCGCGATCTGTCCTTCCTCTTCGCTGTCCTATCCTCTCCCCTTACACGCACACTAACATTAACATGCACTACACTACCACATATTCCGGAAGGCTGGTTGAGAGTTTAGAGCTTGTCCGGGCTGGGGCGGTGCCCCGCTGTTGGGAGAGTCCTGGTTAGGGGAAAAAACCACTAGCCGACGGTAGGTCGGCGCCGGATCTCGCCATCCAGCTGGGGAAGACCACCGCCATCTCACGAGAAACAAACATGCACTAAACTAACGGGACTAATGACCAAAGCAGTTGACGCGCCCGGAAACACGAAGAAATCAATCAACCGACGAGCCATTGAAACAAGCGCTTGAAGTATAGAAGGATTTTCCTAAAGGCAGCTCCACACATTCGTTATTCGGTGAACACCGAGCAACCGCTTGCCGAATCCCGAGTAGTGTGGATGAGTTGCTTGCTATTTGTGAGTGACGGGGTTCGCCCTACCCACCGCGTATCGGTCTTTTGGACACATCAAAGGGAGCGAACATTCGCCGAACACGTCAGCCGCTCGGGATTGGGTGAGCACTAGCTCGCTGCTCGGCGAATGCCGAATGTGTGGAGCCGCCTTAAGAATGAGCCAAAGTGACAGCTAGTGCTGGCAACATAACTGAAGGTTCTGTGGTCGTTGTGTTCTTGGGCCTATTAGACTCCTTTCCTACATTCGTTGGTTTACAGTTGGTTAACTTGTAAATGGCTTCGAAGCTTCCTTTCGTGATGTCCTCGTGCAGCAAAAATATAGTGCGCCACGAGAAATAATTGAAATTAGGAAATGCAGTGTTATGTGCTATTCTGTTAAAATAGTTTTTTTTAACATTACATTAAATTTACTTTTTGTGTGATAAACATTATGTTTATTGTAAAACCGAGACTTGAATGTGAGATGCGTACTGGTGCACGTGTTTCCGGCTATTGAGCTGTTGTGTGGCGAGCTGTGTTTAAGAGTTTTTCATTTTTATTTACATTCGTGGCAGTTTTCTTTTACTGATTGCGAGAGCATATTATGAGATTTTCCACATACGTAATTAAATTTAAATATTTCCCGGAACCGCGTACGTGCATATACCTCAGCGAAACTCTTGGACTTCTATGTACTGATGTTTTCACAGGAGCCGTATATCGAAGTGCGTAAATCGACACACGCCGTCGTCTTACAGCTGTATTATTTTAAGTTACTCCGGCGGAACAAGCCCCCCTTCTTATTTCAGGTTTTTCCGCTGTAATTCATACGAAATAATAATCACTAAAATTTCATATCAAACTGTGTATCCAGCATCTGAAACAAAATAGTACGTGCTTCAACAATTTTTAATAACGAAACTAAAAGAAATAACATTTCTTACCGAATGAAAAGAAATTCACTTTCGTTTAGTTTCAGTAAAGAAACGAAACGGAACTGTGGTGAAGGATCTTCTCTTTCTATAACGAAACTACATTCGCGCAAACTTTCGTTTCGTTACTTGTAACGAAATTCTCGCCATCCTTGCCATCTTTGGTATATACACTAAACAAAAACGTGAGAATTCGACAATAAATTTTTGTTTCGTCAGACGAAAGAACAGAATTCCTTATCGTTATTAACACACTCTTTTGGAAATTTGAGTTTTGGAGCATGGCTATTCTTACAAACGGCCTCTTTCTGAGAATTTTTCCATGGCTGTAAAGTATCAGGTGCATTGGTTTGGTTTTGTCGTGCCTTCCGGTCCGAGATCTTTAGGACACTGCTGCCTTAGCTATCTCGGCCACCGGATCGGCCACTATTTCTTGTTTCCGATAATCAAGACGGAACTCTAGGGCCACCGGGACTTTGGAAGTCGTCAAAGAAGCGACGACGAGGTGTTCGAAGGAGGTCGCCGTCAACACCTTCCAGAGTGCGTTCAGTGCCAGGAAAAAACGCTGGCGCCGGTGGGCCAACGCGGAAGGAAGCTACATTGAAGAATTTTAGTTGCTTGTACTTTTATCTACAACAAATCTCTTTTCCTGGATTTACTCAATTTACTTTTGAGACAAAGTTTGTAGTTGTGATTATCCGCCTTAAAAGAGTTATGCTAAGAAGGGCAAAGAGCGGATCTTTTATCGTTAAATGCTGCATATAAAACTACATCTAACGAGGCACTGCAAGTTATCGTCGGGAGCTGCCACTGCATTTTTCAATGCAACTTGTGGCTGCTAAAATAAGATTCGCAACGGTCAGGTTACCTTCTTCCTAAATAAAGAGGAAGCTACTTTTCTTTTGATTGGATTTGATTTATTTGGTCAAAAAACAGTAAAAACTGTATATGAGGAATGGGGAGACGAATATTTGCGCACGTTTTCTTGAGTACCAGAATCCCTACATTTTAACGAAAATAGTTAATAGTTAAAACAATCATAATAACAATAATAAAATTAAGAAAAGCGGGAGATTATCAACATTTGAAAAACTAGACATTTTCGTTCCCGAGTTATAGAAAAACTATTTGCAACAATAAACGAACTGCTGATTTGATTTTTATGCATTGCTAACAATACAGTAACTCACCCTCCGCTCTACTGCTACCACTAGAAGCAAAAGGAGACCTCAACAAAACGTGCGCATAGTGAAGCTACATTTATGTCCAGAAGGAACAAAGGGCCATCTCAGCATTTGCTCAATGGATCAGGGAAACTGGACAAAAACCTGATCGAGATGGGGTTTGTTACAAAAAGCTAACAAAACATTACGCGGTTAAATACTAACGCGATAGAGGTGTGGCTACACAAATGGGAGATGAATTCTCTTCTACTTCACGTGCAGGCAGAAAAGGAGTGCAAGCAGAAAAGGAGTGCAAGCAGAAAAGGAGTGCAAGCAGAAAAGGAGTGCAGACAGAAAAGGAATGTAGGCAAAGGAATGTAGACTAAAGCTCTCAACTCGTAAGATACTGTTATTCTACGACGCGCGTTACTTAACGCTCGTCAACGCAAAGCTCGTGTGCAAGAGCACTTAGCCTGCTACCTCGCATGCCCGCCTCTGCGACACGCAGTGTTATACTAGCGCTAGAAGGCAGTGAGACCTCCATTTTATGAGGCAGCCAATTGAACAAATTCGTCGATTTTTTTAAAATATAGAATTGCTATTGTAGTTTCAATTAATCTGTAATGGAATTTTCATTGCTTTTACGAACACGTTTTAAAAGAAACGACACACAACGACACGTTTTAAACGAAATATAAACTAAAAGAGCTAAATAGCTACAACTGCCTTCCGTCGTGGCAAACAAAAGACATACCCACAGAATAGTGTTTGTAAAGAGCTTCCCCACAACCAAACAAAATTACTATACCAATTTTCACGAAACTATATTTTAAAACGTTCATGTTTTTGTGCTGAATTTCTACAATTTCTAAAATACTTACAACTACAACATCCTCATGAAACGTAGTTCTCACAGATCTGAAATCCCAAATTGCGTAAATGAGTCGCGGCACTTTCGGAACTCGCGAGGAGATAAACGTGCGACCACAAGAACGGGATCATTTCAAGATAAAAATAGAGAATAACGAAGAAATAAAAACAACAGTACATTACAATATACTTGTAATGAATACTTCTCGGTATGGAGGGATGAGGGACAAGGCCACACAGTACGTTCGTTGCTGGGCCGTCAAGTTGCGAGCGTAAGATAAATTGTCGAATGATAAATGTAGTGGGTGATACAGTGGTTTTAAAATCTACAGTTATTCGTAAGCTCTTTCGTTATATTGAATTATAATTTAACACGTTTTCATGCCATTTGTAGGGGAAGTGGCACTTAACTTGATTCACCTGACGAGCCGCCAATACATAAAAGCACGAAGACATTTTTTCGCTGTGTGCGTGTGTGTGTGTGCGCGCGTCTGCGTGCAAGTGTGCACGCGTGGGGGGGGGGCTACAGCTGTAGGTCCAGCCGACTTGATGTTTTGTAAACATTGTAAAAACGTAGTCCACCATAAGTTAAGTTTGTAAGTATGTAAGCTTTGGTATGCATGTTTCGATTATAAATATAGTAAAAACTGTCTAAACAGGAACCATTACAACCAGTCTTAGCCCGAGAATTTTTCCGGTCCGTGAAGTTTACACAACATAAAACGGAAACGGAATTGCTTTTCACGTCCCACAGGAGAAAAAAATTATAAACGGATGTTCAATGAAATGAATGCATCTGCGAGTCTGTTATATACTCTCTATCCCTGTGACGCACGACTTAGTTCTGACAGTCGCACAGTGAAGGAGAGGGTTTAACCGACAGGATCACTTTTCTCTCAGTGCGTAAGCCGTAGAGGTATTCCCTCCCTCCGCCTCCGAACGAGGGAAGGAGTACTTCACCTGGAGAGGTGCCTCAGTGCATCAACCGATGTCACTGTAGTGCCTCGGGAAATCGGAAGGTCATACGTTTAAGTTCCGACAGTGGCAATATTTTCGAAACTAGCTAGATCGAATTTAGTCGCTGACAGGAGGAGAATTCTGGCTGTCGGCTGCTCTGATCGGTAGTTTCCCGTAGTTTCTCTGATCGATCGATCGATCAATCGATATCACGAATGCCGGAGCAGTACCCCAAAAAAGGGCAGAACCGCGCGCGATCTTTCCTTCCTCTTCCTTGTCATATCTTTTCCTCTTGCACAGACTAACATGCACTACGCTACCACACGTGCTAGGAGACCAGAGCTTAGAGCTTGTGATGCCCAGCTGGTGGGAGATACCTGATTGAAGGAAACCTTGCTAGCCGACGGTAGGTCGGCGCCGAATCCCCCCATCTAGCGGGGGAAGATCACCAACACCTCCAGAGGAAAAAAAACACTCACTGCACTTACGGGACTAATGGGCTCGTTAGTTTACGTGCCCGGAATCACTAACGACCAACCAACTGTCTATTCACTCGTCTCTCTGCCTCGTGTTGAATATCTTAACTCTCGAGACGTATTGCTGAAGTTCAATCGAAAGTATCAAAGTCATACACTGTGCTGTGAATATACTGTGCATTGTGCGTTGAAAGGGTCAACAAACAGTCCGATTGAAGCCACTAGGCGATAAGGTGTGCATTTTTTTCAGTTTCGAAACAAGTTTAACAATGGTTGGAGAAAAGAAAACTCTAACATTTGATAAAAATTTCAAACTTATAGAAGCAAGAGACACTAAGAAGCTGTCAATGAAGACAGTTTAAAATTCATTTATTGGTGATTTCTTAGATAAATACATTATATGTTAATGTATTTTAATAATTACAATGAAATCAAGTAATTTATTAGTGTCAGGATGGAAATATCAATATCACAAGTGTCAAAGTGGACAAACCTGCATATAATGGAAACCTCCCTAAACCGGAGCGTTTTGTCACGACCAATTTCGGCATAGATTTTACTGTACATTTTCATGTGGTAACTTGTAGTTAAAATGCATAACGTAAACAATTGATAAATGAATAAGGTTCATTGGTAGGGCTGTGATTTATATGCATTTGCATATTTTTCTGTTTACTAAAACACCCCGTTTCAACAAATTGTATACGTTTTGAGTCATTTAGAACCAATTTAGGCTGTTTTTATTCAGCATATTTTCGCATATATCAGCATAATTGCACATAATTGCGTTTGCACATAATTGCATATTTGGGTCATATTTACACATTTTTGTTGCATATTCACTCATCTGCGAAAAGAAGTCCAACCGTTACAGTTTTGTTAATGTGTAAGGGCCTCTGACAATTCTCTCTTCCCGTGCTATGTGGTCACTAGATTTTTATTGAAAGGAAGTCATGTTTTTTCTGCTATACCAATATTTTTTTTATTTTGTGAAATGTACGTTAACTGCATGTCCCATTATTTCCCTAAGAAATGATGGTTCTTCAAAATTAAGCCCTTGACTTAACATTTGTCGCTTATAACAATTTATATGATTTCTGTATCTTGTTTTGCTTAAACATATTTTCCACACTAAACTTTATTTTTACATTTACACTTTACATTACACTATTTAACATATTTTCCTTTTCTATTTGTGTATATATATATATATATATATATATATATATATATATATATATATATGCATATTTTGCTGCCTTTTATTAATTGGCATACAATATTAATAAAAGTTGTAATATGTATCATTAGCTTCTCGGGAGCTGAAGCTCCTAAGAACTCATTCCCCTATTGGGTGTGTCCCTGCTAAAATTTACTATTTTCAAAATTTACCAAAATTTAGCTCGATTTTTGGTGGCTCTTTCTAATGGCGTATTTTTAGCAAACAAAAAATATAATTTTGAAAGCAAGAGAAGGGTTGAAGATGTTTCAGGTACTTCGTGAAAATCAGATCATACATTGTGAGCAATTTTCTTTAATTTTTTACTTCTTAGTTCTTCTGGAACAAAAGTATTAAACAGGAAACCTAATTTAAATTATTCTCCTCTCCTGACATATGTTTTCAGCACGACTGTTTTCGCGCACATTTTGTCACTATGTCAGTGTGTGCAACGAATATCCAAACTGACCAATAGGACAGGATGGTTAGTTAAAGTGACCTACATTTTTCTCCGGATCTATCTTCAGATTCACTTTGTATGGAAAAAGTAATACAAGCTGCGTAAGTTCCACTGCCAACGCTTCCCAGAAAACGTGACGGAACACTATAACACTGCAATCAGTATGACGGCTTTCGCATATACGACCGCAGTGCTGTCGAATGTTTGTAAATTTACATTCAGATAAATGTTGTTTGCTTTCAGGCGTATTTTTAATTGTGTTTTACGTTTATTACTTTTGATAGAAATGTGCTAACAAGGGAATCATCAACTGCCGGTGACAAAACTATGTAGTTCTATTTAAAAAATAAAAGATGGTTGAATTTCTCCAAACTAAAAATATTACGAAGAATATCTCTGAGGCATACTTGCCTCAATACTAATTAACAGTGACGAAAGCTGAATTTCAATGACGTGAACCGTTTAGAAGTTGTGAGGGTAGTCCAAATTGAAGAGATACACTTGCTGTATCTCAGTGCGGAAAATATGTTAGCGCCAACTTACTGCAAATTACTGTTAAATTCATGTAACATTAGTTCTTAAATATATAGAATATTCATTCAATTATTTTGCTTCATTCAATTATTTTGCCCAACTGGAGTTCTTTGGATACCGGACTGTTAAATAAGAAAGGTTACACATTTTATAAAACTTCATTCATCTGCAACTTAACACTAGTAAAATATTTAATGCCTCCTCTACGTATGCTAATAAACTTTCAGAAAAACTTCTTAATCCGTATGAAAAATTATAACTTACGCAAATAGGACGTCAATGCTATAGTTTACAAATATTGAACAAAACAATAATGCATGTTACAACTATCCTATTTTGTCACAATTTACCCGTTTGATCCTATGTAACCTTTCTTATCTGACACACAATCACAGTCCTGTCACCATTTTTAAATCGAAATACGGATTTGCTAGGCATTCAGATTGTGTCTTATCGCTTACTTGTGAAATTGCTGCTTCGGCTATCACGACGGCTCAGAACGTCTCTCAATCTACACAGCTGCTAAGAAAGCGCCATCTTCTTTCTGTGATGTAAAAGTATGTTACACCACAAAGTACAGCCAATGAGAGTCACAAACGTCACCGAATAAACTCTGCTCGTTACGGTCGACTGATATGGAGGCATATTCAAGTTTCCCGTATTGCTGGACGAAGTTAGTCGTTGATCACCCCTTCATGACCATGTACAAAATCTATTTTAAATGAAATTCAAACGCTCTTCACGACACGTCACGACTTTTCTGAATCGTGAATAGAGTAGTGCCGTATACTAAAATTTTACACCTACGCATGTTCTCTGTATGTAATTTACATGTCGTCTACATGATTCTTTTCACACGTAAACTACGTAGACAATGCAATATATGTAGGCTATATAAAATAAAACCTGTTGTAATGAGTGGTAATAGTAACAGCTTATACATTTGAAATTTTATTTTCGATTCGGCAAGTCGCCCGAAGTAAATAAACATGTTACAGATGTTTTATCGGCCTAATTTGCAAACCTCTTGAGGTGCTAAATAGGAATGGGACAATTCTAAGATGCTAAAAATAAATGGGGAAAATGTAATAATTAATATAGTAAGAAACATATTATGAAATGAAAGTTTAATAAGATCCAAATTTACCTTTATGAATGAAAATCTAAATTAATAGAAAACTAGAGGGGCTATAGAATGGCACAGACTTTCTCGTACTAGTTAGTATCCTAATTTCTTATGCTGGGTCTAGCTTTTCGGTCGTGCCCCAACTTTTTGCCAGCTGCCATCTATCGTCGCCCAAACATATTTTTTTCACATTTGCTCCATTATTCGGTTTCCTAATGACAGAAACGAAAAATTATTTTACGAATATACTAAAGAGAAAAACCTCGTACTATATGGAAATTTGTGCTGGAAAATTTGGAGCCGTGTTTACGAAAATGGCTATTAGGTGTTACTACAAATGCGACATTTGAAGCTTTTATTCATGGAAAAGAATTGAGATTTCTAAAAATTTGCTGGAAGTTATTTAAAAACAAATGCAATAATGTATAAATTGGAAAATTAAAGGAATGAGAGATATTTCAAAAAAATAATTTGTATAATTTTGAAAAAAAAACAAAAGAATTCAGAAACATAATTTTAGGTCATCTTAACCCTTAACTGTCCGAATTATTTTTTTCGAAATTTTTTTTCTGTTGCATGTCAATTAGAAACACACCAATAAAGGGAAAAAATAATTTATTAAAAATATTTGTAACTGTTCTCAAAAAACCCTGTGTCCATATGGACACGCGGGGCAGTTATGGAGTCATTTTGTACAAAAATCTGACACATGTTTGAAAATGTTTTTTAGGAAATAAAATGAACAATAAATGTTATAAAATAGACTGACACAAAACATATTTTTAAAAAAAAAAACAATAAAATTATTTGAAAAATTTAAATGTACTGCTCTCATTCGGGTGTGTGATAGTTTTCAAAACATTCAAAGAATAAACTTACATCACATTTTGCACACTTCGTGCCCACTGCCGATGTTTTGTTTGAACAATGGATACCCTTGCAACTCCTCTTCTTTTCATTTTTTAATGTAATGCTTATAACCATCGAATCTAATCTCTTCTGGAACACTGGCTTTGTAGGTGCTAAGAGAACTGGTCGATAGTCTTCCCGCACCTTTTACTGGATTCATGTATCTTGTTAAATAAACTTGAACAAGTTTATTTTTATTTATTTATATATTTTACGTCAAAAAAACAGTTAAAAAACTGCGTATGACGTGCTATGGGGAAAAGTGAATTGTGTGCACATTTTCAAAATTCTGTGATCCCTACACTAAGTCTACTACCTATACTACTTAAATTTTGAATTTTGAAAGGGAGAAAAAAACAAAAAAACTCCCTTGTAATAAAATCTATTTCCAAGGATAAATAAGCAATAAATTTTGGCTCTTATTACTTCCTGCCGCGACAACATGGAAACGATAATTTGAATAATTGTATTTCCCACTGAACTCTAGAAGACGTGCACAGAAAATGAAGTTACATTTATGTCCAGAAGCAAAACAAGGGGCCATCTCAGCATTTGCTCAATGGATCAGGGAAACTGGACGAAAAAGCTCATCGAAATGGGGGTCATTGACCCGGAAGCTGTATTACAACAGTTGTTACAGGTTGTTTATACACATTTATACAGTCCAAATGGCAAATAATGCATTATGTATCACTGGTAAAATTAATGTTATTTTTCTTTTGATGCTCAGTATAGTCTCTAATTGTATAGAAACAGTTATGCAGCAGAAACGATTTCACTTGGGATTTAAACTTTTCTATTGAATTTAATCGTTTAATGTCATCTGGCAAAGTGTTGAAAAAGAATGTACATGTATTGTATGTGATTTTTTTTTGTAATGAGCTGTTGATACTGTCACCTGATGAATATGATTTCTACGTCAAGTGTTATAGTAATAGACTTCGGCATTTTCTGAAAATATATTCCCGCCCTTGAGCAAGTCATTTTTTACAAAAGCCACTGATTCGTAAATAAAAAGACACGGTAATGGTAGAATTCCTAGATTAATGAAGAGAGGCTTACATGAATCACGTGGGTGGGATTTGGTTATTATTCGTACAATTCGTTTCTGTAATCTAAAAGTCTGGGAGCTATAAGATGTATTTCGCCGTTGCCGCCTGAATTCAAGCTGTGTCATTTTCTCCCCACCTTCTTTTTTCAATTGCCAAGCATTGTGAATCGATACATCAATTAGCCACGACAGCAGAGCTCAGTACCATTTCTTGTTTCGAATATTTATTCTAAGCATGGCAACTTTCTCATCCATCCGGTCTACACCGCCCATGTATCTGTTATATTCTGCTATTGTATGAGGCCGTTGAATTTCGATCGTCTTTTTCTCCTTTGCTGAATATCGCTTTACTAAGGATAGATCCTCAACACCAGCACTCGTTGATGCTACGGCGACAACGGAGTTGTCAGCCCATTTCGTGATAATTATTCCGTTGTCTTTGCAGACAGAATGCACAAAATGACCCCTTTTCTCTTTTTGTAGAATTTGATTGGAAAGAAGAGGACAGCTTTTAGGTATTCTGTTTTCTCGTATCGTTCCTGTCCCTCCATATTCTTCCTCACGTAAAAAAGACAGAAGGTTAAAACCCGGAAAGAGAATGTCGAAAATAAAGTGAAGGGGCAACCTTTTCGCATTCGTGTTCAAATCATCAATCATTTGAATGAGTGGCAAAGCCGAATTCTTTATCATACAGACTATTTTAATTTGGTGTTTTCCCTTGGTAGAAAGAGAAGTTTACAAGGTAGCCAGAAACCGTGCATAAACACCAGGCTTTGTAGCCGAACCTGATCGGCTTCCCTCGAATGAATAGCTTACACGAGCGCCTTCCAAAGTACTTGATCATGGATTCATCATATGAAAGTTGTTGCTTGGGTATAAAATATTGAATACATTTTCGCCTTATACTTTCTATGACAGGTCGAATTTTCCACATTTTATCACTTACATCTAATTTGTTGTTATCACTGCAGTGAAGAAACCCTAGAATTATTTCAAAACGGTTTCTTTTCATGGCATTAAAAACAAATTTATTTCTCGAGTCTGGGCTGGAATCCCAGTACAGTCGTTTGTTTGGTACTGAGTTGTAACTACTTAGAATGCCGATAAAGCATCGTATTTCTTCAAAAGTTATTTTAGGATTTGGACAAATTTTAAAAACTGCATATTTGTTGGACTCGTCAACTAATAGTTGCATGAGTTCATGATCAAAAAAATCTCAAAAAGTTAAACTGGACTTTGATCACAATGTTTATAAATATCATTGCGAAATGTGGCTAAATTTGAAGAAAGTTCCCCAATGATGCAATATTGCTTATTCCTACTCAGGTAGTCAAAATTCCTTGGATCAGTTTCAATTTCTCTGTCAACTAATCTCACTTCAGCTTCAGCACAAAGTTGTCGGGCATTTAAATTATTCGGATTGCCTCCATCCTCTTCTCCCGAATTCTCGTCCGTTACAACTGTTGGGTCTGGTGGTGCAATGTACACTGTGTCGGTTTCAGGCAGATTCCCTCCACCATCAAAAAGTATATCCAGGGCTTCTTGGACGGTAACATCTGAACTTAATATCTTTTCAAGACCTCTGATGGAAAAGTAAATATGAAAATAGAGTTAAAAAATTATTTGGGCAACAACATTTGATATCATAACTGCCCAGCGTGTCCATATGGACACGCTTAAATATTTTTCATTATACTGAAAAACTAAAATCTCTAAAACTATTTTTAAAAATATGTATTCATACGTTGAAGTTTCTCCATGTATTTCATGTAATTCAATTTCAATTAAAATAAAATCAATGTTTTAAAACAAACATACTCCATGTCGACGTCCATGATTTTTTAGCATAAAACATTTTCTGAACTTCAGGAAGCGATTACGGCGAACTGACCTGCGATAGACCGTTCCAACAACAGTGAGCATGCAGACTGATCTTTCTATTATATGCCACTTCATCATAATTGCCAAACTGCATCATAATAAATATACGCTATACAGAAAATGATAAAATGTTGTTGGTAATGCATGTCCATATGGATACGCTGGGCATTTAAGGGTTAAACATTGCAATTAGCACGATATGTACAAAACGCTCGAAGAAAACCTTTGGAACCGTTTTTGAGAAATTGACGTTTGAACATTCCTGCAAATGCGGAATTTTGACCTTGCTTTCACAGAAAAAATTGAGAGATATCGAGAAATGTTATGAAATTATTTAAAGCACTTGTACTCTTAAATGCAATAATATGAACAATTCATCGGTAATGTAAATTGTAACGACGTAAGAAGCTAGTCAAAACAATTACATTTTTGTAATTTTTGAAAAAGCAAAAGAATAAAGAAAAATGATGTTTATGGCATCTCATAGAGTGCATTGAGCACTATCCCTACCAAAAGTTAAAAAAAACAATTTCGAGTCGTTTTCGAAAAATTCTTGTTTTTTTTAATTGCACACATTGCTCTCAATATTGCGCGAATATGACTAAAATTTTCAAAAAAATGTACGTGATCTTAATGAAAGCTATTTATGGATAACAAATTTCATTTGAAGGAAAAGTCTCTTTCTTCAATTTTGTAGTTGTAGGAAGACGCCGGAAAAAAATTCGACCTTTTGCCATTTTCGAAAATTCAGAATTAACCATGAAAATCGGACCGATGATACGCTTATTTTGCTCTCTCCTGGCAACAAATTTAAAGACAATATTGTGGTGTTTGAGAAAAATTTGAAAATGTCCGGAGGGCTTTATGTAAAGTCTTCCAAATTTTGAAGCAAAATTTTCGAAATCACAGTGGCTCCAGACGACACAGATCGACCGGGGAATATCCATTTTAAAAGAAATCGTACGTAGGGTTCAAGCGCTAGTGTTGTTCGTAGACGGACGGACGTTTTGAAAAAATAACTAACAATTTTTCGGTATCACGGAACCCCAAAATTGGTATTTCCGTTGATATCTCGAAATCGATTTTCCACAGCATTACAGAACTTTATACAACGTATATTACTCTGTATATACGTACGTATACGATAAGGAAAAACAATCAAAAGGTACCAACGTTGTTACATGAAACTCCACATAGGGCACATAACCTGCAAACTGTTTACACTTTAAAAAAGCTAGACCAGAATTATAGGAAAACGAAAAATGTATAAATACGTCATGTAAAAATCAACCAATAATCCTAAGTACCTATTTCATTAAATTAACACTAACTTACTTCATATTTTTTTGGTTTACTTTTTACCTTATACAGTAGGGATTTTTGTGCAATTCTTTTCTACCTTTCTGTTTTCGGAAAAAAACCTGTGCAGAGAAATATGGTACAGACCCCTGACAACAAGTTACCAAATTGCCAAACTCCTCTTCCAGAATGAAGACCTTTGGTTGCATGATTGTGCAAGATATGTTGCTTACACATTGTTTACCACAGAGGTAGATTATAGTATTTTATGTAAAGATTTACATCACTGTTCCTAATCCTTCATAGCAAAGAAATCCAAATTCCAAAGACAAATAATAAACTCGAAAGTTCCTCCACCTCCTCTAATAATTAATAATCTACAAAATTTTCCACATTACTATCACTATCAACAAAATCACAAAACTATCTTAAAAATAATTTTGCTTCATTTCTTTCAGAAGATTACATTACAATATGTTCAAATTATAACAAAGAAACTTTTAGGAAGGGGCTATATTAATTCTACAAATTCACCAATTAATACAGTAAAACTTGTTCAATAGATAAGTTCCACATTAACACAATGTAACACTATGTTTGACAGGACAGCGATTTATGTTCATATTAGACAGATTTCCACATTATGCCCGTCCCGCATTGAGCAAGTTTTACTGTACTAGAAATATTATCCAAAATAATCAATCATCGTAAGTAGAGCCCGGAAGTTCAGTTGGCTTCGCGCCTCGGTCCCCAGTGAAGCTCCGAGCAGCGCAGCTGACGGAAATTCCGCCAGAGTGTGGAGTGGTGTTATCACTCGACTCTCGCGATCTACCCAGTCTACCAGTGTCTTATATACTAATAGTGCTTCGTAATTTAGTGTAGTGTTTTTCTTTAGTGCTTCAGTCACACGATTTCTTCGTCAAGTGCTAATACTTCAACATAAACAGTGAAGCCGCATCGGCAGGCCTTGGCCTCGGCCAAGCCGTAGCAAAATCAATGGCGCTCCTCTACAACCCAGAGAGCGCCATGGAGGTAAACTCCACCCATCAGCATGAAATCCAACCCCCTGGCTTCGACAACATGGGAATTCAACACCAGAGCGGCCATCTCAATTTGCAGTCTCTCGACGGCAGCTAGACGGTACAAATGTCATACATTGACTTGGCCACGGGTGCCTTCCAAAAGGTTAGTAGCCCTCCATGCAATGGCACAGTGAATGTGTCTTCCCATCGGAACTGAAATAGTGTTCGTAAGTAGAAACCTCGGTAAAAGATGTCATGCAAACAGCAATCCAACAGAACAACCTCTTAAAAAGCCCACCGAAGACGCAGATATTCAATATTTAGTGCCGGTCAATAACAAATTCACACCTCTAGAAAATCTAGAGAATCATGGCAATAGGTTTTCATTCATCGACGAAAACTCGTCAGAAACTTCCGAAAATGTGAAAATCCCCTCAATCTTTGTGAACTTCATCACACATGTAGCATAGTGTAATAGGGAAATAAAAAAAACAATGTATCAGCTCAGTTCAACTCTGACTACGATATCACCAAATTGATACTCAAGTTTACAATCGTCACGGACTTCAGAAAAGCCATTAAATATCTCATTCAAACAAAAAGAAACTCATTCATACAAAGACCCGGGGAATTCTCGAATCACGAGAAATTCTCGGTGATATTTAAGAACGTTCATGTATCCATCACCTATGAGGAATTACATCAAGACCTCAAATCGCAACACCCCTCCCTTTTAAGTGTCACCACGCTGTTCTCTAATAATTCTCTAATACCGGTGACTGCCGCGGAATTCGACGGCTCACAGAACATTGAAAACATTCTTCAAACTAAATACATCTGCAATCTTAGTGTAAAGCCGAAAAAAAGAAATAAAAGTAGAGGCCCTATGCAATGCCTTCGCTTCCTAGATTTCGGACATAATAAAAATAATTGCAATCAGGCACTAGCATGTATTTACTGCGCTGAAGGTCATTATTCGGTTGATTGCCCGAATAAAGAGAATAGTCCCAAATGTAGGCTTTGCATGGGCGCGCATAGGGCTGACTTACGTACTACAGAATGTTCTTACCACAAGAACATTTTGGAGTCAGCATACAAGAACAGTCAGAGGAAAGAACACGAAAAAAACAGTGACAATAATATTCCTCCACCTCTGAACACCAGAAATTCTTCCCAAGGAACCCCTACTCAATTGTTTAGCAACCTTCACGGAGAACAATTTCCGTCACTACCTACAACCCCACCATTCCGTAACTTCACTAGGTACAACAGCCCTGTAAATCAGTCGAGCTTCAATTACAATAGCAGAATACAGAGCAACCCCACACAACCAAACCAACAAAATAATAATAACCCACTTTTAAAATCAGTAAGAAATTCCATAACGTCGTGTAAAACTTAATCCCTCATTCCATCAATAATAAATACAATACGAGTAAGTAACATACTTTAATAACAATAATGTCAACACAAACCCTTAAAAATATATAATTCACGAATTCGAATGCTAATGGAATGCATTAGCTTAGATTGGAATTTTTTTCCAGATTTCTCACTTCTCCCCTGTCTCTTTTCTTCTCTTTCTCCTCTCCCTTTCCTCCTCTCCCTTTCCTCCTCTCCCTTTCCTCCTCTCCCTTTTCCTCTTTTAATAATGTATTAATATATTGAAGATCTCTACTCAGTCTTGTCTCCTTCACTTACACACTTTTCATATTATGAGATTTCTAAAAACTTTCTGTTCGATTTTTTATAAAAATTCTTTTATACCAATTTTGTCCTGGCAATAACGAACATACAAAAAAGAATTATCCAATTTGATGTAGTAGTTCGAAAGTTATGCGCTTACATACATTTCGGTGATTCATTTAGTTATTCATATAGTTTCCCACTCTAACAAATTTCCTTCTTATTTACTAGGCTTACAATGAAGTAGGGAATGCAAGTGAAAAGTTTCTTTCTGTAGAATGAATGAAGCAAATTCGTTGTGCTAATGGTAAAAAAATTCCTCGTTTGTCAAAATGTTATTTTTACTTAAAAGAAATCTCCAATTCATTGTGTTGATTTTATAACATTGAATCGGGCATATAGTGAATATGATACAGTATAATCTGTCTAAACAGAAACCTGTACAAGCCGGAAACCTGCCTTAACAGGAAAATTACTCCGGTCCATGGGTAAATAGCATTTTACATATCATCTTCCTTCCTCATCACTCTTCCGACTCTGACCGTGAGAAGGTGTACCGGCATGGCTTCTTATTCTCGCGCCTACCTACCCAGAGTTGGAAGTCAAAATCCCTCGAACAGACACGTATTGCTCAAGGTTAAGCGAGGGTATCAGAAAGTATCATAGTATAGAGGGTATCATAGTACTGGGTTTTGTGTTAAAAGAGTCAGCAAGCAGTGCGAATATAGCCAGTATGGTGTGTATTTTTCAACTCATAAGCTGTGAATGAAGAGTATTTAGAATTCATTTATTGGTGATTTCTTCTTTAAATACGTTATATGTTAATGTATTTTGGTAATTATAAAAAAAGTCACGTAATTACTACTTCCAGGGTAGAAACTTCAACATCACAAGTGTCATAAAATGGACTACCTAGCATAAAATGGAAACCTCCCTAAACCGAATTTTTTGTGTGCGATCGATGTTGATGAATTTTTGTGTGCGACGCTTACACAGATTTTACAGTATTAAAAAAAGTCGATTCTTCTGAGAGAAAACTCCCGATTTTCCAAAACGTGCAATTTTCGAGTATAGGTGTACCATCGAGGACCATACCATCCTCTATTAAAATACGATTTATTGGTCATTTTTACGTTTATCTCTTATAACCTTTCAGCTATAATATACCCCGTAGAGTGGCCTCCATCTTTGCATCAAATTGAAGCCATGGTTTTTGCAGTCAAAACAGCGGTCTCAGCTGAAACAGTATTCCGGTATTCCGTTTGGCGCTGGTTACGGCCAGATGGCAGCAGGCTGCGCGAAATATACTGTGTCCACTCTTCCTCTATGTTTCACGACCAAACCCCAATAATTTAGAAACAAAATCATAGCATGTAAGGATGAAGAATTGTGAAACTTTAAAAACACGTTGCTTCCTGCATCGGTTATTATCATAAGAATGGAAGCTATTTAAATGTTATTGTAGTTAGCATAACGCCTGAACGTGAATGTTACTGCAATAAGAAGCAAACAAACATCACAAATAAGGTGGCAAACATGAAAAAAGATATATTTTGGGTTTTATTACTACTATTTTTATCTTATATGTCGTTATCGAGTTATATGTGGAACATAAAGAAGTCATTGTAAATATTAGTTTTATGTTGTATAATTTATATACAGTTAAACGAAAAGATAATGCAGAAATAAGATGTAATACAAAAAACAAGTTGATTCAGTACAACAGTTCTACTCGCCATCAGGCACCTCTCATTTTTGACTCCAAAACACATGGCGGCCCCTAGCTCGTCGTGGCTGCTTATAGTACACAATAAAATAAAAATACTCTACTCTTCAGAAGATGGAGAACGACCAAGAAAAAAGGTAATGACTAACTACGACTAACGATGACTGACTAGCTTCGTGTTTTGACTGCAAAAAACGTACGAAGCTAGTAAATGGTTAAAAGAACGCTACGAAAATCCGTAGCAATTAGAAAAACCTGAACGACAAGGTTATAATTGATATGCATAAAATGGTACAATGTATACAAATAAAGTCTACGCGAATTATAATTTCCATCGTGCTATGCCAATATACTTTAATTTGACTATTTGACCCTACGATACACATTTCCGAGTTGGTGGCTAGTATGTGACTTTTGGTCTTTGCTAATGGTATACATAAACGCTTGGTCAACGCAAAGAATAATTTACAACGCACTCTTAAGCCAATTTTTTTAGGAGTTAGCACCGAGTTCTTTAGTGTGTTCCAAACTGAACGAAACCATTCTTTAAACTATGTATTATTGTAAAATCTATTACGCTAAGTACTACCATCGTTCATTCCTGTTCTTTTCCGACCCTCCCATTAGTTCTTGGAGTCCATTATGGGATAAGACGAGTCAGTTTATAAAAAAATAATTTAATAAGAGTTCTCGAAAAAAGTGTCCTGTTAATCAAAAGTAAATTGCAAAATACTGAATAGAAGAGGCGGATTTAAGGCGGTCGTCCCTTTAAGCACGACCCGTAAAATTCGTTTTTTCACTTCTAACATGAATTAGTTTTAACAGACTACAAAAGGAAATTATAAGTGTAAAATACATGTATTTTTTTTCGATTCGTCAGCGACTTTATTTAGCAAAAAACTTACCACGAAATGTCATTGCTCGAGTCGAAAAACTAATTGAATGTTCTTTTGACTATTTCTTGACGCAACAACTGTTTATATGTTGCACATCATGCGTTGGGCATGTTTTTCCATGAGAGTGACGGTGATTTTCCTGGATGAGATTCGGCTCCGACCTATACGTCGACTTGCGGAGCTTTCCCTATTCAGGTATCTCCAACTAGCGAGGAGCCGCCCCAGCCGCGACACGCTCTAGACTCACGACTGGTCTCCTGACATGTGTGATAGTGTAGTGCGTGTATCAGTAACGGGTGAGGCTAGGACTAGGAAGAGGAAGGAAAGATCGCGTGACCTTTTATCTTAGCCAAAGAGACAAGAAGCGAGATCACGTGCAGTCTACGCCCCGTTTGATAGGGTACTGCTCCGGCATACGCTTAGTGTTGATCGGAGAAACCAAGGAAAACTCCCGATCAGCCGGGGATAGCATTCTCCTCCAGACAGAGGCTGAATTCGACCTAATTCACTAGCTAGTATCGAAAATCCTCCCACCGTCGAGTTTCGAACTTAGAACCTTGCGGTCAGAGGCACTACAATGACATCATTTGATACGCTGAGCCACCACCGCCAGTTAGTATGCTCGAAATTATTATTTTGTGTTTTAACCCCTTCAACAATCGCGCGTGAAATATTAACACAAACGGTTGCACGGAATGACCGCCATGGCACTTTCCTTGGAACTCCTAAGACATTTTCAATTTTTCTCTCATTTTTTCCCAAAGAGAACAATGATTGTTCATAAAGATTGCAGATCGACCCTACTTTAAGTCAAAATCTCAGCATTTTCAAAATTGCAGAAGTTAATAATGTTTTCGAAATGTTTCAACTGTGTTATTGAAAAAGAGATTTTTTTCTAAAATCTCTTTCGAAATTAGTTTTGTTGTGATTTGCTATCTATTGCCGACTGAGTTTAGCTCCAAGCAAGCTCCTCCAAGCATCTTGTTATTCCTCCGGACGAACTGGATTGATTGATTGATTTTTCCGTGTTTCCGAGCGCGTCAACTGCTTCGGCCATTAGTCCCGTTAGTGTAGTGCATGTTTTTTTCTCGGGAGATGAGGGTGATATTCCCCCGCCGGATGGCGAGATCCGGCGCCCACCTACCGTCGGCTAGTTGGGTTTCCCCCTAACCAGGACTCTCCCACCAGCGGGGCACCGCCCCAGTCAGGACAAGCTCTAAGCTCCCGACCGGTCTCCCGAAATATGTGGTAGTGTAGTGCATGTTAGTGTAAGTGTGTGTGTGTAAGAGGAGAGGATAAGACAAGGAAGGGGAAGGATAGATCGCGTGCGGTTCGTGGCCCGTTTGTCAGGGTACTGCTCCGGCATTCGCCTGGTGTTGATCGGAGAAACCACGGAAAACTACCGATCAGAGCAGCCGGCCGCTTGGTTTCTCCTCCAGACAGCAACTAAATTCGACCTAGCTGAAAAGCTAGTGTCGAAAATCCTGCCGCCGTCAGGACTCGAACCTAGGACCTCCCGTCAGAGGCGCTGCAGTGACATCAGTTGATGCACTGAGATACCGCTACCGGTCTGGATGAACTGGATGTAGCGTAGAATTTTCTAGATCCCAGTCCTTCAATTGTAGGTTGTCGGCAGCACTCACGCGGTCGGGTCAGTGGTTAGCAGATCGTAACACGACAGAACCACAAACAAAAACCAGGTGGCGCGCTACACAGCATGTAGCTGGTAGAAGGGGAGGGGAGGCAACGGAACGGGCAAAAACAATTCCGCTTTCGGCTCTTATCAGACGGCGGGAGGGGAGGAATTTGCAATGCGCATCGCTTCCGCCCCTGCTGGCAGTGCGTCAGCTGCCAGCAGGGCCCCACCCCGCCCCGTTGTTTTACCGCCGAGTAGTCGAATCGCCCTCGATGGCGCAGATATGTGGAGAGATTGACGTAATGATACCGATGTTTACTTATTTTATTTTATTTATTTTTAGTCGCTTTTCCGAACATGGTCATTAGCGATCTCTGATACAATTAACAAAATACCTATTTATACACCAAGGGCATATTCTCCCGATGGCCTTTGGTCCGGTGCATTATTTTGATTTTTATTTAACTTTAGTTATTCATTTTTACTTTTCGACGAATTAACTAGTTGTTAACTTGACTCGGTTTGCCATATCATATTTCGCTCCCATAATTCTCTTTCATAATTCCCTCCGAGAGAATGTGTAGCTATATTCTACTGTTTTCATATATCCTTGCAATTCTCTAGATCCAGGTACGTTATGAAGTGAATATCGAGCGCCGTATCCACGGTTATTGCCTTCGAAATAGACTCGAAGACTATTGCCTTGCCCTATTGCTTGTTATTATAAGCAATAACATCAGTAAAAAATGATACTGCGTTACACATACTTATCATTTATATTAATTTGGCAAGTTGGAACTCCTTAACTGATGTTTGATAGAAAGTCATTATTTTTGCTAGCTCAGTACATATTCCACCTTTTTTTCAGCTTCATTAAACAATATTAACGTATGCCTACCAGCTTTTTTTAAATAATGTTTTAATATATTTTAAATCTTTTTTTAAAGGAACAAAAACTGTAAACAGTTGTAAACACGTTTTATCGTATACATGTATTTACAAAGAGCTCAACTGGTATACCAATGCTTGAAGTACGAATTTCAATATCGTACAATTCTAATGTTGACATGCTACAGGCCTTCTTAATTATACAATTAATATTTGTATTTGAAAGATTCTCAACTGTAGTTTAATTGAGTAGGCATCTCTAAAGAGCGATCTAAATCAAATGGACGTTCTTTGCTTTACAGAACATTGGTTATCTCCTAATGAACTTAGCATTTTCCAAATTCCAAACTTCTACCTCGCAGGCTTTTATTGCAGAGAGAGAGAATCCCATAAAGGTCCTACGTATGGCGGTTCCTGTATTTACGTTAGAAATAATATTGATTCTATCCCCTTGGCGGAATTAAATATGTACTCCATTGAAAATGTTTTCGAAATTTCTGTTGTACATCTTACTTCACTAAAAGTGATAATACTTTGCATTTACAAACCTCCAACAAAGAGAACTGCAGATTATATTTTGTTCTTAGAAAACCTGGAGATAACACTTAACAAAGTCAGAAATCACTCTTTTGAATCCATTGTTGTATGCGGAGATTTTAACATTGATTTTCTGGTCGAATCTTGCGAGAAAGAAAAGTTTCTCAATTTAATTAATTCCTTTAATTTAGACATTACAATTAAAGTACCTACACGGATCACACAACATTCGATGAAGGCAATTGATCAAATTATAATTAACAAAACTACTACTCGATATGAAGTTGAAACAAAAGATTTAGGATACAGTGACCACGATGCACAAATTCTTACCATTATAAGAAATGCGATCACTGACACAATAAATACACGTATGACTAGATTGTTTACTAAAAGTAAAATTAAATTATTCATTGATTACTTGATGCAGGAGTCATGGAAACGGTTTATAATACTGCTGATACAAACGACAAATATATTCAACCCTTTCATTTCATTTTAACACTTGCTTTCCTCTTCAAAACGAAAATTAAATATTTCACGGAAAAGCAATTCTTGGATAACACAAGGGATTAGGACATCTTGTAAAAACAAGCGAATTCTTTCTTTCATTTCTAAACGTCATGACGTATCTCAAGATTTCCTTATCTACTTTAAAAAATACAAAACATTGTTACGAAAAGTCATAAGGCAGGCCAAATCATGAAAAACGATCAGGATATTTTGAACTCAAATAATAAAACAAAAGCAATGTGGAATATAATAAAACATACTACCAAATCAACTAGAAAACCCGTAGAGAATGTTGTTTTAAAATATAACGATATAAATGTGAACGATCCGGCAACAGTGGCTAATCTCTTTAACCAATACTTTTCGAGAATTGCTGCCGATCTCACTAAGGGTCTTCAGGCACAAAATTCAAAAACAGACAGTTCACCCAAACTTTTAGACACAATGTTCGTTTCCGAAACTTCTTCCTATGAAATTCTCAAAATAATCGGTAAACTAAAAAATAAATATTCGTCCGGTTTAGATGAATTTACTAAGGGTCTTCCGCACATTATACACCCGTTAACTCACATATTTAATGCATCATTATGCACTGGAACGTTTCCAGATATTTTCAAAACAGCTAAAATTAAGCCGCTTTTCAAAAAGGCAACAAAATGAAATTCAAAATTATCGGCCCATTTCTCTTCCATCAGTTTTTCAAAATATTAGAGACTTTTTACGTACGAATGGAAACCTTTCTCAGTAAACACAACGCGCTTTCAGATTGCCAACATGGATTTAGAAAATCAAAATCAACGGAAACAGCCATATTTTCTTTTCTTAAAGATGTCGCCTCATCATTGGATCAAAACGAGGCACCTATTGGATTATTTTTAGATCTCTCAAAAGCTTTTGACGTCATTGATCATGACATTTTACTTTCCAAATTACCTTCATATGGAATTCGTGGTATTGCTCTAGATTGGTTATGTTCGTACCTTAAACAACGATCTCAGAGAGTTGAAATACCTTACTGGAATGATGGAACATTACGTACGCACCTTTCCGACTCCTTGCCCGTTGCATGTGGAGTTCCTCAAGGATCGATTTTAGGCCCTATTCTGTTCCTACTTTACGTAAACGATATGCCCTCGACGATTCGAAACGGAAAAACGGTTCTCTTTGCGGATGATACGAACATCCTTTGCAATAAAGAAACAGTAAATAGTGCAATATCAGATGTTTCAAATTGGTTCCGAAATAACAAATTAATAGTAAACGAAAAGAAAACGGTTTTAATGCAGTTTTCCATTTCGAATAAACAATTCTGTGCTCCATTGAAAATGAACGGTGTACCATTGACTGATGTTAAGGCAACAAAATTTTTAGGTCTCTCAATTCAGTCAAACCTTAAATGGAACGTCCATTTAAATGAATTGAACACAAAATTAAGTTCATTATGCTACGCGTTCAGAATTCTTGCAAATTCAGTCAGCCTTCATACTGCTCGTTGTGTATACTTCGCGAATGTTCATTCCCGCCTGAGATATGGCATAATATTCTGGGAAATACATCTTATAGCTCCCAGACTTTTAGATTACAAAAACGAATTGTACGAATAATAACCAAATCCCACCCACGTGATTCATGTAAGCCTCTCTTCATTAATCTAGGAATTCTACCATTACCGTGTCTTTTTATTTACGAATCAGTGGTTTTTGTAAAAAATGACTTGCTCAAGGGCGGGAATGTATTTTCAGAAAATGCCGAAGTCTATTACTATAACACTCGACGTAGAAATCATATTCATGAGGTGACAGTATCAACAGCTCATTACAAAAAATTCACATACAATACATGTACATTATTGTACAACACTTTGCCAGATGACATTAAACGATTAACTTCAATAGAAAAGTTTAAATCCCAAGTGAAATCGTTTCTGCTGCATAACTGTTTCTATACAATTAGAGACTATATTGAGCATCACAAGAAAAGTAACATTAATTTTACCAATGATACATAATGCATTATTTACCATTTGGACTGTATAAATGAGTATAAACAACCTGTAACAACTATTGTACTACAGCTTCCGGGTCAATGACCCCCATCTCGATCAGGTTTTTCGTCCAGTTTCCCTGATCCATTAAGCAAATGCTGAGATGGCCTCTTGTTTTGCTTCTGGACATAAATGTAACTTCATTTTCTGTGCACGTCTTCTAGAATTCAGTGGGAAACACAATTCTTCAAATTATCGTTTCCATGTTGTCGTGGCAGGAAGTAATAAGAGCCAAAATTTATTGCTTATTTATGCTTGAAAATAGATTTTATTACATGGGAGTTTTTTTGTTGTTTTTTTCTCCCTTTCAAAATTCAAAATTTATTGCTTATTTATCCTTGAAAATAGATTTTATTACATGGGAGTTTTTTTGTTTTTTTTCTCCCTTTCAAAATTCAAAATTTTTTGCTTATTTATCCTTGAAAATAGATTTTACTACATGGGAGTTTTTTTTCCCCCTTTCAAAATTCAAAATTTAAGTAGTATATGACTTAGTGTAGGGATCACAGAATTTTGAAAATGTGCACACAATTCACTTTTCCCCATAGCACGTCATACGCAGTTTTTAACTGTTTTTTGACGTAAAATAAATAAAATAAATAAATAAATTGATTGATTTTTTCGTCTTTCCGGGCGCGTCAACTGCTTTGGCCATTAGTCCCATTAGTGTAGTGCATGTTTTTCTTTCTCGGGAGATGGCGGTGATCTTCCCCCGCTGGATGGGGAGATCCGGCGCCGACCTACCGTCGGCTAGTGAGATTTCATCCTAATCAGGACTCTCCCACCAGCGGGGCACCACCCCTGCCGGGACAAGCTCTAAGCTCCCGACCGGTCTCCCGGAATATGTGATAGTGTAGTGCATGTTAGTGTAAGTGTGTGTGTGTGTGTGTGTGTAAGGGAAGAGGATAGGACAAGGAAGAGGAAGGAAATATCGCGCGCGGTCCGTGGCCGGGTAGGGTACTGCTCCGGCATTCGCCTGGCGTTGATCAGGTGAAGCCACGGAAAACTACCGATCAGAGCAACCGGCCACTAGTATTCTCCTCCAGACAGTGATTGAATTCGACCTAGCTGAAAAGCTAGTGTCGAAAATCCTGCCGCCGTCAGGACTCGAACCTAGGACCTCCCGGTCAGAGGCGCTGCAGTGACATCAGTTGATGCACTGAGCTAACGCTCCCGGTTCAACTGTAGTCCAAGCAGGGTTTTTTAATACACGAATACTCGAGTAACTGCATAATACGTATAGGACTTATACTATGTGTACACAGTATGCACAATATAGAGTATATATTAATTATTCTTAAGAGAGGTTTCAAAAAATACCCTAAAACATGTGGCGTAGCTTCCTATTAAGCTGCAAGACGTAGCCGACCCAAATATTTTATGAAAATCAATATATGCTTTTAATTTTTTTTAAATATCGCTTTATAATATATTTATTGATAATTTTCGAATGAACAATCGCATGATTCTTCTTGCTTTGTAGGTTTGTCATCTTGTACTTCCCACTCCATTGCAAACGTACGCGAGAGAGAACGAAGGCCTTTCGGAGCCTTCAACGCATGCGCAGAACGTGTGCCCGCTGCCGCACATATTCTGTTCACACGGGCTGCTTGGTTTCCCGGAAGGCCCGCCTAAGAAGGCCTTTCGGGAATCCTCGCGATCAGTCGGGGCCAGCGGCGGGCCCTCTCACGCCCACAGAGACACACACACACCACATAAATAAGCCCAGCATATCGGAATGACCAGCCTCACAGACGCTGAGAGGTGTTAGGAAACAGTGGGCGGCATGCGGTACGATTTCTGACAATCGATACTGTTCACACGCTATTCGTTTAATTCACACTTTTGAAGAGAAATGTTTTGTAGATGGTGTGAAAAATTTATTATTAATATTTTCCTTATAGACCAAAATAAGTACTATATTATTAATAATAAAATTAATAATATCTTAACGACTTCTGAGAGTGACGGGGACAAAAGAAGCAAAATAAATCAATTGGTAATTAGAATAAAAATGTTGCCCACCGATTTCGTTCTATCGTTTTTTAATTGTTTTTGCGGACACTGGAACCCTGTGTGGGCTACTACCCCTCACGGATCTTGTTATACGAGAGGAACAGTGAAATAAGGATTTGAGGACAGAGAAATAAATGTTTGTCCAGCATGGAGATCACTGTGGCCCTCGGAGTGTGGTGAAGCGAGGCCGCCGTGTGCCCCTCGCCCTCCGCCCGGGCCGCGCTTCAATGGTGTCCGCTCGCCACCCCTGCACCCCTGTGTACGCGAGGCGCCCGTGCGTGGTCAGAAAATGAGAGCTCAGTTGAATTTTTGCAATACTGACGAACACACTGAAATGTGCTTGTTATATATTATTGTGGGACGACCATATATATTATCGTGAAACCAGTCCGCTCAAGAATTTAAAAAAGATTTCACTTCTTTGTATCTGACAGGTGAGAAATTAAAGATAGTTCATCGCGTTTAGTTCAGATCAATGGCTGATGAATTATGCAAGTGTTATTGTTTACTATAGGAAATATGGCAATACCGACGACAATCTCATAGATACTTTGTTACAATCCCCAACTTTCTTTAGTAATTTAAGTTACGAGGGGAAACGAGAAGTTAAGACTATAGACCTACCTCAAATCTTTCTATAAAAAGGCAGATGGAAAAAATACTCCTAGTTTTAAAAAACACTGGTATGACACGAATATTCGAACCGACGCAAGTCATATGTACACCATCGCTAAGAGTGTACACTGCCGTAGGGATCACGGCTCAATTAATATCTGGCATTCGGAAATGAAAAAACTTACTTATATGTTTCGTTTAGGATGTTTGGACGTATTGAAGAAATACAATAAACAAATATAAATTTCTAAAAAATTACTCAATGTCAAACTACAATGAAAAAGATCTGACATCCCAAATTAGGGACCACGGCATTTAAAATGTTAATTTTTTTTGTTTAATGTACTGGCACCAATTTCTAAAGAACGGTTTTTTTCTGCTTCAAGTTATAGTAACAGTAAAATTTGGTGACAATTGACTAAAGTTCTTATAGTATCCACCGGTATACGAGCGAGTAAAATCTCTTTGTTAAGGACGGAGGAGAGTGTTACGTTAATCTGCTTTGGAGTCTATCCAGGAAAAATGATCACGCTCCGCTACTGTCTGAAAGTGTTCGGAGACCCAAGTTACTCGTCAACTGGCTATGAAAACCTCTTTCGTTTTTTGTTACATTTTAAATACAACCAGTTGGACCCGTGTGAATATTTCAAAATCAGTTTTGAAAGAGAAACCTCCTTCGTACTGGAAACAAACTCTGGAAATTTCTGGAAACAAAAGCTATGTTTTTGCATGAAAGTAAGGTTCTTTCATGTTTTTATGATAGAAATTAGAAAATTATATATTACTCAGAAAAAAAAAGTGTTACAAGGTGTAATGTGTTACAGCGCAATGTGTGTTGAGGGTTGCATGTACGCCTACTCTTTTCAAATAAACTTCGCAAACTTCTATTTTCTCTTATTATATGGAAATATTCTTTGACTATTCATCCAACGGACAGATTCTTGAATAAAATAATGTAGTCATAAAGCATTTATTAACATTTCAATTTGCAATTAACAATGCGACGTTTGGAGGCTAAATTTGTTCCATCATCAGGCACATAGAAAAAACACATTCTTTTTCAACGTTGTGCATTCTGCATAAAAACACATAAGGGCGTACCCAACACAAAAAGGTCAACTTTTTACGATCCATTCGTATATAATAGGATTTGAAAAAATAATGAAAAGAGAAAATATTCAAGCCAATTTTGAGAAAATAATTGTTTAAAAATTGCCTATATGTCACGCAGACATATACGAAAACAATTCATATTTTTGAAAAATTATACTTGACCTTATTGCAAGATCTGTATTTGAAGACCCCATGCAGAAAAAAACCTTTATCTTTAAAATTGTTGTAAGATGACGCTGAATTTTTGTATTAACTTTTGCAATTTACGAAAAATCAGGGAATGCAATGAAAATTATATCCATGCCATTTTTTAAAGTTCTTTGCGCTAACCGAAGACAAGGTTTAATTAAAAAATTTGGGGTTATTCTTGGAAAAATTGTGAAATTGTTGAGGTTTCCTGTAAATACCTCCAAAATTGAAATATCCATTTCCAACTCGCAGGGCTTCGTGCACAGATTGATCACGGAATATCGATTACAGATAAAATCGTCTGAACAGTTTAAGCTCTTGTACTGACCAAAGACAAACTGACAAAAATTGGGCCTTCAATCACCTTTTCGATTCTAATTAACTACAAAACATGGATTTTGAATATACGTGTTAGAGAATGTAATTTACTACATATAGGAACAAGATTTACCCACTTTTTCATTATCTCAGCAAAAAGAGTTTTTCTATGGAAAATCGTTTATTTCCAGACACGATTACAATTCGTTCTTTTCGTACGAAGTAAGGCGAGAAAGTAAAAAGCAGCTCTTCGGTATCAGGGGTTCCCTGATATGTATTTCCAGTTGATATGTATTTCCCAAGACCTATATTTCCGTTGAAATCTCGAAAACGATTTTCCCACAGCATTATATAACTCTATGCTACGTATATCATTCGGTACATACAAACATATGCTAGAAAGAAATCAGTGGTTCTAAAGCATCACATACTTTCTCGCATTATTTTACCTTACGCAATTTTCGAAAAATTCCTGGAGTTCAAAGAAAATGAAACCTGCACAATTTTTTAAAGGTTCATTCACTGCCTCTGTGGAAACAAAATTAAAAACAAAATTGAGTCGCATTTAAAAAAATTAAATTGCATTAACTTCAAACACAAATTACACAAAAACTGTTTCTTTTCAAAAAATCTTGCAAGGGAAGTGAGTAGACATCGCCCGAGAAGTATTCTTTTAGCATATAATTACGTGTTAAGTTTGGAAATTCCTGCTTCAAAGTTGTTTTCAGTTACCTTTTTATATAGTTATAAACTACAATATAGACTGTAGAGAAATAAATAACAAATCAATAAATTAACAATAATTAAGTTAATCAGTAAGTTATGTTAGGTTACTAAACGGTACAAAAAATTAAATTGTAATTTAAATTAAATAATAATTAAAATAAGTTCAATAAATTTAAATTAAATTAAATTAAAATAAAATAAAAGGAAACATTTAAAATAAAACACATTAGGGGGCGAAGGGAAGTGGGAATCGGAAATGTTAGGGCAGAGGCGTTGGTGCGGACGATTTTCTGTGGTGCTGTTTTCAGGTGCGGAGGAGGCCAAACACTGGAAGGAGAATGCCTGACGCCCGCGCCAAATAAATAAATAGATTAAAAACCGGATAGATTAGCATGTACTCGGCTTCTGACGGCAGGTTTTTCCCCCTTCAGGGGTTTTTTCCTCAGCCGTATCTTATGGTCTCTTTCCCGCGGCTTTGATGCGATGGAGAGACCATTTTGGGTGAATACCAGAATGCGAAAGGTTAGAACGCGGTGGAATGTAGGTATTGTAATGGCTTAAAGGCCTTCGGCCTAGCCACATTGCATCAAGTTTTCTAATTTGTCTGTAATAATTACATATTAAATAAAAAAGTAATGTACAGCCATAAATAGTTATATCACAAAAATAACAATTATCCGATTACTATTACAAAACATGCTTTCTTTTCATTGATTGGTAACTAGTGATTTTGGGGGGTGAACTGTTAGGGTCATTAGTCCCGTATGTGTAGTTTTTGCTTGGGAGGTGGTAGTAATCTTGCCCCAATGGATGGTGAGATCTGGCGCAGACCTCCCTTCGGCTAGCTGGGCTTTTCCCTAACCATGTATTTCCCACCAACGGGGCACCATCCCAGCCAGGGCAAACTCCAAGTTCACGACTGGTCTCCCGGCATGTGTAGTAGTGTAGTGCATGTAAGTGTAAGTGTGTAAGGGGTGAGGATAGGACAAGGAATGTGAAGGAAAGATCGCGCGGTCCGTGGCCCGTTTGGTTGGGAACTGTTAAAGTCATTCGCTTAGTATTGATCGTAGAAACCACAGAAAACCGCAGAGCAGCTGCCCACTAGACTTTTGTTTTCAGAGAGAACTCGACCTAGCTATCTGGCTAGTGTCGAAAATCCTACCACCGTCGGGATCCGAACCCCCAGGATCTCCCGTTCAGAGGCACTATAGTGACATCTTTTGATGCCCTGAGCCACCTCTCCTGGTTTTCTTTTCGTTGCAGGAGAGAAGAAAGTAGCGCGATCTCGCATCTGATTGACTCAAGGACAGATTGATTTGCCCTATCTCTATGGTGTTCAAGCGGCATAATGTAGGTAGTGTGCTGGAATGAAACATGACTGTTTTCATCTGCTCCTTGTTTATGACTGATGGCGAACTCCTCGATATATTCTCTCCGTCATCTATCTAGACATCAATTTAAACATCGATCTCTACCGCAAGCGATAAAGCATCTTCAGCATGTCCGTAACCTTAATGGTTAATCCATGTTTGCTTATTCTACTAGCGGCGTTCAGGGCCGCAAAATGTTAGTTCTGCGGATTATCTACTTTAGAGAGTCACGGGTGCAAAAAGTTCACAGCTTTAATGGTCTCTCCGGCAGCTCAGCTGCCTGAAAGCTGGGGCTCAACCGGAAATATTCTCGGAGGCAGCAAGAGCGGTTTATCCCCGAAGAGGCCCTGAGGGATATTAGGACATAAAGGGTTGTGCAGGTTGTCCGGAACACTCAAAATAAATGTTTTGTCATTCTAAGAAAAAGTTGAGTTAATTCTATTTAATAAACAAATAAAACTATAAAACAATGGCTCTTTCAGTCTGGCAGCTAGAACAAAATACCAAAAAATTGTAAATAGATTACAAAGTTCAGAAATATTACACAGTACACTAACTGATTTTCATTAGAAATTAGAATAATTAGAAACGTCTAGAGCGGAGCTCCTCAATATGGTTGCACAATTCCGGTAGAACCTAAAATTCTTAAAGTTATTTCATTTATTAATTTAAGTATGTTTAAAATGTATTCTCAAATATAAATAAAAATTACTATAATTAAAAAATACTTACTATCGCATTAAATTTCTCTTAATTCTTCTACTATTATATTGAATATCTATACTAGATATCGTGGATAGAGAATGAGCTCTGTACGTCGTTGGCCAAGTAGTTCACTAGAAACTGCTACCCAGTGGTGTGAACACTAATTTTGGGTGTGTCAAACAGGTGGCTTACAGAGAGCCGAAGCAGAGTAATGCGGAAATATAGAGAGTATTGATGATTATTATTCCGAAGGTTTCAAAAGAAAAATCAACACTTGTTACTTATTCTGGCTCACTAGTGAACTTCACTTCCAGATGTCACCCTTCAGTTGCCAATGGTGAACAGTGGCGGCCGGGACAGAATGCTATTGGTAGTGCAAGTTAGCGATGTGGCATCCATAGCAAAATATCGATGTTCAAAATTATAACATCGATGTTAATAAAAAATATCGATCGAAAATCATCGATCTTTTTAGACATCAATGAGATGTTTTAAAACTGGTTTAGTAATCTCTAAAATAAAATTCGTGAGTACAAAATTTAATTTTACAATGACCCTGTTTGTTAAGGTATAATGAAGATTGAAGTGCAAACTAAAAGTAGTAAGAACAAATAAAAATACTCAGTCTGAAAGCCTGAACGCCCGCAGAAATCTTAAGTGGTCACAGCTTCCTGAGTTCACTGACGAATAGTTCGGGAAGAAGCTTACGCCCACACTGTACGACGCCTCTCCATGTTGGAAACTCAAGGAAAGGCGTTCGAAATACCAGGGCATCGAGGTCATTCTGAGCTAGAGATAGTCAGCACGATGAAGATAGTGCTGTTGGTGCACTCTGTGGAGGAGAATGTGCACTTCTATGCCACTTCGATTGTGGCACCGTCTCGCCCATAAGAGAGCATACAAACTAACAAAGAGCTCTTGTTATTTATTTTACGTCAGAAACAGTTAAAAACTGTGTGACGTGCTATGGGGAAGTGAATTCTGTGCACGTTTTCAAAATACTGTGATTCCTACAGTAAGCCATACACTACTTCAATTTTGAAAACAGAAATTAGCGTTTTTTGCAAGGATTGTGAACAAAATGTAATAAAATCTATTTTCGAGGATAAATCAGCAATAAATTTGGGCTCTTTTCCATCATGTCCTTCGTCAAGAACTTCCTTCCTGCCGCGACAACATGGAATCTCAACATTATTTGTATAGCATTAAATGGATGACGGTGCTAATCCGTAGGTGGCTCAGAGGTTTAGAAGGAAGTCGACACATGGAACTGCACTTTTTGCGTTTGAAGAGAGTATTGATAGAGTTTGAAGAGACTAAGCACTCGTTCAAATTAATTATTATAAAGAAAATAATTTTTGCAGAAACGATATTTTATACATATTTGTGGTGAAAATTTTCTTTCCCTTCCTTTTTGTTGGTTGTGCCATGGTACACTCGCACTACCCTACAAGCCGCCACTGATGGTATGTGGAAGGTGGAGTGATACTGCCACATACCGCGATAAAACATTTACGACACTAACGGAGCTGATGACCATAGCAGCTGACGTGCCCGTAAACATCAATTAATCAATGAACACCATTATTAACGACGGCTCCTTGAGTCATGAAATCAATCAACAAGAGACGATTTGGTCACATACCCTAGATTTAGCTCCGTTGGGTTACCATCTTTTCACGTTCTTGAAAGATTTTTATCGATCTGATCAATTTTTGACCCCTAATTCGTCGTGAACATGGTTACCCAGTTTTTCTCAGACGTGAGTATGACTTTTATTTGATAATTTTACCATGGCCGCCATCCAATGAATGTTGTTCACGCACAATGTTTCTCCAGCTCACTTCAGTTTGCAATAGTTCACACACAGTAAGCCCGAGTCTAACCGGAGATAAAAGAGACCATAAAAGAGGCGTTAAAAACGCACTCGGATGTCCCTTTTTTATGTGTCTTTGATTTGTCTCAAATAAGACTTCGTACGTAGAGATTTAAAGAAATTTTAAATTATTTTATACCATTAGAGATTTTGTTGTTTTTTTAACCTTTTTTAGAATTCTAAATATATTAAAAAATATTCTAAATTTTTTTTAAAAAGGAATATTTGTAATTATTAAAAATTGTATTGAACCAAAACCTTGGCGTTACATCGTAGTGTATGCAAGATAAAAATAAACATGTTTAGGTTGTAATATGAGAAGGATTCTTCTATATGTAATAATATTCTATAAGAAACAATTTCGACAGTGCATTTACATGAAAACTTGTGAAATGTTTATCGAAGATGAAGTAATTATCGACTTATAAGCATTTCTAAGATCACATGAAAATGTTTTTTCTCTCTAGTAAGATGAAGATTAGAAGAAAATAACAACCTACATTATGCAAATCAAGGCTGCTTACAATCAGTTATTGGTGGCCAAAGCAATAAAATGCAAAGTAAATGGTAACAGTGAGGCACATGATGAGAGTGCTCTACTTCCTTTAACGGAAGCACGACAATACACAGCCCCAATCTCATCTTGATTTCAAACAAAAACGATTTCTAGAAGGAGAAAAATATGTAAATGTTGTAAATATAGAACACTTATTTTATAGAGGCTTCTTTATATGAATACCGTAAAAATGTACTGGTGCATATGGGAAGTTTTTTGTAAAGCCGCTGGCAAAAAATGCATTGCAACACGTGTTAAAATAATTTTTACAGACGCGCCGGACCAACAAAAACGTAATAGAACGTTCAAGAAGATCTCATCCTGTAGATTACGATGTAAGAAACGTTTTTTTTTTGCCTTTAGCCTCAAAAGTTTAGTTTTTAATGCCGCAAAACGCTTCGTTTAGGAGTAATTTAACGATATGGGTTCTCAGTTCAGCACTAACAGCGGTAACGGGAGGTTGTGACCGTAACGCTACCTTGTTAGTACAGTCGGCGTCTGTTGAGCACTCAGTGAGGGGCGAGTGCTTTTGAAGTGAACACTGCGTTCTCAAAAGTAATTCTGAAAGAGTAACTAGTTGTAAAAATATAAAAAAGTTATTTAACGTGCTCTGACCTCGGACAGAGAATCAAAGCACAGATGCAGGCCGTGAACAACAGTACGCCCGACCCTATGCAACAATCATTAGAATTTCAACAACTCATCATAGATCAGCAACATCAGCAAAGACATGCAAGGCAAGGCATCAAAACCCGGAGCGGTAGCTCAGTGCATCAACTGATGTCACTGCAGCTCCTCTGACCGGGAGGTCCTAGGTCCGAGTCCTGAGGGCGGCAGGATTTTCGACACTAGCTTTTCAGCTAGGTCGAATTCAGTCGCTGTCTGCAGGAGAATTCTTGCGGCCGGCTGCTCTGATCGGTAGTTTTCCGTACTTTCTCCGATCAACACCAGGCGAATACCGGAGCAGTAACGTACCAAACTGGCCACGGACCGCGCGCGATCTGTCCTTCCTCTTCCTTATCCTATCCTCTCACCTTAGACACACACACTTCCACTAACATTCACTACACCACCACATATTCCAGGAGACCGGTCGGAAGCTTAGAGCTTGTCCCGAGTGGTGGGAGAGTCCTGGTTAGGGGGAAACTCCACTAGCCGACGGTAGGTCGGCGCCGGATCTCGCCATCCAGCGGGCCATGATCACCGCCATCTCCCGAGAAAAAACCAGCACTACACTAACGGGACAAATGACCAAAGCAGTTGACGCGCCCGGAAACACGAAAAAATCAATCAATCAAGCGAGGCAACAAATCCAGGAACAGCACCAACAACTATTACAATTTCAACAGCAAGTATAGGACTTTCAAACGCAAGCGTAAAACAGCCAACGCTTCCGCCCTAGCAACATTGTACACCAGTGCCAACAGAAAAAGTGATCCCAAAAGATAAAAAATCGTTTCTGTTTCACGTTATGCTATCCCTACTTCAAATAGTTTCAAAGCATTAAACAATGAAGCGGAAGAAGAACACAGCAATTCCGCGCAAAAAGTTATTAAAATTCCTCCTATAATCATACACAAGCGGAAAATTTTCAACTGAATAAAAAATATTAAACAAGATTTCACAACAAAAATAGAAGCAGACAAAGTGAAAGTTAAACTTAATTCAGTAGACGATTTCAGAAATCTACGTACATTTATTTTTACGGTCATAAACAGTTAAAACCGTGTATGAGGTGCTATGGGGAGAAGTGAATTCTGTGCACGTTTTCAAAATTATGTGATCCCTACACTAAGTCATATACAACTTGAATTTTGAATGAAAAAAAACCCGCTTCCATGTGATAAAATCTATTTTCAAGGGTAAATAAACTATAAATTGTGGGCTCTTATCCATGATGTCCTTCGGCAAGGAATCCTGCCATGACAACACGGAAACGATAATTTGAACAACTATATTTCCCGCTGAATTCTAGAAGACGTGCACAGATAATGAAATTACATTGATGTCCAAAAGCAAAACAAGGGGCCATCTCAGCATTTGCACAATGAATCAGGGAAACTGGACGAAAAACCTGATCGAGATAGGGGTCATTGACCCAGAAGCTGCAATACAATACTTGTTACATATTGTTTAGAATTATACAGTCCAAATGGTAAATAATACATTAAATATCACTGTTAAAATTAATGTTACTTTCCTTGTGATGATCAGTATAATCTCTAATTGTATAGAAACAGTTATGCAGCAGAAACGATTTCACTTGGGATTTAAACTTTTCTATCGAATTTAATCACTTAATGTCATCTGGCGAAGTGTTGTAAAATAATGTTCATGTATTTTATGTGAATTTTTTGTAATGAGCAGTTGATACTGTCACTTGATGAATATGATTTCTACGTCCAGTGTAATAATAATAGACTTCGGCATTTTCTGAAAATATATTCCCGCCCTTAAACAAGTCATTTTTGACAAAAACCAGTGATTCGTAAATCAACAGACAAGGTAATGGTAAAATTCCTAGATTAATGAGGAGGCTTACATGAATCACGTGGGTGGTATTTGGTTATTATTCGTACAATTGGTTTTTGTAATTTAAAAGTCTGGGAGCTATAAGATGTTCCCCAGAATATTCTGCCATATCTCAGGCGGGAATGAACATTCGCAAAATATACACAACGAGCAATATGAAGGTTGACTGAATTTGAAAGAATTTTAAACGCGTAGCATAATGAATTTAATTTTGTGTTCAATTCATTTATATGGACGTTCCATTTAAGGTTTGACAGAATTTAGAGACCTAAAAATTTTGTATTCTTAACATCTAGATTTAGAGGACAATAGCAAGGGAAGTAGCATTCTATCATTAGATAGATTCATGTATATTGTTATTAGAGTGTTTCCTAGATTCGAAAACAAATTTCCAATTATATGTAAAAAGTGTCAAAGGTTTGATCACACTCAAGCTAACTGTAGACACACCCTCCAAGATGCGTTAGGTGTTTGGGTAGCCACGACTATTCTAAATGTTGGGAATCTAGAACAGACACAACTCCAAAATGCGTAAACTGTCAAAAAGAGTACACAGCTATTTGGAAAGGATGTGAAGTTTATCAGAAACTGCAAAAAAGTCAAGCAGATCAATATTACCAAAGACAACAGACATTTACAAATAGAAAAGATGCTAAAAAATAACTTCTATTATGACCAAAAGCAATTCCTTCGAAATCATCCACAAGAGACTAACCCAACGCAACGTCCTACCAATAACCCCTGGTTCACAAATCGCAAAGGCATAATTTCCAAGATTTCCCGCAAATGAATTCCAATCTCCCTCCAAACCAAGGACAGTTGATAATAGCCATTAGCAAATAGCAAATAGCAAATAGCAAATAGCCATTAACCAAGTATTAAACGCACTCATTCTACAAATTCAAATATTAGTAAAATCAGCCCTCGATAATGGACGAAAATAATCCAGAAACAAACTTTCTTAACTGGAACGAGAACGGAATAAAAAAGCCAGAAAATCAATTGCGATACTTTATAAAAGAGTCACGACATAAAAATAGCGTGTTTTTCCGAAACTCACTTGTTACCCCAAATGAAGATTTCAGTACGAGGCTTTAATATCTATCGCCACGACCCTGTCTAAGCCGCAGTAGGAGTAGCCATATAAGTGCACAAAGACATTAAACACACATTAATTAACAGCTCTACGAGCAACTACCTAGAAAACATAACAATAAACACCAAAATAAATAACAAAGACACAGACATAATATCGGCATACATTCCTCGTAATAAATTATGTCCTAGAAATATATACACAGAAACTGAAAACATCAATAATATAAAGTTTATAGATGACCTTAATAGCAAAAATAATACTTGGTGATGCAACACAACAACCCCCCCAAGGGAAAAATTTACTGAATCTAGCGTCCGCCCTCTACTTAAGTATTCTGGACCCAACAACCCACTCTTTACCCTTACAATAATAATATAATTCCGGACGTATAGGATATCGTCATCACACAAAATATTGATTTCCCCATGTATAAAAAAGTATTTCCTCAACTCGACTCAGCAGCGAAACAGCAGCGAAGTATCTAGAAATGCAACTTGATACAAAATTAAATTGGAAAACACACATCCACACAAAGGAACAAAAACACGAAAAAAAAATTTACGCACTAATTAACAAAAAATCCTCCCTTAAAATAGAGACCAGAATGCTAATTTTCAAATCTATAATTAGGCCACTAATGACGCAAACTTTCCCAATATGGGGAAATGCAGCAAAACATAAAAATACTTCAAACTATACAAAACAAAGCTCTAAGAATTATCAATAAAGCTCCATGGTTCATTTCAAACAAGCAAATCCACCATGAACTGCAAATTCCTAAATAAAAGAACACATTACCAACCTGTCCTAACTTCTTTTCATCGCTCCTCACATCTCCCAGCGCCTCCATATTCAACCTTGGACGCACAGCTGAACCGAACTTCATTATAAATTTACGATTCCTTAAAGACATTCAGACCACCATAAAATAGCTGGAAATAGACCTCAAATGTTGATAACCTCAATAGACCTCATTTAATTGAGTTGTTGAATAGACCTCAATCCATCAAATAATCATATCAACGATCGTTGTTCTGTAGTTTCAATTTACGTTCAAAAACAATTACAATTTACAAAAAGCATTTAACCTTTAACTTATGGAGGGCACCCAGAGTTAGGAAATGAACCAAACATTATGCATGTTTCTATTGACAACCATGAAAAACATGTTCGTATGTTAAACAGGAAGACAATAAATAAATTAAAAAAAGAAATCAATAAACGAAAGCTAAAGATTCAATAGCCGAGTATTGCGGGTTGCGTTTGACATGCATATTTAGAGATAAAGATACATTTATTTAAACTGCAATTTGATGTAACCCGGTGGCCGTTAGTTACATAAATAAGATAATAGATGTCATGCAAATAATATAATAATGCTAAAATTATGATGATAATAATAACAATAACAGTAAGAATAATATAAAAACTGATGGTTCTTAAAACATTAAATTTCATGAAAAAGAAAAGAAACGTCTATCATGTAAAGCCGCACTGATTGTTTATACAATACAGAACGCACTCCACTATCCTTCACTTCACTTTTCACTTCACTATAAAACAAAACATTTCCTTCGTTATTTTTCTGCTCTACAGTGCACGACACCTCACTTCACTATATAACTTAATATTCTTAGTTTACTACCTCATAAACTGAAAAATACCCTAAATTAATTTCCTAAATTGTTGAACACTTCGAGGAAAGGGTACAAAGGTTTTTGCATGCAATCTATTCCAATCCCCTATCGTTCGATTTGTGAAAGAGAATTTCGCAACATCCGTTCTCCGCGTCTTAAATTTATTTTGTGCCTGTGATCCCCTCTACTGATGAACGTAGGAATATTTAGCCGCCGTTTAATTTCTTTTTAAAGTTGGATGACCAATATAAGCATTATACAACGCGCAAAGTCTTGCCAATGTTCGCCTGTTTTCGAGTGAATCCCACCCTGCCGTTTTCTTGTCCCTTAAAGTAAATTTAGCTGCTCTACGCTGAATCCTTTCCAAATTCTTACACTACATAATTTGGTGCGGGTCCCAACAAATTGCTCAATATTCCATTATCGGACGCACAAGCGATAAATAAGCAATTTCCTTCCCGTTTACTGTACTATTTTTTAAGATGCGCAATACAAAATGAAGAGATCTCCACGCTTTCCCTACAACAAAACCTACGTGACTTTTCCAGCTTAATTTACTATCGAAATTGATACCTAGGTACTTGCACGAAAAAACTCGGAATAATGTCGTTACTTAAACGGTAAATTGTTACGTTGTAATTATGACCTCTGCCAAAAGTGATGGATTTCCTTTTACAGCTATTTATGGTCATGCCATTATTTTCCGCCCAGTAATATAACGCATCAACATCCCGCTGCAGCATATTTTCGTCTTTCGAATTTATAATGCGATATATTATGCAATCGTCTGCAAATAGCCGAACATTTGAAATTAGTTTAGTTCGAGAGCGCCATGATTTTTTCGTGGATGTTTACGATATTTTAAAAGTTATTCTGCTATTCAGGGCGGCGATGAATCCAACTTATCAGAGATAATTAAAATTGGTCCAGCCATTCCTGAGTTATAAATGGTGTAACTAACTCGAGTCTGTTTCATTTATTTAGATGATGCATTTTATCATATGTGATTGTAATTTGAGTTATAACAGTTTCTATGGCAGTGGATGAAAAAATTGAGACTATTCACTTGAAAACTGAACATTCCGAATACATTTTGGAATTACTTGTATTATTTTAAATACACGTATGATATACGCCTGGAACGAAGACATAAAGAATGACATTAAAGAAACTAGAGGTGTAACAAAATGGCATAGACTTTTTCGTAGCTAATTTTTCTAATTTCCTTGGTGTGGACTGGATTTCTTGTGGTCTTGCTCCATTCTCTGGTCAGTTGCCAACTATCATCGCCAAAAGTAATTTTATTTTACATTTTCTCAACGTTTTGGTTTCTTAATAGTAGAACAGAAATATTACTTTTAAGAATATTAAAGAACAGTAAAACCTCGTCCTAAAAAGAAATTTTCATTGAAAATTTTAAAGACGTTTTTAAGAAAATAGCGATTAAGCGGTAAATGCGAAATTTAAAGCTCTTTTTCACAGGAATCTATTGAGTTTTCGAAAAACTTCATTTGAAATCCATTGAAGTACTTCTTTCACAAATGTAACAATGTATACAAATCAAAGGAAGTGTGCATATTAGTGACGTGAGTGATATTTAAAAAATTACATTTCTGTAACTTTTGAAAAAACAAAAGAATACACCAAAATGAAGTTTACATCATATTAAACATTACAATTACCACTAACCATTGGAAATATTTGAAGAAAAAATTTGGTCCCATCTTTGAGAAAGTGGCGTTTGAGCGTTTCTGAAAATTCGGAATTTTGATCTAATTTTGCAGAAAACTGTTTAGTTTTCAAGGAACTCTATTTGACATTATTTACAGCACATGTACTCATAAATCTAATAAAGTGAAGAAATAGCGTCTAGTGGTGTAAAAAGAACTGCTTAAGTCTGGACAGACGTATATCCACCATAGAGAATGATGTGCATGGCAGGCACATGAATGCAAACAATATTACGAGACATCTAGCTAGTACCCAACGTGATGTTAAAAATATAAATATAATTAAAGGAGATGAGTGAAAGTTTTAAAAGGCAATGGACAGCATATATTGACAACGAAAACCTAAACTGTCACCTACACCCTTCTACCCTATACGAAATATACCCATTAGAAATGGAAGAATTGGAACTGGACACTGAAGAAATTGAAAAATAGAAAAAGCTCTGGGCCAAATGGTACTTATAAAATACTCATAAGAAAGTATCGAAATAAGATTATTTCTTTACATCTGTTGGAGAAAAAGATCTATACAAGGTTCCTGGAAATATGCCTATGCCATGCCTTTATCTAAGAAGGGAGAAAGGAACCAGTGCAAAATCTGTAGAGGTATCATTCTCTCAAAATGAAGGAGACAAAATTGACCCCAAATCATAACTGTCAGATAAAAAATATAGTAGAAGCGATACTGCTTAAAGAAAAATCGGGTTTCCGAGGGAGTGAGTCCTCTGCTGATAATGTGCTTATCATCAACCAAATTGTAGAAAAACGTAGACATATCAACAGTGGAGTTCGCCAAGGTGTAGCATGTCGCCTGAGTTGTGTAATATCTAGACGACACTACTAGAAAATGGAAGAACACTTTAACACTTAAATATCACTGACAACTTTGGAAGGAACAATTTCCTACAAACTTTAATGATTGCCGACGATCAGACGATCTCATTAACTGATGAAACATTCCAAACGGCACTCTGCGAATTGAATATAGGAGCAAAAAAATATAATTTCAGTATATCGAAAGCAAGATACGAAGTTATGGCATTTTCTGGCAAATTGCCAATATGAGCTATAGTATATGTTAAGAATAAACCAATAGACAGGTATCAAATCTTACATTCTTAGGATGCCGTTTAGCATACTATGGAGAAATAGGTACAAATTAAAAAAACTGAAAATTCAACCATATGTGTGATAATATAAAACGATACTTAAAATTATTTCAGAAAGGGAAACAAACTTTTTACATAATAATGACTTTATAATTAGTCAGAATAATACGTGCCCTTTTCCCTTCGTTTGGGGTTACAAAAAATTCTGTGAGCTAGAGTCGGAAGCCCTAGTAAAGCAGCCTAACTCGTTTTGTTTGAACAAATTTCACATGAGATTCGACGGGAGTTGATGAGAATCGAACCCGGACCTCAGTGGTAAAAGGCTACTAACTTCGCTATGAGCCACGAGGGAGCTCATAGACGACATAATTGCATTACATTACGAATTTTTGGGTTTTCGACAGGTGAAAATAGGTGTTGTGATATACAAATTAACACGAAATGAGGGATTATATGTGAAACAATCGTATCAAAGTCATTCACAAACAGTCGTACAAAATCAACAACATTCAATTCTTTTTATTCAAAATTATTACTAAGATATTAATCCTAATAAATTTTGACATAACATACCATCTACGTAATATACATCTCTAAATACTTTGATACAAAAATTAATTTTCTCTTACTCGAAGCTTTTGTTAAAAAATTGGCAATTATTTCTTCCATGAATTAATTTCTATAATGATGTTCCCATTTATTATTTTCTCCTTAATATAATAACACTTCCTGATCATATCTTTGGTTCCAGTTTTCATATTTTCATTTTTTGTTAATTCAATAGCATTCTTATTCTCTGAAAAATATTAATTTTATCTTTCTTGTTAAACATTTTTAAAATATCCTCTAAAATATTCTTGATCCATATTAGTTCTTTCATGCTTTCAGATAAAGGTTCAAGTTCTCTTTTTGTAGTTGCCAAAGCTACTTTCACTTGTTATTTACTCCTCCAGTTTATTATACATTAATTCAATAACAGTCCAGAATTCACTATAATTTAATTACAGGTCCAGAATAAGATTTTGCATCTCTTGTATTCTCCCAACTTGTATCAGTGTATCCAGTAAATTTTAAACTTCCTTTTGAAATTATAATAGAATAAATTGTTCCTTTCAGATATTTCAGTATTCTTTTTACATCCTTAAAATGTACTTCTCTTGGGTCTTTATTAAATCTACTTAGGTTGTTGATCCCAAAACATGCCTGATTTGGTTTGTCTTCCCCAAAAAATTTTCCTTAGTTCTTGATAAGTTTTTTCATTAACCCTTTTACTGTCTCATAAATATCAAAATTTGTTTTTAAAACCATTGTTTTTACTGTTTTACTGTCATTCATTATATCTGTATCTAATATTTCTTTTATATATTCCCTTTGATTAATATAAATGTTATTATCATCAATTTAAAATTCCATTCCTAGTCATTTATTAATAATACCTAAATCTGTAATGTCCATTTTGGATTTTATCTTTCTCCATATTTCATTTTCAAATTTACCAGCTCTTCCAACACATTGTACCATCCACATAAATTCCTGAGTATAAAATGATATTTTCTTTATTTATACGCAATAAACAAGCATCATATATGATCATTAAGCTTCTTTCAATATTTCATTCAATTTTTGTTGCATTTGATTGTTTCAAACCATATATACTATTTAAACATATACACTTCATTTTTTTTACTCATATCCCTTTGATTGCTCAATATATATATTTCTTCTTGTAATTCTTCATAAAAAAGCCTTTTGAACGACTTTTTGTTATGATTTTACTACTTTCTCAACTCCATTTTTAATAGTACCTATTATAATTGTTTCCGGTCTTATTGTGGGAACATTAATTTCTGTATAGGGCCTAATCTTTACCTTGCTTTCAACCATAGCCAGCAACCACAAATCTTACTTTAAATTTCATTATTGTTCCTTCTTTGTTCTTCTTTTCTGTATATATCCACTTACATTTAATTACATTTTTATTTTTGGTCTGTTTTTTAATTCCCTATATTCTGTTTCCTCATTCTTCCAATTTCTTGTTCCATGGCTTGTATTCATTCATCCTTCTGTTCTGACTGCATAGCTTCTTCAAATGTATTAGGAATTATAACTTCAGATGTATGATCTATTTTATTGATTTTGTCTTTTATTCTATCTGATCTCAAATTTGGGGTTCGAATCTTAAAATTTTCATTCTCTTCTTTCTACTTGTTCACTCGATATAGTCTCTTCTATATCATTTATAATACAATTTTTTCCCTACAATGCTATGCTCAGTTTCTTTTAATTCTCTATCTTGTTTATTTATCTCAATGTCATTTATATATAATTTTTTCATAAATAAATAAATCCTTAATATTTTATCCCCTTCTGTTCTTTTTAGAAAAAGGTAAATTCCATTTCTATTTTACATCTCTAGTCACTTTTATTTTATCGTTTCAGGTAGATATATTCTATTATGCTTCTCTTCAGTTCAAATAATATTTTATATTTGTTTTTTTTTAAATAAAGAGAAGCTTCACTACCAAATCTTTTGAAATAGCTTATATTCGGTTTTCTTCTTTTATATATTACATAAGATATTTGGCCATTTCTATAAAAAGAACACCTATTTTTTATATGCTGCAGTTTTATTGCCTTCACTCAGAAGATGTAATTCAGTATTTATCAACATAGTTTTTGGCATTTCCACAATTGTTATATATTCTTTCTGCTTTTCCATTACTTTCAGGAGTATAAGTATTTTCATGTTTCATACCTTTTTTGTTTTTAATCATCAGCTAAATATTCTCCTTCATTGTCACTACAAATTATTTTTAAATTTTTATCTGTTTATCTTTCATCTCTTATATAAGATGTTTCAAAACTTCGATTGCATCATTTTTCTTTCTAATTGGAGTAATAATTTAATTCCTATCAATCTGTCAATAATTCTAATATATTGGATGACATATCTTCTTTTACACGCTTATAATACACATTAACTAGTATACAAGATTGACACTCCTAGTAATTATTCTCATATTTTGCAAACCTAATACAGAACTTTATTATAAGATTCTATAAAATTTTAAAAAATTCTATAGAATTATTTAAATAATTTATTAGAATTATTTAAATAATTCTATAGAATTTTTATTTTTTTTTTTTTTTTTATTTTTTAAATCATTATCAAATTCTCTCTTTAATCCTCTGTAAGTTTATGAAACAATTTCATTTTCTTCAACAGGACTCCTTACTTCTGTTAATTTCTCTTTTATTGCTAATGCTCGATTTATATAAGCATCTATTGTTTCTTTCTTTTTCCTTTCTAAATTAGCTAATTCTATTTTCCAAGCATCATTGTTTTACCCGACCATTTCTTTTTTACTTTTAAACCAAAGTGTTTTAGAATTTTTTTCAAAGAATATTTAACAACCTGCGAAGCTGACATCGTTTGATTCATCATTATATTTCTTACTAAAGCGTTATTTTCCTTCTTTATCGGATATATCAATTGGTTTTAATGGGCGTTATTTTTAATATTTTCCTTCATAATTTTAAACTTCTTAATTCAGATTCTAATCTATTTGGCCGTATTAAATCATTTTCTTAATGTGAGTTCAGGCGATCAGGGCAGAATCCATTGGTATGCACTCTGAAGCTTCGGACCCCTCCTTCCTTTCATTTCTCTATATAAAATATATTCGTCTCGTAATCCACTTTGTATTATTTGTTTAACTTATAAGTATGTTAAAATAACGTACCTCAAATTCTTCTTCTTCGTTTAATTTGCACTTTTTACCTCAAAATGTTATTTCTCTTATTATACTTTGTACGCACTGCTATCACTTGTTGAGCTGATCCATTACATTATCTTTCTATTCTTATTACTTATACAAAATCAACAAAATTTAATTGTTTTTATTAAAAATTGTTACCAACAGTAAATAAGAGTATCTTGAAGGTAATATTTTTTCTGTTGTGATCTAGGGCAATTTTCCGTCTTAGGAAAAGTAAAAAAAGAACATAAGTCAGTCTTCTTTCCTTTATTATTACAGTTTTTAATTACAAAACAGAACGCCCATTCCAAAACTCGCATTGGTATTGTACAAGCAGGAAAAATTTAAGAATTCAGTTGGTACTTATCAAAAGTATTCCGTTACTTGTCCAATCAATGGTTAAAAGGTTAGTTCTGGGTAATTTTACGTATTATTTAATGAAACCATGAAGTCAAAAAACAATACGATTATTTTGTAAGCGTTTAACCAGCTCTTAATAAACGCCACTTCATAAACAAACCCGTATACTTGACTAGAAGCTATCCGTTATTTTACTTTCTTCTCCGCCAGGGTCGCTAGCGTATGCGTGCGCATCCTTAACTAGCCGAAAAACGGGCTGAGCTGCGCCACTGTATGATACGCATACCGAGTTGCCATCATGTGGGTACCAATTCGCAACTCTAGAGCAACTTTGTTGGTGAGATTGTTGCTGCGAATTTTTCAAATATTGTGGAAACTGAGCGGGCTAATGCTTTTCATAATAGTTTTGACGGCATACATGTGGATATTAGTGCGCAGAGGAAATCCCAATCAACAAATGCCAAACGATGCTGATGAAGATGATGATTTATATTGGGATGACATTATAGACGACCGTGAAAGTGATGATAATGGCGATCACAGTGGTGATAATGGTGATGTCAGTGGTGATGACAGTGGTGAAGCAACTGGTGAAGTAACAGGTGAAGCAACTGGTGAAACAACTGGTGATAACGATGATGAAAATGATGAAAACCATTCACCCCGTGATTTGCGATCTCGTGGACATCAACATCAGCAATCTCATCATCCTTCTTAAGCTTTATCTTTTACAACCATTGTAAAAGGTGATTATGGTGCTCAATTATAAATGAAAAGATTGTCCATTCATTTCCTTCACCAATTTTTTGTGCTAGACTCCCAGGAGATCCTACGCAATTCACATAATTGAAACACTAGTTATATCGGTGAAGTGAAATGAGTGGAACTAAAGTGAAAAAGTATGAAGTGGTTAATAATATTTGATTTTATGATGTTCTTTGCAGTTGGTCCTGGCATTTCTACCACAATTACAAGATTTTAGCGAGTGAAGACTGACTGCATCCCCAGTGAACGGTGTTATTTAGGTCGGATTTTACCTAACAAACTTTTTCAAGCTATAAGGTACATCTCCCTTTGTAGAGACAGTATAATTACATCACTTCATAAATATTACGGTATCAACTAGAAAGGTAATGTTAAAAAATGATGTAATATGATAAGATGTTTTATATTATTTAGATCCTGAGTGAAACTACAAAAAATGTTTCAACAATTAGCATTTAATTAAATACTAATTACATCAATGTCGATATTCATTGTGGCATCATTGGTCCAATTTTGAACATATTAAGGGGAGGTGTTAAGCTGGCAATGTTAAATTTTCATATTTTGTGACCCTTTCTCCTAGGAACTGTATTTACTTCATAAATCAAGTATTCTTTCACGAAAATGGTATATTCAGTGTGCCTGCTGAGTTTTTTGGCTCTACGTATTCAAACGATAGAAAATGTTTTTCGGGAGTATGATTTTTTTATATTTTTCACAAAACAATATTTTATATCATTTATAATTTTCGAAGAAGGAAGATAAAACACACACACTAGATGTGCTATTAGTAGCGCTATGAAAAAGTTTCTCTGATGTGATAAATAGTTTCTGATAAAATAAGTCGTACAAATACAAATTTTAACGACTTTCAAATTTAAAAAATAAAATTTAGGTAAAATAAAAAATTATGTTTCAACCTACTTCAGAAGCTCCCTAAACCATATGATTGGTTGTGGACTTTCACATCTTTCTTAATCCACCCGTTTTGAATTGTTTTAGGATTTTATGCGCTCTTTTAATTTTAAAACGTCCGTTTTTTGAAAGAGTACTTTTACCTAGTTGTGTGTTTAAGTGATTCGAAATACTTTACTTTTTTAAAATTGGTTATGTTAAATAAAACTACATTATCAACATCATTATCAAAGACGGATACAACATTTTTGAAATAATCCTGGATACCTCAGAAAGGATTTATAATTTTACCTAGTGGCATAGGAAATTAAAGCTTGTGGGAGTATCATTTTCAATAACTTTGGACCAGTTATTTGTGTGCCATATTAACTCAATTTTGGAACAGAGAGAGTGCTTTGGGAAACATTTGGTGGATATTTGATGACGGTGGGGTGTGCCCCGTGAAGCATCATAGGATTTCAACGCCCATAAAATCACCAGAGGCTTCATGGACAAAGAGAATATTTTGCGTTACATCACACGAATTCCCAGATAAACCAAACAAGCGAAAACACAAATTCAAGATTTCGTTCTAAATGGTTTTAGACCTTCCCTAAGTGTATAATATTTTCAAAAGTAATTGATTATTTTTATTGTTCAATTGTTAATCATAATGCTGACATTGTACATTATTTGAAGAAATGTATACAATTTCAACAAAATTTCTTTGCACTCAACATTTTCAATATTTTCTTTCATATACTATACCACTGGCTTCTTGTTTTATTGTGCTTAGAATTACCACTGCTAATTTAAAAATTAATTACATAAGAAGATTCCTCGAGATCTTGCATAATTTTCAAAGTAGTGATGGGTTCTGACCTTACACATAATTGCATATGTTACAACCGTAATAAATGTTGCGTATGGATAAATGCGTGCGCAAAATAAAGCAAAGAAGGGGGCAACATTTCTGGGGCCCCCTTCTCCTTTAACCTTTCTTTAAATACTTGTCATTATTTAAAAGATCAACACTTTTCCGTCTGTTTTTGGAATTTGACATGTATTTCTGAGCAATTGCAGGGTAAATCGACTACGACGTGACCGCATTTCTCGGAGTGGTTTCGTACATTTTTTTTCATACTTGGCTGTTTGGGTCGCTTTCTCATTTTTTGACACATTTTTAGATGTTTTTAAGTAGGATAAAGTTTGAATTGGCCACCTTTGAGGGATGGGTTCTGAAGTTTCTTCACGTTATCCCTCGAATTCGCCCCTTACACACTAGGTGCACAATAGACAACTTCCAAATTTTTCAGTTTTGGGAAATGTAAGAATTTTCCACGTATTTTATTGCATATTTTATCTATAATAAATTAAGTATAATTTCTTAAAGTATATAAAGTGAGTTAATTATATTCATACTCCATTTTCAAACAATTTTATTAAATTTTGGAAATAACGAATGTGTTGGTGTTTCGATTTTTATTTTTATTATAATTATTATTATTATTATTATTATTATTATCATTATTATTGTCATTATTATTATATTATTGTATGATGGTGTGACATCTGCGATCTCAGACCATCACTTTAAATAACGTCAAAAGTATGTTTTTGCATAAGAAAGAGATGTCAAAATTATTTTTTTAAATTAAATTGTCACGAAAATATCTCATGGAAGGAAATCATTTCACAACACCATCAATAAATATAAAACAGTAAAAATGCTCTTCACATTGTTGATGGTTATGACAGAGACAAATACTGTCAATTTACTTTTGTACTGCACATACTGTAAAACTGTTTTGTGTAATACGCTCTGAAAAAAAATATTTTGGTACATAATGTTTACTTATTTTCTGCGATTTAATAAAAAATGAGTTGTGAAAATATGTTTTGGAATGTCAAAATAAAAGAATAAATATCAATGAATATGGTAAGCTCTAATGAACGATAGAAATTACTTGGTAACTGATATTACATTGTAATTAGTTTTGTAAATTTCTACTTTTTACAATTGTCATTGTTTCATCATCATTAAATTTTAATATTTCGTAAAAATCAATGAATTGATATTTGTTAACTAATTACAATTAAGTAATTTATTTAAAGGTACATTTTGTATTTCAATATCTTTCAATAAAGGTTGTACTTCAGCAAAACTTAAATTGCATTTAATCATTCTGGAAAAAATTTTGTTTGTAAGTGAATTATAGGAAGGATTGTTCTTTTTTTGTAGGGCTTTTATCCAGCCAAAAGCCGGTTATCCTTTACGTCCGGTTGGGACGCGTATTCGACCATACACTAGACTAGACCAACACGCTTGCGGGCTCCTCTGATCTGTGGTCAGCAGAACGCGAGGCCCTCCGCGGCAACACATACAAAGTCAAGGGACAAACAGCCATGCACAAGGCGGAACTCGAACCCGCGACCCTTAGGAGAGAAGCGCTGAGTGGATACTCGCTCTTAGCCACGTCTTTCATCCACGACGGCAAGGATTGTTCTTGATTTTCATATTATGAAGCACGTCTTTTTATTATATCAGAATAAATTTATAACATTTTCATAGCATTAGTAGTCCTAAGTAATATTTTTACGCAGAATACAATTGCAAAAACGACTCAAGATATGTAATAAAAACCCGCAAAATAAGCACAACTTTGAATTGAACGCTAGAGAAATGCATGAAAAAGACAACGTTACCTAAATAACTACATAATTACAAGAGAAATATAAATTACATCCTTGGGGAACATCCTTTAACGGTTGAAGTGATGGTGTTGTCCACGGACGCGCGGAGAGTTCGACAGCTAAAAAACAATTTTTCGGCACCAGGAATGTCCAAAATGTTATTTCCGACGAAATCTCAATACCGATTTTTTTGAAACATTTCATAACAGTTTCTACACTGTGTATGCACTCTGTAAATTCAAGTATTCAAGAAAGTAAATCAGTGGAATAAAAGGGCTTTCAAACGTCACAGAAAGAGCGTCTAACTCCCCGTGCCGTTCTCCTTCCGACCAGACTGCAGCTCCTCCCCGCCTTCTTCCGCACCAGACAGTATTCATGTATTCTCCGTTCTATAAATCAAGAGTGGCGAGGGGCTTGTCACTAAAACAGCGACGCTGAGTCACAAACCTCCTAGTCTCAGGCCTCCCGCTTCCGTTACTGGATCTGGGAGGAAAAGTTAAAGTGAGGGATGCTACACGAACTTTGTCAAAAATCCGAACGAATTTTGAACTTTTTTCATTTCCAAAGAAATCTGCTAATTGCAAAGTCATCCTCTTTATGTAAAATACTTTAAGGAAATATGATTGATTCTTTAGTGATTCCTGGCTCGTCAAATGCTAAGGTCATTAGTCTCGTATGTAGTCCAGGTTTTTATTATGGGAGGTGGCGGTGATCTTCCCCGCTGAATGGGGAGGTCCGATGCGGACCAACCGGTCGGCTTGCGGGTTTTCCCCAACCAAGTATCTCCCACCAGTGGGTCACCGCCCCAGCCGAAAGAAGCTCTACGCACCCAACTGGTTCCCCAGCATATGAGGTAATGTCGTTCATGTAAGTGTATGAGTGTGTAAGTAAAGAGTGAAGATAGGACAAGGAAGATCGCGCGCTGTCCGGGCCCGTTTGCTAGGACACTCCTCCGGCATGCGCCTGGTCTTGATCGGAGAACCACGGACTACTACAGATCAGAGTACCTGGCCGCTAGAATTCTTCTCCAGATAGCGACAGAATTTGAGCTAGCTATCTGGCTAGTGTCGATGATCCTGTCACAGTCGGTACTCAAACCTTAAGACCTCACGGTCAGAGGCACTGCAATGACATCATTTGATGCTAAAGAACGCTTTTGTATCATTTTTAGGAAACCATCGACGCAGAGTCACCAAAACGCACTACTGATTGACAGATACTACTCTTTGGCGCTTCAATCCTGCATCAAACTGAATCATGACGAAACATTAGGAAGAAAAGTAGACACACAGCGTCACGGTTTGCGTATCAGACCGTTATCTCCAAGTTCGCGAACCGGGAGAGGTAGCTCAGTGCATCAACTGTCACTGCAGCGCCTCTGACCGGGAAGTCCTAGGTTCGAGTCCTGACGGCGGCAGGATTTTCGACAGTAGCTTTTCAGCTAGGTCGAATTCAGTCGCTGTCTTAAGGAGAATTCTAGCGGCCGGCTGCTCTGATCAGCAATTTTCCGTGTTTTTTCCGATCAACACCAGGCGAATGCCAGAGCAGTACCCTACCAAAACTGGCCACGGACCGCGCGCTTTCTGTCCTTCCTCTTCCTTGTCCTATCCTCTCCCCTTACACCCACACTTACACTAACATGCACTACACTAACCCATATTCCGGGAGACCGGTCGGAAGCTTAGAGCTTGTCCAGGCTGGGGCGGTGCCCCGCTGGTGGGAGAGTCCTGGTTAGGGGCAAACCCCACTAGCCGACGGTAGGTCGGTGCCGGATCGCGCCATCCAGAGGGGGAAGGTCACTGCCATCTCCCGAGAAAAAACATGCGCTACACTAACGGGACTAATGACCGAAGCAGTTGACGCGCCCGGAAACACGAAAACATCAATCAATCAATCCAAGTTCGCAGATTTAAACCCGATCGATGACGTGCATTTTTAAAGATAAAAGAAATCCGTCATAAACCTTCCTTCGGAGGGGAAGTATAGACAGCTGCCCCCATATTGTAGATTTCCTGTATGTCAATGTAGATGTCCTGTAGATCAAGCATGCAAAAAGCTCCTGAGACAAATTCAAATGGCCTGTACCTAGACCCGAGAGATACCATATTTCTCAGCTAGATGGCGAAAAAGGAGTAGAAAATGTTTCGTAATAAGGTAGAAGAGCAGGCCTGAACCTCGTAAAATAAATCTTGATTTATTGACTGACACACAAGCAATCCGCGCGGACGCACCAACCTACCACATAACTCGGAAACGATCCACTCGGAAACTACCACATAACTCGGAAACTTTGGGCCCTTTAAACTTGATTTTTGCGTCCCTGAAGGAACACATGCAGTTTCTATACGATGTAATCTATTCAATGACAAGATAATTGCAAAGTGTAGTCTTTTCTGCTGCATAAGTGTTTCTGTACTAATAGAGATTGAACTGAGCATCAAAAAGGAAAGTTATATATATATATATATATATATATATATATATATATATATATATTAATAATGATATTTGTAATTTTTTGGACTGTATTCTAAACAACCTGTAACAAGTATGGTACCTCAGCTTCTGGGTCAATGTCCCCCTCCGCGATCAGATTTTTCGTCCAATTGATCGTCCATGATCCTTTGATCGAATGCTGAAATGACTCCTTATTTTGCTTCTGAACAAATGTATCGTCACTATCTGTTCACGTTTTTTAGTGTTCAGTGGGAAATATTGTTTTTCCAATTACCGATCTCTGTGTTCTAATGGCGGGAAGTCGATTCCTTTTCTAAGGACACAATGAGGGATAATAGCGAAAATCTATAGCTGATTTCCCTTTGCAGTTTTTATTAGATGGGAGCGAATATTTTCTTGATCGAGTTTCGTTGCCCCTTGTGAATCAATCCGCCTTGGGAAAATGCTAATTATACTTATGGAGAGAAAAGTTACTAGCAAAATGTGAACGCTGATGTTTCCGTATCGGTTCATAAGTTTGACACCTGCTTTACAGGGTATTGCATTGACAGTGGAATTTTACGCTGGCTCACATTCACGAGTGTCAAATTTCGTATCGTTTTCAATGAAAGATTAAAATTCTTCAGAATCATGTTACAAATTATCGAGTTACTATCCGAAAAATTAATTTTCAAAGGTTTGAGCAACAATATTCTTTCGTAGAACTGAAGTGGAATCATAAAAACAGAAAATTAAAATCTTAAAAAGAGAAACTTAAATATTTCAGAGAAAAGCAATAGTACGAGTACATTACACAAAATAATTTTTTTAAAAAAATATTATCTCGTTTAAATTTGATTCACCTTCGTAGGATAGGGAACTACAACATCCTGTCAAAATAAACGAACTTTTACTTTATTTCTAAACATCAAAACGTTTTACTTGATTTCCATGGTTACTTCTGTAAATTCAAAAGCATTTCAAGGAAAGAAATAGCACATGCAAAAAAATTGAAAAATTATCAAGATATTTTTAACGCTAATTACAAAACGAAAGTAATGCGGAATATCATTAGGAATATCGTAATCGTGAGAGATCCGGTACGTATCCAACATTTCTCGAGAATTGCGGTTAATCTCACGAAGGAATTAAAAATCAAGATGATACATCTCCCCAAAAAATGTTCGAAACGAAGTTTCTTTCCGAAATTTCTTCCTCTGAAATTCTCAAAAGAATAGGTAAACTAAAGAGAAAATCAAAACTTAGATGCTTTTCCTGATTGTTTGTGATCCTGTCAGCAAATCCCCGTAAACGCACGTATTTAATGCATCCCTATGCACCGAAACATTTCCAGAAATTTTCAAAACACATAAGATTCAGCTGTTCTTCACAAAAAAGGAACTTGTCTTGTATTTTCCAAATTATTGAAGATGTATGCCCAGTCACAACAGTTAGGAGTGAAAAATTCTACTTTTTTTCGGAATATACCTTGTTACACAAAGCGAATATTGCAAACTTAATCACAAATACCTAGTAAGTGGGCATTCCCGTCTTGAATGCGATCATGATTCTGCCCTTATAGAGAAAGGAAACGTGTTTCACAATGCAGTCTTGCCAGCAGTCTTGTCAGCATTGTGCCAGCAGTCTTAAAATATATGACTGCATGTTGGAGGAAAACCACTTCTTTGACTTTAAAGCAACCCGCTGAGAAATTTCTGTGTATAACTAAACCGGAGTTATCCAAAGCACAGTGGTTGAGAATTTTTTCTGATAGACTGGTGTTTTTCAAATGAAGAAAACGTTCCATGTCGTAGAATGCAGGACTGACTGTAATGTTTCCCGCAAAGGTGTAACTAAGGACACAATAAAAAATGTTATCTTCAATATTTACAGCCAGCCAGCTAGACGGACAGGCAGACGGACAGGCAGACAGACAGGCAGACGGACGGACAGGCAGACGGACGGACAGGCAGACGGACGGACAGGCAGACGGGCGAGACGGGCGAGACGGGCGAGACGGGCGAGACGGGCGAGACGGGCGAGACGGGCGAGACGGGCGAGACGGGCGTTTTGCTGTCACTGGATTTTCGGGATCAAAAATCAACAAAACATGGATTCTGGTAACACCACATATTAGAAATTTTTTCTTCTAAATTTAGCGATTGAATTTATTCACTTTTTCATGGTCAGGGCCCTGGAATTAGAGATTTCTGGCGCAAATTTGCCGTTTTTATTATGCACACGCCGTAGCATTTCATAACTTTCTCTCTACTCCCTAGTGAGAAGTTGTTCGTGATATTTAAAGATCTATTTTTAAATAGAGATTTAATAAGAGAAAAGTCGCCATCTTCAATGGTGTAGTTGTAGGAAGGTTCCGAAAAAAATTTTTGCAGTTTGAGAAAATTCACAGAATTCTACGGAATTCGGATCTGGGTCATTTTTATAAGCATATTGTGATCCATTTTAGGAGAAAAATGAAATTGAAATAATTGAAGGCCTTGTCATTTTCAACAACACTATTCATTAACAAATAGATAATAAATAGATAATAAATAGATAATAAATAGATAATAAATAGATAATAAATAGATAATAAGTATAAATAAATAGTATTGTTAACAATGACAATGCCTTCAGCCATTTCAATCATGTAAATGTCAACTATAACCCACCACTAAACCAATAAGGAAAATGAAAGAATATACTGTTTTTTGGTATTTTTGAGAAAATTTAGAAATTCCGGTTGGGGCTGCATATAAAGTACCCTCATAATCAAAATATCCGTTTGAAATTCAAGGAACGGCGACATTCGCCAGATCGATCGATGAATTTGAAACTCCTGCTCACGGTCTAGCAGCTAGTAATTCACAGACAGGCAGGCAGGCGGACGGAGAGCCCAATCGTCGTAAACCAATGTTTCGGGATCACGAACCCACAAAACGTGGATTTTGACAACACAACGTGTCGGAGGAAGTTTTTAACTAAATATATAGAAACCAAATGTATCCACATCTTGGTTATCAGTGTCCGACAATATGATTTTTATCTCTCGAAATATCGCTTACTTTTGCCGCAGCATTACAATACATGCTCTTTACTAGGCAAGAAATAAATAAGACCAGAAAATTCATAATATTGTAATAAAATTTTTTAAAAAAATTTTTTAATAAAATTTTTACTTATCAGATTTCAATACAAACATTTCCTTCATTCTCTTCTTAGGGGGCCCCTGACAATTGTCAAGGTTGCATCCTATGACCTGACTAGGAAGTATGTCAAATAAGTCAAATAGAAAAATTCGTTTGTTTATAAAATGTATAATGATTTGTTTTATGAAAGTATTTATACGAATGTAAATTAAATATGAATTGAAGTTTATCTGCGTATTCCCAACAGTTTTCGTGCTGAAAGTGCTGTATGATAGATTTATGATATTTCAGACCACGTATCAATGAGAAATTACAGCAACTATAACGTTAAATGTTTTGAACCAATTTCAAATCTACGTCTGAAATTTTAAAGTGTTCGCGCAGCTACTGGTATGAAAGTAAAGCGTGACACTATTGTTGATTTTTGCAGCAATTCCTAAGTAATTAATACGGTTTTTATATGGTGATGACCCCGAACGCGGGGCTGGAGTTACCGCAATATAGTACACAACACACAAAAATTAACTTTGGCATTGCGAGAAGGGTGAATGTTAATTTATTAATAACTACTTTTTTTAAAGTAAAGAATATAACGTAACTCTCTAGTCATGCAATAGACAATTGTAGCATTCATTATTCAATCCATCGTTTAGAACTTCTATTTCTTCTTCTTTCATTCACAGTCTTTACCTCGGTAATTGTACAGCTTCTATTGAACAAGTAATGGCTTACGTGGCTCAAGACATCAATTAATATTACTGCAGTGCCTCTGACTTCGAGGTCCTAGTGTTCGAGTGCAGATGGTGTCAAGATTTTCGACACTAGTTACATAGAAAGGTGGGGTTCAGCCGCTGTCTGGCGATGAATTCCAGCGCCTGGTTGCTCTGATGGATAGTTTTCCATGGTTTCTCTGATCATACCAGGCGAATGCTGGAGCAGTACCCTAACAAACGTGTCGCGGAACGTGCGCATCTTTCCTTCCCCTACCTTGTCGTATCACCACTTCTTACACACACACAACACACACACACGTACATACATTACACTACCACACATGTCGGAAGACCAGTCGAAAGCTTGGTCTGGGACAGTGATGGAAGATACCGTTGGAAAAAACGCACCAGCCGACGTGCAGGTCGGCGCAGTATATCGCCATCCAGCCGGGACCTCCTCTATCTCTCCCATAAACACATACACTTCACTTACGGGACTAAAGAAGTAGAAGTTGTAGCGCCCGGAAACACTAATCAATCATTATCGTGTAAGTCACTAGCGATGCAGCATTAATACAGAAGGGAACAAATTCATCCACACACAGGGAATTTTCGTAATATTTTCATTATGTTGCAAGACCATTTTGCTACGCAGCTGTCTTGTTGTGAAATTCTATCGACTCATTGTTGCGTTATCTCCGTCTTCATTGTTGGCGGTGAATGATGAAAACTTATTAATACATTATAATATTGGAGAGAAGAATCGTCCCAGTTGAAAAGAACAAGGCATTGACCTTCCAGGTCCTCGCACCGTGTCACACATCAAAGAAAGCTTTGTTTCTTTTTCAAAAAGAACAATTTTCAAGTGATCCAGTGGCCTGGAAATTCTCCTGATCTAAATTCGATCGAAAATCTCTGAACTATCGTGAAAATATACTCGGAAAAATGAAATGTAGCACATTAATAAACCTTCTAAAGTCACTTGTCAGTAACGGGTTTCGTGACAAAAAAGATCAAAAACCGTGTTTAACTTCAGTAGAGTCAATGCATAATAGAACAAATGAACTCATTAACAATAAAGGATGGCATATACATTATTAGTACATGAAAATTTTACGTTTGATATGTTTTCCAGTGTGAAAATAAAAATGTTCTAAAAATGAGCGTGTGTTCGGATTAATTTGTCCCCTGCTGTAGTGCAAAGGTTATGAGCAACAATACCTGGGCTATTGGTGAAGTGCGCGACATATTGGTGAAGTGCGTATCAGCCCGAATCAGCGCCGACGCACCTGCCTCGCCGGATGACCGCCGCTTCTTCCGCCAACCAACCTCCTGATTGCGCGACCGGCTGGCGTGCGCCACCTGATATACTGGCTAGCGAGGTCCCCCGCGTCCTTACTCCTTTCGAATAGTTCTAGCTTACGAAGTTATACACAAAATGTACTTTGGAAGACGATAGATTGCAGCTGGCCAGAGAACGGAGAAAAACTTTAGTCAGTCCACACCAAGGAAATTAGGGAAATTTGCTACGAGATTGTCTGTGTTATTCTGTAGCATCTCTAGTTGTATCTTGGGCCATTCCATAACGAATCTTTAGAATCTCGCCGCCCCATGGGGGAAGATCACCGCCACGTCCCGATGAAAAACATGCACTACAGTAACGGAACTAATGACATCAGTAGTTGACGCGCCCGGGATCAGTAATCAATCAACCAAGCTATTAGATAATTTACTCGTACTCCAAATGAGTAAAATTCTGGTTATTGGAATTACAGATCTTTTTAAAAAAAAAACATTTCTATTATAACTTCGCATTGGAAACAATAACATTCGTCATTATATTCAAAGGTCTCCACAATTTGGGGACTCAGTGGGGTCATAATCATGACACAGCGGCCCAGTTATCATTGCAAGCAAATGTCTACTTTCATTTGAATGTGTTGTTAAAGCAAAGACGTGTCCTAAAATCTTTCATATGAACCTACCGCTGACAGGAGCACCCCACGGAAAGCAAAATCGTTTCCTTGCTATTTGATCCGCACGCAAGACCTTCCTAGCGACAGGTGAGTGTCACGTTGCGACATAGTTGAATTTCATTTGATTCTTCTCATTTCCTTTCATTTATGGATTTTTTCGGAGCAGATGGTTGTCTCAAATGTCAAATTCCCCGGATACGAGTAGTGTCCGAATATAATTAACTTTTATTTCTCTGGCTTAGTACGTACAAAAAATAGAGAAAGTCCTGAATAGAGAAGATCTTGAGGCAAAGAAAGGCGTATTTTGTGAGGAAAACTCGTCCAGTCAGGATGTCATATCGAAACTAGTGGCGCTAAAACATCACGTACTTTCTCGTCCGTATTTTCACGCTAAATTACGCGAAAAGCACTCGAATTTTCGAAAAAATGTGCATCACTTTGTTTCAAAATTTATCTTTCACGAAAAGACTTCAGTAAGGGAAAAAACACTATCTTTAATATTCTAGTTGTAGAAAGATCCAAAAAAGTTTGAACTTTTGCAATTTTCGAAAAATCAAAGTTTTTAACGAACATGAGAATTAAACCATTCTCCTAAACGTCCTTCACACAATCCAACAACAAAATTTAATAAAAAACGTTGGAACTATTTCTTGAACATTTTGAAAATGTCCCAAGAGCTTCTTGTAAGCCGGGACAAGCTCTAAACTCCCAAGCGGTCTCCCGGAATATGTAGTAGTGTAGTGCATGTTAGTGTAAGTGAGTGTGTAAGGGGAGAGGATAGGACAAGTAAGAGGAAGGACTGATCGCGCGTGGTCCGTGGCCCGTTTGGTAGGGTACTGCTCCGGCATTCGCCTGGTGTTGATAGGAGAAACCACGAAAAACTACCGATAAGAGCAGCCGGCCGCTAGAATTCTCTTCCAGACAGCGACTGAATTCGACCTACCTGAAAAGCTAGTGTCGAAAATCCTGTCGCCGTCAGCAATCGAACCTAGGTCCTCCCGGTCAGAGGCGCTGCAGTGGCATCAGTTGATGCATTGAGCTACCTCTCCCGGTCCTACTGTCCGTCTGTAGTCAATGTTAACCCATAAACCGTTCAATCAATTTACTTCAAAATTGATATTCCATGATCGATCTGAACGAACCGAGTTTCAAAGGGATATTTGGAGATCTGAGGGTACTTAACATGGAACCTCAACATTTTCAAAATTTTCTAAATAGCTCCAAATTTATTAATTAAACTTCGTTCTCGAATAGCGTAACGGACATTGAAGAGAAAGGTGTTGATCTCTTTCCGTTGAAATCGCTGATTTTTCAAAAATTAAAAAAGGGTAATTTTTATTTTGTCTTCCGACAGCTGCAATATTGAAGATAGAGATTATTTCCTGTATGCAATCTGTTCTTTAAAGTCAGATCTTGAAATACGTTCATGTACTATTTCTCGAAAATATGAGAAGATTTTGCGAAATTTTTCGCGAAATGTAGGCAATTTTAAAAATTTTATAAACAGTTTGTTTCTTGAAAACCACTCCATTTTCTCCTTAATTTTTTCTTCGACTGGACCATAAACAATATTGTGCTAGGCCCATTTTCCGCAAACGCTCCATATTTTCGAAAATTGCAAAAAGTGAAATTTTCCAAACCATAAAATTGAAGATAGATATTTTGCCTGAAATAAAGTTCTAATAAATGTTCTAAAAAAATAAGCTCTTTAAAAAGATCTTGTACAGTTTGTTGAAATTGCGAGTAGATTTCGCGTAATTCGTGCGTATAATCTATGCAATTATTTTTTTAATTTCTCAAAAACTACTCCAAATTTTTTCTTGAAATTTTCTCCTCGTATGCAAAGGCCGGACAAAATACGACGCTAGTCTTATTTTCAGCAAACTCTTCGCATTTTCCAAATTTGTTAAAAGCTAACATTTGAAAACTACGAAATATAATATGGCGACGTTTGCTTTTAGCAATGTGTGTTCTAAAAACCAGCTCTTTAAAAAAATATCATCTACAAATCTTTAAATATAAACTATTTACAAAGTCAAATACGCTAGGAATTTTACTATTATCCCTACTGTTTTACGGAATCGCCTTACAGCAGCGAGACAACCGAGAACAATTATTTGAATACTTACATTCCCTAGAGAGGTCAGGAAAATGTGCACAAATATTGGATCTATATTATGTCCTGAAGCAAAGGGGCCATCTCAGCATTTGCTCAAAGGATCAGGAAAAATGAACGAAAAACCTGATCGAGATGGGTCAATGACCCAGAATTCCAAAAACTGATATACAATGATACAATATTACATGCACACTTATTCTTTTAAAATTATAGTTCCAATGGTAACTCATTAAATATAATTGTTGAGACCAATATTAGTTTCCTTTTGATGCCCAGTATAGTTTCAAATTATTTAAAAACAATTGTTTAGTACGAGACTAATCTTTGGCACTTAAACTTTGCTCATTTTGCGATGTATTGTAAAATAACGTATATGCTATTGATTGTGAACTTTTGTAGTTAGGTGTTGATGCTGACAATCGATATGATTACTACATCGTCAATTAAATGTTTTGATTGAAAATATGCTCATACCCTTGAGTAAGTTATTTTTTTACAAAAAACACTGATTCGTGAATCAAGAGGCACAGCAGTGGCAGAGTTCATAAATTATTAAAGAGAGGCTTACAAGAATCACGTCGGTGAGATTTGCTGATTATTCATCCAATTTTTTTATTTAATCTAAAAGTCTGAGAGGTATAGGATGTGTTTGACCAGATTTTTATGTAATATCTCAGGTGGGAATGACCAGCTCCAGATAAATGTCTAAGCAGTTTCTAGTTCAATTCTTGAGATCAGATGTCAATAAATCAAATGTTGTAAGGACTCAAGAAAAAAAAAATTAACTGGAATTTTCGATTGGTAAGTAAGCTAAATTTGTTCACAAGAAGACATATCAAGGAAATTTTACTGACATTGAATAAACAATACCAATGACATTTTTTGTCGTTGACTACACTGTGTAAAATTGAAACAATCTACATTAACGCATCTAATTGCTGAAATAAACGTCAATACATTAAATATTGTGGCGGCACAGAGTTGAGAGACTAATGTAAGAGAATTCAAAAGTCAATTTTATTTAATAATCGAGAAGAGTTGCGTAATGCAAAAGCACACGCAATTCCTTTGTGCGTGTGTGACAGCTCAACTGCATAGCTTCGACCCTATCGGGGTATACCCCGACGTGTCGAAGGCCCGCTAACCGCGGCCGCCCCTTCCCAACCCGCTTCATGGCCACCGCCTGCCGTCTGGAGAGCCGTCTTGAACAGCCCGCCCCGTCTTCCGGAACAGTTGATGGGGTCCCCCCCAACGGAGATCGATCGATTGATGGATTGTAATTTCGGGCGCGTCATCTACTATGGTATCTACTATAGTTATTAGTCCCGTCAGTGCAGTGCCTGCTTTTGCTCGGGAGGAGGCAGTCGTCTTGCCCCGCTGTATGGCCAGATCCGGCGCCGACCTACCGTCGACTAGCGGGATTTCCCCAACCAGATATCTCCCACCAGCAGGGCACCGCCCCAGCCAGGGTAAGACCCCGACGGGTAGTGTAGTGCATGTTAGTGTAAATGTGTGTGTGTGTGTATAAGGGGTGAGGAAAGGACAAGGAAGAGGAAGGACCGGAAACGGTAGCTCAGTACAACTGATGCCACTGCAGCGCCTCTGACCGGGAGGTCCTAGGTTCGAGTCCTAACGGTGGCAACATTTTTTACACTAGCTTTTCAGCTAGGTCGAATTCAGTCGCTGAACGAGAATTCTAGCGGCCGGCTGCTCTGATTGGTAGTTTTCCGTGGTTTCTCCGATCAAAACCAAGCGAATGCCGGAGCAGTGCCCTAACAAACGGGCCACGAACCGCGCGCGATCTTTCCTTGCTCTTCCTTGTCCTATCCTCTCCCCTTACACTAACATGCACTACACTACCACATACTCCGGGAGACCGGCCAGGAGCTTGTCCCGGCGGGGGCGGTGCCCCGCTTGTGGAAGAGTCCTGGTTAGGAGGATACCCCACTAGCCGACGGTAGGTCGGCGCCGGATCTCGCCATCCAGCGGGGGAAGATCACCGCCATCTCCCGAGGGAAAAACATGCACTACACTAACGGGACTAATGACCAAAGCAGTTGACGCGCACGGAAACACGAAGAAATCAATCAATGAAGAGGAAGGAAAGATCGCGCGCGGTCAGTGGCCCGTTTGTTAGGGTACTGCTCCGACATTCGCCTGGTGTTGATCGGAGAAACCACAGAAAACTACCGATCAGAGCAGCTGGACACTAACATTCTCCTCCAGACAGCGACTAAATTCGACCTAGCTAACAAGCTAGTAATGAAAATCCTGCTGCCGTCGGGACTCTAACCTGGGACCTCCTGGCAGCGGTGTTGGGACTCGAACGTGGGACTTCCCGGGCAGAGGCGGTCAGTGACATCAGTTGATGCACTGAGCTACCGCTCCCTGTCCGGAGATCGAAAACGAAGTTTTTCTTATAAGGAACGAGACAAGAGTTCCCGAGAACGCTCATCAAGAGTTAATCAATAGACATTTGATTATATCCACAGGGAAGAAACTAAATGAGTTTTTGTCAGGTTGCATGGCCGCATCTTGGCCTCATAATGATCTTGGAAAATGATCGATAAGTTATATCTTTATTTAGGTAACCAGTTCAGTAAAATCAATATAATTTCACGGTAAATTTGGTTAAATTTCATTAAAATTTTGTTCTGTACTTTCACAATGCCAGTGTCTTCTACATTTCAACAACGCCCGTCCTTCCATCTCACTGAAATAGGTATCCAGCATGAAGCAGAGCTAGCCGGAGCATCTCTACCACGTGCAGGGTAATTTATTGGCATCTAAAAATCAAGCTAATCATCTCACATTTATTATTTAATTGCTAAAATATTGTGTAATTATTCATATGCTAAATACTACTCTTGAAGTGTCGTAATAGTTAGAGATTTTAAGTTTCCAATAACAATACTTTTCTGTCATTAACAATCAGAATTTTATTTGCATTTATTTACTTTACTACAAGCAGTTAGATTTTAAGAAAAAAACAAAAAAAATACAAACAATTAAGTATTCTTTATGAAACGAAAATAGATTAACTTGTGTAATCAAAGTAAATTTAAATGATGTTACATAGTGAGTTTTAACTTCAAATAATGAACATTGCCCATTTTCCATATTATATAAATGCATAACAATAAGATTAATTATTGATTGAAAGATTACACTGTTAATTATCAGTGTAAAATTTACAATAATTTATTTTTTCTCAATAATGTTATAATTTTTGTATTTATTTATCTTTGAAGCAATAAATATTGTAATTTATATATTATATGTACGTCATTATTTGTATATTATATATTGTATATTGATATTATATATTATATATTATATATTGATCATTGCAAAGTTGTTAACTAACTGTATTTGATGTCGTACGGATTAGCGTACTTCACCTTTGTTGTGCGGGTTGCCTAATGGTGCACGATGGGACAATGTATGCGGAGAGCAAAGTGGGTAAGAGAGACATCCTAGCACTTAGGGGAGGAAAGGGTTGGTAAATCATAAAATAATGAGATATAAATAAAAGAAGCAATGTCTTATTAAGGTAAACAAGTTTGGCCGTGTACATTTGAAAAAAAAACAACTGATTAAACAATATTTTACGACGGCGAATGATTGTTTATCCACAGGCCGTCGACATTTCCCACTTGAGAACAGTATCAAATTATGTTTTTTAATTCTCACTGACTTCATGTTTCCCCCAAAAATACTTCACTTGTTAATTGCTGTCTACAAATTTTAAAATAAAAGGTGCAAACGAATCCACAAAAATCATTGTCTTTACAACGTCAAATCATTGGCTTTCGACGTTCTTTTCAATTCAATATTTCAATGGCAATTCAATATTTCTGACGTCCATACTTCGATAATAGGATCCGAAACATTTGCAAATTATAGGTTAATGCCAAATTGTGCTGCCTGTACGTTAATCGATGAAAGTGATGATTCATTTATTAAATGCACACGCATCAAATCAGCGTTAAAATTATACATACTAATGATATAATATGGCGGTGATCTTCCCCCGCTGGATGTCGAGATCCGGCACCGACCTACCGTCGGCTAGTGGGGTCCCTAACCAGGACTCTCCCACCAGCGGGATACCGCCCCAGCCGGGTCAAGCTCTAAGCTCTCGACCGGTCTCCCGGAAAATGTGGTAGTGTAGGGCATGTTAGTGTAAGTGAGTGTGTAAGGGGAGAGGATAGGACCAGGAAGAGAAAGGACAGATCGCGCGCGAACCGTGGCCCGTTTGTTAGGGTAGTGCCTGGTGTTGATCGAAGAAACCGCGGAAAAGATTGAAGAAACCACGGAAAACTACCGATCAGAGCAGCCGGCCGCTAGAATTCTCCTTAAGACAGCGACTGAATTCGACCTAGCTGAAAAGCTACTGTCGAAAATCCTGCCGCCGTGGGGAGTGGGAACCTAGGACCTCCAGGTCAGAGGCGCTGCAGTGACATCAGTTAATGCACTGAGCTACCGCTCCCGGTACCTGGCATGGTGCGCTTCACAAAACATGATACAGTGCATTTTATTAAAAGGTCTCCTAGCTCACCAGTGCATTGTAGACCACGACGATTGATACAAGGTGTGCTCTGGTCCGAATGTCCTTGGGCTTTACCTCTGCATATGGTAAAAGAATAATGAATGGAGACCTTGTGGGGACAATCGTTTACATAATTCCAGGACAATACTCGATATATACCCTGTTAGACACATCAACAATTGCAATTCGCAAAACGCAGGGTTGGTACTATTTTTTAACTTTAGAAGACTTCCGTACAAATCTAAAGGTAGTTGAGAAAACTGAAATAACTCATAACACCCTTAGGTTATTTGAGTTTCCATGCATGGGATTTGATTTTAAAAATGCAGAACAAACATTTCAACTATTTATAAACAGTGTTCTCCAAGATTTACGTTCTTTTTGTTCTGCTTACATGGATGATGTTATTATATGCACCCACACCCTGAAAGAACACTACAATCATTTAAGAACCATTGATCCATAAATCTGAAAGAATGCGTGTTTGCTGAAACAAATGTTGCCTTCTTGGGTTATAGTATCACATTATCTGGTATCATAACACTGTCTCCGAAAGTTGCTGTGATTAACCTTGACCATCAGACACTAAAACCCTCAGAGGATTTTTAAGAATGCTTAATCTCTATAAAATATTTATACCACAAGCCGCTGCAGGTACGCAGATAACATTATTTTAACATCTGCAAATTTCTAAAAACAATGCTAAGATTTAATGGACCCCAACGTGAAAGGAATCCTTTAGATAGATAGATTTATTAAAGTTCGCTTTGAGCTAATGCTTGGTGGCAAACGTTATTGCAACTAGATATACGACAATTACAAAACTATTACGAATATTTACAAATATAATTACAATTACAATTAGAGATTGATATCCTAGTTATAATTAATTTTGAGTTATCTGTAAGTTGACTTATAGCTTTTCTAACACTTCACTCCACTTCACTTCACTTCATTTCACTGCGCTGCACTACACTGCACTCCCCTCCCCTCCCCTCCCCTCCCATGCCCCACCATACTACACTTTACTTCACTGTATAAGGGACATGACCATATTATTAACAATAATAACGATTATAATAATGTAAATAACTTCAAACCCAGTTAACAAAACCAGTAATAGTGTTAATAATTTTGATATCAATAATAATAATGATAATGATAATGATAATGATAATAATAATGATAATAATGATAATAATAATAATAATAATAATAATAATAATAATAATAATAATGATGATGATGATGATGATGATAAAAGTCCCAGTATTATTAATGATGACCTACATAGAATTAAGTATATTTTTAAATTTCACTACATTAGAAGGAAGAGTCTCTAGTGCTTTTGCAGGTAGTTTGTTCCAATCTACTTAGTACGATTCACAAAGGAGAACTTGCCTACATCAGTTCTTCGCTTTCTACATCGCATTTTCCTGGGATGGTCTCCTCTGCTTTTATAATCAGGTTTCTGTAATCTTTTACTGAGGTCTGCCCATGCTGAGTCCCCTTTGTGTCTTGTACATTACGCATAAACGTGCCCGTTCCCGTCTCTTAGATAAGGGTTCCCATTCATCTCGTCCATCAACGCGTCCATGATTTACAAATTTTCCGGCCCGTTTTTGAATTTTATCTAACGCCTCGATTTGCACTTTTCTGCACGGGTCCCAGCAGGCCGCTCCGTACTCTAAAATAAGACGTACAAGTGTAGATTATGCCAAGGATCGGGCATTCAAACTTATGTTTTTTAGAATGCGCATTACAAAGGGCAGCGCCCTCCATGATTTTTTGACCATATAGTTAAAATTATCCGACCAACCCAAGTCGCTATGCAGGCCCAAACCCAAATACGTACAGTTTTTTACACGCGGTATATCATTAGTTCCTGACTTGTAATTCGAGTGTACATTCGAGCAAGATTTGGTAAAACAAATGAATTTACTCTTTTCCGGATTTAACGCCCAGTTCTATAAACAGTTAAGATCGTTCTGTAAAATATTTTCATCCGAAGACGCGCCAATACTCCTATATGTTATGCAATCATCGGCGAAAAGTCTAACTTTCGATTTTATTCCAGTTGCAATATCATTAATAAACTTTAAGAATAGCAATGGCCCTAACACACTCCCCTGGGGTACTCCAGAGGTTAAATCGGCTTTCGATGAGTGTTTATCACCTATTCTGACTGCTTGAGTTCGTCCCGTAAGAAATTCTTTTATCCACAAGACTATTCAATGATCTAATCCAGTTTTTGACAGTTTTTCAATTAAAAGGCCATGTGGAACCAGGTCAAATGCTTTAGAAAAGTCTAATATTACTGCATCGACCCTACTCCCTTCGTCCAATGAATCTGCTATGTCCTGATATAAAGAAATAGTCTGGTTGTCGCACGAATAGCTAGGACGAAAACCGTGTTGATTTCAAATATGTAAAGACTCACTCGTTAACGCTGCTACTTTAGCACATCACAAAGTAATTTGCCTTCACTTTGTGCAGGTGCTTCTTCAATGGCCATAGACGCAGTTCTTCAATAACAATTTGATTCAAAATGAAAACCTCTTGGGTACTTTTCAAAAACATTATCTAATGCACAAGTACAGTGACCAATATATTATCGAGAAATACTGGGTATATACGCTGCTTTACAATATCTTCGATGTGAATTGGAAGGACATTTTACCATTTTTACCGATCATTGTCATTTTAATATCAACAAAAGAATCCTGTGCAGGTAAATTTAAATTATTTTTATTTTAGTTTTTTACCAGCGACATACAGATTGCCAAAGGAGAAAATAACATTGTAGCTGCCTCTTTCACGATCTGATATTGATGTTGATGCTATTACCTGTTCATTTTTAAATTATCAGCATTTAGATACGTTATAAGAGGACGATGAAGAGTTGCATTCATTACACTTCTCTACAACAACGTCGCTTCAACTGTAACATATGCGTATTCCAGATTGTAATATTTTGGTGTGACAACAGTTTACTACAATCTCGATCTTTTATAGGCTTTGTATAGGCGTGCTGTTTTTAACATGATCCACAATATAGATCATTCTTGTGTACGAAATACTATGAAACTGAGTGCAGAGAGATTTTTACGGACATACGTGAAACGGGATTGTACTGCATAGACCAGAGCGTGTCCAATATGCTCCATGTAACAAGACTGTTCGATATGTTAATGCCCCACCTCATTATTTCTAACAGGAAAATATCGTTTTTGATAGATGGATATTATTGTACCACTTCCTCTTTCTTACGGTTATAAGTATTGTTTAATTATCACTAAGAGATTTTTCCGTTTTCCAGAAGTTATGGATTTGAAACCCATCACCGCTGAGATGATAGTACTCACATTAATTCATCATTGGATTGCACGGTTCGGTATCCCACAGATCATCACTACAGCGTGGAAAGGTTCAATAGATCATTGATCTCCGCTTTCGATGCGTTGTAACTTCTTCTTCTTCTTTATCTATTCAGTTATCTATTATATTACTGGCAAATCAATGCGTGTTTAAAGCTTAATTAAATGCATCATGCGTAGAATTACATACGGACAAACATTACACTTGCCATACGATTGCTTTAATACAATAAAAACTTACAGTTCAAATTGTACTAATCTTCAGAATACCATTGTATCATTACGCAATATTTTACAAGATTACTACCTACGTACTAGTAAAGAAAAGTACTCCACGGGGTATTTTGTACATAAAGATTTGCATACATATTCACATGTATATCTTCCGACAGAAGTTCTAGGGCCCAAGTTATCCCCTCCTTACTGAAGACCATATCCGGTTCTCTCAAGAATAAGTAAAAACTGTACGAATTAAAATTGATTCGAAGAATAGTAATGTATCCAGACAGATGCAAGCCTGCTTTTCATTTATTCATTTATTTATTTAGTCATAAACAGTCAAAAACTATATGTGACTTATGGAGGGAGAAAATCATCTGCGCACGCTTTCTTGAGTTTCAAAATCCCTTCCCAATTATGTAACTATTAATAGTTGAAAGATGAAATAATAATTGTAATAATAATAATTGTAATAATAATAATAATAATAATAATAATAATAATAATAATAATAAATTAAAAAACCGACAGATTAACATTTCAAAATCTAGATATTTTCGTTGCCGAATTATAGAAAACTTATTTATAACGGCAAACGAACGGATTTGATTTTTCTCTGTTTCTAACAAAAAGAAACTCACACTAAGCTCTACTACCACTACAAGCAAAAGGAAAGCTCAACAAAACGTGCGCGTAGTGCAGCTACATTTACGTCCAGAAGCGAATCAAGGGGCCATCTCAGCATTTGCTCAATGGATCAGGGAAACTGGACAAAAACCCGATAGAGATGGGAGTCACTGACCCGGAAACTGAAGTACATTACTTGTTACATGCATTTAAGTCTTTTTTAGAAATTATATAATGTAAATGTATACTAATTCATTGTACTATATCATTGTTTTGTAAAATTAGATATTATTTTTCTTTTTGACGATCAGTATAGTCTAATTGTATATAAACAGTTTTGCAGCAGAAAAGATTTTACTTTTAACTTAAATTTGTGTACCAATTTTAATTGTTTAATTTCATCTGGCAATGCATTGCAAAGTAACGTACTTGTATTATATGTGAATTTCTTGTAGTGAGCTGTTGATACTGACACTTGATGAACATGATTTCTACGTCGAGTGTTGTAACTATAAGTATCAGTGTTACATGAAAATAAGTTACCACCGTTAAGTAAGTCAGTTTTGACAAATACTACAGATTCCTAAATAAATAGGCAAGTCAATAGTAAGATACCAAGCTCAATGAAAAGAGGCTTGCAGGAATCACGTGGATGGCATTTTTTCATTATTCGGATAATTTTCATTTGCAATCTAAATGTCTAGGTACTAAAGAATAAGCTTCACCAGAATAAGCTTCACCAGAACGTGCCGCCCAAAACACGAACATTGTAATCTCGACTCTGCCCTTCTGGTACAACAAACCAACACTGTGCAAAGAAATTAGACACGCAAACAACAAATTAAAACTGCATCTGAGAGGCACACATGTTAAATTATTTGAGCTTAACTTTCTCTCAGAAAAACACTTCACCCGGCATGGTCTTCACTTGAACCTTGTCGCAAAACATGCACTCGGTAGCGAACTTGCCAAACACATCCTTACACCTCAGCAGTATCCTATCCAAGATTCATCCCCACCTACATCTCCTAGTTCTCTTCCATCCTCCGGAACCCCTTTGGACCCAATTACCTTATCCCCTGAACCTAATCCTGGTACTACCTCTCCCATTATTCATTCCCCTACATCTGTAACCCCTCCTTCCTCACCTCCTAACACTGCTGGGACACGATACTTCCTTCGACCACGCACTCGAGGTAAAAATGAGATAAATAAATAGCAACTACAGTCAGATGCAGCAGAAAAGCATCCGTGTAGGTACATGCAAAAGATTCAAATAATGCATCATAATGTGCAATCTCTTTCAAATAAAATTGAATTTATCGAGGCAGCATTAGAGTGTGATCTCAGTCAAATATATGTTCTTTGCTTTACAGAACATTGGTTATCTCATAATGATCTAAACACACTCCAAATTCCTAGTTTTTACCTTGCAGGATCTTATTGTAGAGCAAGGGAATCAAATAAAGGCCCTGCTTACGGAGGTTCGTGTATTTATGTAAGAAATAATATTGATTCTACCTCCTTGTCAGAATTCAATTTATATGCAGTTGAAAAAGTTTTTGAAATAACAGTTGTACATCTTACTACGCTCAAAATTATCTTACTTTGCATCTACAGACCTCCAACAAAGCAAGCTTTAGATTATTTCAATTTCGTAGAAAATCTAGAGATAACTCTGAACAAAATTAGTCATCTCTCTTTTAAATCCATTGTTGTATGTGGAGATTTCAATATTGATTTTCTGAGCGAATCCACAAAAAGAGCAGTTTCTCAATTTAATTCATTCTTTTAATTTAGATATTACAGTGAACGTACCTACACGGAATACTCTTAAATCACAAACAGCAATAGATCAAATTATAATTAAAAAACCACAACTAGATATGAAATAATAACGAATAATCTAGGTTACAGTGACCATGATGCACAAATTCTTACAATTACTAATAACATGAATACTGACACAATAAATAAAACACGCATGTGCAGAGCATTTCCTATTAAAAGAGAAATTAAACATTTCCGAAAAAGTAATACTTGGATCACAAAGGAATTAGAACATCGTGTAAAATAAACGTACTTCTACTTTATTTCTAAACGTCATGACGTATCTCAAGATTTCCTTATCTACTTTAAAAAATACAAAACATTGTTACGAAAAGTCATAAGGCAGGCTAAAATCATGAAAAACGATCAGGATATTTTGAACTCAAATAATAAAACTAAAGCAATGTGGAATATAATAAAAAATACTACAAAATTAACTAGAAAACCCGTAGAGAATGTTGTTTTAAAATATAACGATATAAATGTGAACGATCCGGCAACAGTGGCTAATCTCTTTAACCAATACTTTTCGAGAATTGCTGCCGATCTCACTAAGGGTCTTCAGGCACAAAATTCAAAAACAGACAGTTCACCCAAAATTTTTGACACAATGTTCGTTTCCGAAACTTCTTCCTATGAAATTCTCAAAATAATCGGTAAACTAAAAAATAAATATTCGTCCGGTTTAGATGAATTCCTGGATTCTTTGTTAAAGACTTGTGCGTATGCCATTATACATCCGTTAACTCACATATTTCATGCATCTTTATGCACTGGAACGTCTCCAGATATTTTCAAAACAGCTAAAATTAAGCCGCTTTTCAAAAAAGGCAACAAAAATAAAATTCAAAATTATCGGCCCATTTCTCTTCCATCAGTTTTTTCAAAAATATTAGAGAGACTTTTTTACGTACGAATGGAAACCTTTCTCACTAAACACAACGCCCTTTCAGATTGCCAACATGGATTTAGAAAATCAAAATCAACGGAAACAGCTATATTTTCTTTTCTTAAAGATGTCGCCTCATCATTGGATCAAAACGAGGCACCTATTGGATTATTTTTAGATCTCTCAAAAGCTTTTGACGTCATTGATCATGACATTTTACTTTCCAAATTACCTTCATAAGGAATTCGTGGTATTGCTCTAGATTGGTTATGTTCGTACCTTAAACAACGATCTCAGAGAGTTGAAATACCTTACTGGAATGATGGAACATTACGTACGCACCTTTCCGACTCTTTACCCGTTGCATGTGGAGTACCTCAAGGATCGATTTTAGGCCCTATTCTGTTCCTACTTTACGTAAACGATATGCCCTCGACGATTCGAAACGGAAGAACGGTTCTCTTTGCGGATGATACGAACATCCTTTGCAATAAAGAAACCGTAAATAGTACAATATCAGATGTTTCAAATTGGTTCCGAAATAACAAATTAATAGTAAACAAAAAGAAAACGGTTTTAATGCAGTTTTCCATTTCAAATAAACAATTCTGTTCTCCATTTAAATGCATTGAACACACAATTAAGTTCATTATGCTACGCGTTCAGAATTCTTTCAAATTCAGTCAGCCTTCATACTGCTAGTTGTGTATACTTCGCGAATGTTCATTCCCGCCTGAGATATGGCATAATATTCTGGGGAAATACATCTTATAGCTCCCAGACTTTTAGATTACAAAAACGAATTGTACGAATAATAACCAAATCCCACCCACGTGATTCATGTAAGCCTCTCTTCATTAATCTAGGAATTCTACCATTACCGTGTCTTTTATTTACGAATCAGTGGTTTTTGTAAAAATGACTTGCTCAAGGGCGGGAATATTTTTTCAGAAAATGCCGAAGTCTATTACCATAACACTCGACGTAGAAATCATATTCATCAGGTGACAGTATCAACAGCTCATTTCAAATAATTCACATACAATACATGTACATTATTTTACAACACTTTGCCAGATGACATTAAACGATTAAATTCAATAGAAAAGTTTAAATCCCAAGTGAAATCGTTTCTGCTGCATAACTGTTTCTATACAATTAGAGACTATACTGAGCATCACAAGAAAAGTAACATTAATTTTAACAATGATACTTAATGCATTATTTAGCATTTGGACTGTATAAATGAGTATAAACAACCTGTAACAACATTGTACTACGGAAATGTAACTTCATTTTCTGTGCACGTCTTCTAGAATTCAGTGGGAAATACAATTATTCAAATTATCGTTTCCATGTCACGGCAGGAAGTAATAAGAGCCAAAATTTATTGCTTGTTTATCCTTGAAAATAGATTTTATTACATGGGAGTTTTTGTTTTTTTCTCCCATTCAAAAATTCAAAATTTAAGTAGTATATGACTTAGTGTAGGGATCACAGAATTTTGAAAATGTGCACACAATTCACTTTTCCCCATAGCACGTCATACGCAGTTTTTAACTGTTTTTTGACGTAAAAAAATAAATAAATAAATTATGCTTTATCTCATACGGGAATGTACATTTGCAAAATACACGCAACGCGCTGCACGAAGTCTCACAGAATTAGAAAGAATTCTGAATGCATAACATAATGAGCTTAATTTAGTGTTTAATTCTGTTATATGTACATTCCATTTGAAGTTTGATTGAATTGAGAGACCTAGAAGTTTTGTTACCTTAACATCAGCTAATTGCATATTGTTCAGTTTCAGTGGAGCATACGATTGTCAATTTGAAACGCAAAATTGCATTGAGACCGTTTTTCCTTCGCTAACTATTAATTTGTTATTACAAAACGAATTTGAAACTTCTAAAATTCTATTATTTATTGTTCCGTTTTTGCAAAGAACATTCGTGTCATCGGCAAACAGAACTGTTCTTCCATTTTTAATGGATGAGGGCATATCGTTTACGTTCAACAAAAAGAGGGTAGGATCTAAGATCGAACCTTGTGGGACCCCATGCTCAATTGGCAAAGAATTGGAAAGATAAGTAAATAATGTCCGTTCATGCCAGTGCGGTATTTCTACTCTTTGAGATCGATGTTTAAGGTACGAGGTTATCCAATCTGGGGCAATACCACGAATTCCATAAGAAGGTAATTTTGCTTATCTTTGGAAGAACCATAAACCTATTTGCTTTGTTAGGGGGTATGTATGTACTGATATTCTAGTACATTGGAGCTATACGAATCAATACTTACTTTCTACAACAACAGTTAAAAGTTATTGCCATATAAACAAATAAAAATGTTTATTAGTTACAGATGTGGCATACCGAATGGCGGACGTATTCTCCTGATCTGAGCAAGCGAGGCTCTACAAGATTGTAACAGCGAAGTTTCTATATGATTATTCATAATACTGTTGAGATAGGTGGAACGTTGAATGTAGGTCCGGACTATGTAGGATCTGTCTTCAATAGGTACCGGGAATTAATGTTTTTGTATCTTACATTGTTGTATCCCGACGTTTCGTACATTACGTGTGCATTTGTAAAGAAGAAGATATACAGAGTTCAAATGGTTACATTTGAACTCACAATTAAGATCGCAGGATAAAAAATAATATAAAAGCTTAAAGTTACGAATAAACACAAATAACGAATCAGCATGGTCATGCTGGGGGAGCCGCATTATTTATAAATTTGCAAATTTCGAAGGTTCAGGTACTTCAACGAAAATGAGACTTCTGCCATTCATTTAAGCGTTCCTTGTTCTATGTATGGGAGAAAAGAATAAAAAGTTTGGAGTGCTTTTTGAGAAAATTGATTTGTTTTATAATTTGCTCTATCTTCAATTAGAAATTGCGCGAAAATTACATGTTTTTAAAAAATTGTACATGACCTAGTTTAGTGTCCTGATTCTTTGCAATAAATTTTGTTTCAGACAAACATCTGTATTTTCAAATTTGTAGTTTGGGAATAGTACATTTGTAATTTTCGAAAATACAAAGAGTTCGCCGAAATGGGTTTAGCGTTATCTTTTTAACAACTTTTTTCTTTGGTACACATGAAGAGAAAATTTAAAGAAAAATTTGGAACGGTTTTTGAGAAAGTCACTCAAATATTGCCGTTTTATGCACAATTGCGCAAAAACGACTTATATTTTCGGAAAATAGTTCATGACAGTTTTTAAAGATGTTCTTAAAGATCAAATTTCATTCAGGAAAAATATCTATTTCAATACTATATTTTCTATAATGTAGTTGTAGGAAGACGCCGAAAAAAATGAACTTATAAAATTTACAAAAAATTGAAACGAAAATAAAATCTGCACCCTTCTTTTGAGAATATTTCACTCTTTAAAAAAAAAAAATTTTAAAAAAATTAAACCCAAAAAAAAAATTTTAAAGGGCCGGGTTTTTTAAAAATTTTTTGGAGAAAATCGATTAAACATGTAGATGCTAGCGTAGGCCCGAAACTGACGGACGGACGGAGGGACGTTGGACGGAGGGACGTTGGACGGAGGGACGTTGGACGGAGGGACGTTGGACGGAGGGACGTTGGACGGAGAGACGTTGACGGAGGACTTAGACGGAGAGACTTGGACGGAAGAGACATTGACGAGACAGACGTTGAGACGGACAGACGTTGACAGACGGACGTTGAACGGACAGACTTGACAGACGTTGACGACGTGCGGACGACGTGCGACGACGTGCGACGACTGCAGACGACGTGCGGACGGACGTGCGGACGGACGTGCGGACGGACGTGCGGACGGACGGACGTTGGACGAACAAAATAGACAGTCAGATGGACGGAGGGACGGACATACGATTTGTCGTTAATCGATTTTTCGGTATCAGGGCCCCACGACGCATGGATTCTGACTACACAATGGATTGAAGTAATACATTACGTATATGAAGATTTATCCGCATTTTCGTTACGAAGGCTTTGTAAATTTCCGTTCAAAAATTAGTTTTTTTCCAGCGCACGATTACACTATTTTCTCTTCATAAGAAGTTAGGACGAGAAACAAGAGAAAAAAGTTGAATACTGCATTTTGGAAATAATGAGAAGGACTATTAGTTTTTAAACGACGTCAAAAGCACCCGCGACTGCGTGATTGTATGGTGAGTAAAGTCGATGAACCAGTTCTTGAGATGAGACAAGTTCTTGAGAAAAAATTACAGGTTCTTGTAGTAGTATCACTTCTGCAGGTTCTCGTAGTATTATAAAATTGCAGAACCATTACAAATAATGCGAGAACGTATGTGATATAACACCAGATGTTTTTTAACTTCATCATTCAGTTGTTTATTGTTTTAATCATATATTTCTTGCATTAATTCTCCTTTTATTTCCTGATAAATACTATGAAATATTAGTTTTTCACCAATCAGCAATATTGAACACACAGTTAATCCCTTCACAAACATTTCTCTTCAGGATATTTACAATACATGGTTTTCAGTAGTGGTTTAAAATAGTGCTTTTCACAAACACTCTAAGGATTAATAATGCTTGGAGCAAAATTGAAACAGTTAATAAAAGCTTCTTTTTCATGACTTCAAATTCATCAATGATTACATTTTTTGTTTTTTTGGTTTGTTTGTTTTTCATGTCCTTTCCTAACACTTCATCTAAAATATCCTACAATATACTTGCCTTATTATTTGAGGTAATTAGGCATTTTTATTTGGTCATATACATACGTATACGTACGGGAGTAATATACGTAGTATAGAGAAAGTTATGTAATGCTGCGGAAAATCGATTTTGATATTTCAACGGAAATGCACATTTTGGGTTCCCCGATACTGAAAAAGTGGTTCTCTTCAAAACGTCCGTCCATCCGTCCGTCCGTCCGTCCGTCCATCCATCGGTCGGCCCGTCCGTCCGTCCGTCCGTTCGGAAATTGAAGAACACCCTTGTCCATCTGGCTCTAGTTGAAGCGTTGAAATTTTGAAAAACATTCTTTAAAATTTTGGGGTACTTTACATGAAGAACCCCGGGCATTTTCAATATTATCTCAAAGCGGCTCCAATTTTTTTATATTTATTGTAAGAATAGAATAAAATACACTTCGAAAAGTCGCACAGGTCCAATTTTCACGGTTAACTCTAAAGTTTCGAAAATTGCAAAAGTTTGAATCTTTTCGGCGTCTTCCTACAACTATAAAATTGAAGACAGATTTTTTCTTCAAATTAAATTTTTTGTCCATAAATAGTTCTTTGCGAAACGTTATGTAGACTCTATTTAAATTTTAGTACTTTTAATGCAATAGAGTATGAAATATTTGCAGTTTTTAAAAATTACAAAACAAGATTTGTTGAAAACCAGTTCTAAATTTTTTCTTTACGTTTTTGATAGGGATAGTAACAAATGCACCCTATCCCATGACATAAACGCCATATTTCTCTATTCTTTTGTTTTTTCAAAAATTAAAAAAATATTTTTTGACTTGTCCCTCACGTCGATAATATTTACATTAGAGGCGATTTCTTCACGTTGAGGTATTTATGAGTACATGTGCTGTAAATAATGTCAAACAATGTTTCTCGAAAATTCAACAGTTTTCTATTAAAATGAGCTCGATATTCTGCATTAATTTTGTGAAAAAAGCTAATTTTTTTTCTCAATTTTTTCAATTGATAATGCTATTTTCACTGGTTATTATGACGTAAATCACATTTTGGTGTATTCTTTTGTTTTTTTCAATAATTACACAATTACATAATTTTTTTGAAATATCTCTCACGCTGTTAATATGCACATTTTCATCGATTTGTATACATTATTGCATATGCTAATAGAAAAACGTCAAATGACTTCAAATGACGTTTTTTGAAAACTCAATAGATTCCTGCGAAAAGGTGCATTTAATATGGCATTTCCAGTAATGCATAATCGCCATTTTCTTAAAAACGGCTTCAACATTTTTAATAATAGTTTCTATTTTGGACGAGATTTTACTCTTCTTTAATATTCTTGAAGTAAAATTTCGATTCTACTATTAAGAAACCGAAAAGTTGAGGAAATGTCAAGAAAATGTACCATCGGTGACGATACTTTGCAGTTGGCCAGAGAATGGAGGTGGAGAATAAAGCTGGTCCCCACCACGAAAATTAGAAAAATTTGGTATGAGAAAGTCTCGGACAGATAGACGGACAGAGAGACAGACACACGGACAGACAGACACACAGACAGACAGACGACGACGGACTGACGAACGGACTGACGAACGGACTGACGAACGGACTGACGAACGGACTGACGAACGGACTGACGAACGGACTGACGAACGGACTGACGAACGGACTGACGAACGGACTGACGAACGGACTGACGAACGGACTGACGAACGGACTGACGAACGGACTGACGAACGACTGACGAACGGACTGACGAACGGACTGACGAACGGACTGACGAACGGACTGACGAACGGACTGACGAACGGACTGACGAACGGACTGACGAACGGACTGACGAACGGACTGACGAACGGACTGACGGACGGACTGACGAACGGACTGACGAACGGACTTACGAACGGACTGACGAACGGACTGACGAACGGACTGACGAACGGACTGACGAACGGACTGACGAACAGGGCTGACGAACGGACTGACGAACGGACTGACGAACGGACTGACGAACGGACTGACGAACGGACTGACGAACGGACTGACGAACGGACTGACGAACGGACTGACGAACGGACTGACGAACGGACTGACGAACGGACTGACGAACGGACTGACGAACGGACTGACGAACGGACAGACGAACGGACTGACGAATGGACTGACGAACGGACAGACGAACGGACAGACGTTTTGAAAAAAATAGTTCCCGAAACGTGTATTTCCGCTGAAATCTCGAAATCGATTTTCCGCAGCATTACATAACTTTTTCTATACTATGTATATTATTCCTGTGTATACGAATGTATACGAGAAAGTAAAAAAGTATTACTGAACACCTTATTTAATAAATATACAAGGGTTTTTGTACTTGACATTTATATATAATATATTAAAAACTATGAATTTCTGAATAATTGAAGTATAATTTTTTAAATAAATAATCGAAAATAGATTTTAGTAAACTTATAGTAAAACGGAGTAACTAATTAACAAATGCATGTTTTTATAAAAACACTTTTCGTGATTTAAGTGCAGCAAATTTATCAATAATTTCATCTAATTTTTATTGTAATATTATCTTCTATTACAATAGGGCAAAATCAGAAAGTCTTGATTCTACATTGTAAATAAGATTTTATAAGCTTTAATTTGGAGAAGCGTCTTTCACATGAAGCAACAGAAACACATTTGTGTTTCTGTTGCTTCATATGAAAGACTTGTTGCTTGATGTGAAAGAAATAATTTCAAATAAAGAAAAGTGTGGGAAGAGATTCTACGAAGTCCCATTCTTCAATGGAATTTAACATGTTTAGATACGACCAACGAGTTTCTTTTAAATCGATATCCGCTGGTGACACTTCGAGGTGACTTCTGAACCTTGGTATTTGAACTCGAAGGTCATTGGCGGATATTTCGACATTAAAGGATGTTGGTTTTCAGTTTTCTTCTAAAAGATCGTTGCTAGATGGCACGAGATATTTCGTTTGATTTGCTGCATAAGTTAATGATATTTTAGTCATTGATTTTGATCTGTAGTTTGCAGTTCTGCATAAAAGTGATCATCGCATTCCAACATTTCCCTTTTACGTTCTTTCTGCAAAGTCAAACCAATAACACACAGTCTGTCTCCAGGCATCATCTTTTTCAACCTCACTCTTCTTTGGTTTTCCATGTTCTTTTGATTTTACTACAGCTCGCGCAATTGCATCACATTCTTCTTGCATAAAAATTCGCAAACCTTCCAATTTGTTTATAACTTTTTCAATATATAAACCCTTGGTTTGAAGATGTTTTTGTGCAGAATCAAGTTCCTAGAGTGTATCAGACTAGACGCGTAGATAGCAAAGAAAAGTGAAATTACAGATCGCTGGTAAAAATCATCGTGCTGACTCCTCTAGTGACTATGTTTTCCTGCAATGTACTAAGTGATTCAATTGCAGCAACAATGTGGTCAAAGTCTTCTTTCACTGGTAATACTGCAGCATAATGAGCATTCCAATGTGTTGTAAAAAGTCTTTTAAGTGATACCCCAGTATATTTAATTAAATCATCGGAATGATGAGCGGTTTTTGAGAAAATTTTGACAATGTTCGGGTGGCTTCATGTAAAGTAGCCCCAAATTTTAAAGAATTTTTTTCAAAATTTCAACGCTTCAACTAGAGCCAGATGGACAAGGGTGTTCTTCAATTTGGAAACGTTTGTACGTATGGTTTAGGCGCTAGTAGTGTTCACACCCGGACGGAGGAACGGACGGACGGCGGACGGACGGACGGACGGACGGAGGACGGACGGACGGACGGACGGACGGACGGACGGACGGACGGACGGACGGACGGACGGACGGACGGACGGACGGACGGACGGATGGACGGACGGATAGACGGACGGACGTTTTGAAGAGAACCACTTTTTCAGTATCGGGGAACGCAAAATGTGCATTTCCGTTGAAATATCAAAATCGATTTTCCGCAGCATTACATAACTTTCTCTATACTACGTATATTACTCCCGTACGTATACTTATGTATATGACCAAATAAAAATGCTTAATTACCTCAAATAATAAGGCAAGTATATTGTAGGATATTTTAGATGAAGTATTATGAAAGGACATGAAAAACAAACAAACCAAAAAAACAAAGAAAAAAAGAAATCTTTGATGAATAGAAAAGTCATAAAAAAGAAGCTGACATTTATTAACTGTTTCAATTTTGCTCCAAGCATTATTAATCCTTAGAGTGTTTGTGAGAAGCACTATTTTAAACCACTAAACCAAATGGACATTGGTTTATTAAATTTGGAAAAGATCGTACGTGTGTGTGGTTTACGAGCTAGTAGTGTTCACAGACGGACAGACAGACGGACAGACGGACGGACGTTTTGAAAAGAGCCCCTTTTTTGGAATCAGGGGACCCCAATAACGTGTATTTCCGTTGAAATCTCGTAATCGATTTTCCGCAGCATTACATAACTTTCCCTATACTACGTATATTACTCCCTTATATACGTATGTTTACGAGATAGTAGAGGTTCCTCAGAATGGCACAGATTTTCTCGTAGTAAATGTTACAAATTTCCTTTGTGTGGAATGGTAAAGTACAGTCATGTCGCTCCTTACCTGCTTCCATCTATTGTGGCCCAATGATGATTTTTTTTTAATTTTCGCAACTATTCGGTTTCTAAATAGAACCTAAACTATATTTTAAGAAAATTAAAGAAGGCTATAACGTCGTCCTAAATAGCAATTTGCATTGAAAAATTTGAAGCCGTTTTTAAGGAAATGACGATTAAGCGTTACTGGAAATGCCAAATTTGAAGCTCTTTTCCACAGAAGTCTATTGAGTTTTCGAAAAATTTCATTTGAAATCATTTCAAGTACTTCTACTCACAAATGCAATAAAGTATATGAATCTATGGAAATGTTTAATTTAAGTTCATAATTCCTGGCTTGAGAGATTTTTTAAAAATTGCATTTGTGTAATTTTTTAATAAAACACAAGGATACAGCAAAATGAACTTTAAATCATTTTAAACAGTGCAATTTTGAAGGAAAATATCCCAATGGGTTCTTCATTTTGGTCCATTGATGAAGCAACATCTTTAAGGAAAGAAAAAAATGGCAGTTTCTGTAGATTTTGATTTCCTGAAGCCGTGTTGTGAGTCTGAAAACGCTTCGTTTTTCCTGAGAAAGGTTTCCATTCGCGTATAGAAATACCTCTCTAATATTTTTGAGAAAACTGACAAAAGAGAATTTGGCCGGTAATTTTGATTTTCATTTTTGTTCCCTTTTTTTAAAAAGTGGCTTAATTTTTGCTGTTTTTAAAGTATCTTGAAATATTCCTGTGCACAAGAAAGCATTGAAAATGTGAGTTAATGGGTGTATAATGGCAGGAGCACACGTTTTTAATAAACAATCCGGAAATTCGTCTAAACCTGATGAATATTTCTTTTTAATTTACTGACTATTCTGAGGATTTCGTTAGAAGAAGTTTCGTAAATAAACATAGTGCCGAAATTGTTTTGGGAAGCATATGATGTTGAATTTTGTGGTGTTAGTCCCTTCGTGAGATCAACCGCAATTCTAGCAAAGTGTTGGTTGAAGACATTCGCAACTTTTTCTGGATTTCTTGTTTCTCTTTCATTATCCTTTAAAACAACATTACGAAATGTCGTGATGTCGAATTTTTAACGAGTTCCACATTTGGTTTTGTTTCTAGCGTTCAAAATATCCTCATTATTTTTCATTATTTTTGCCTGAACTATTATTTTCCTTAAAATTCTTTTATATTCTCGGAAGTAGACGTGGAAACCGGGTGATACGTTAGATGTTTAGAAATAAAGTAGAGAGTACGTTTATTTTTACAAGATGTTCTAATTCCTTGTGAGATCCAATTATTCAAGTATTCATTCTCCAGGTTTTCCTGCTTTCTTCGAAGAAACATTTTTGCAACAGTGGTTCTCTGCAAATGTAAACGTGCTGCTATAATTTTCCAAATATAGCAGAGGAAAATAATTTAGTTTATTGTCTTTTATTTCTAATTGCAATTTCATCGTTTTATTTTTGATTTGTCACTATTGAAAAGTTGCCTTTTCCCACACTCAAAATGTTGGCCTGTGAAGCCTGCCTTGGCTTTTCAAACGAAATTCCAGTGGTGGGTCAGGGGTTCGTGACGTATCTGGTGCTGCGCAGAACGAGTAAAACTCGGTTCGGTGGAGCATCACCGCCACGTCCTTGCAGCGGGCACGGGAGGGAAGGAACCAACCTCCCTTTTCTATGAGCGCAGCGGTGGCGAGTGGATCTTCCAGGCTGAACTCCAGGTAAGTTTTACACATGAACGCAGTGAAAAGTCGAATTCCTAAAGGAGTTGCGTGCTTCGCTTTGTATTAATACGTATATGTGATTAAATGTTTGATTTTTACTTACTACCTTAAATATTTATATCTTATTTGCGTATCTACGTCAAGTAGTACTTGGCATTGAACACCTTATGGGCATTCTCTTTAGTTTGCATCATGAATTTAATAATTTAGTGCAGTTTTCTACTATTAGGTGATGCCGGAAAACCGTTGCAATACTCGTTCTACTTAATTTAGCGTTCTCATTCTGGACATAAAGAATGTTCTTCTGGTTGAAATTCTATGAATTCTTTAAAATCGGCAACTTTGAAAGAGGTTTAGAACAAAATCCAGATCAAAATAAATTGAACAAAAGTTATTTTAAAGATGATCTCCGGGAAAAAATCAAGTATTAACGTGACTCTAATGAGCACCTTTTTTTACCAAATGTGGTACTCAAAATCGTAGTGCGCATTATATGCGATGGTGGGTTAGATTAAAGTACAAATCTGTTGCTTGGGGAATAACTGTGATTCACGCTTGCAATGTATTATATTAATAAATTCATTTTGAGCATGTACTTTCCTTATTTTATGTTCATTAATATTTTGAAACAAGGTCACCTAACATTACGAAATTTCAAATTCTATAATCTGATGGTTTATGTATACGATTAATCCATTGTACAACATGTAGATTTGAGTTGCCCTGACAAACTTGCTTTTGATTTTGCTTGTGGTACGCGAATGATAATTTATAACATGAATAACGGGGGAAAAGTTCAAAAATTATGTTTTTATATACGTCACTTTCTTCCATAATAGAAAAATTAAATTCACAATTGGTCAAAATTAATAAATTTTCTGCTAATTTGTGGAGGTTTATAGTTAAACGTGAACTAAAGCAAAAGATTGTCTTCTTTTCTTTTGTCAATATAGTCAATGAATTGAGTGGCAAAGAACAGTGCTAATTGAGACCTCGAATGTCACTCCCAGGCTGAACTCACGACAGCCTGAGCTCGTATGCAGAGTACTTGCATGATGCAGGTGCGTGTACAGCGTTAATACCATAAATTGTAAATGAAACTTGAAACAAATGTTGGCACGAAATTTCTATAAAATTGGATTTACGATAATTTTAAAGCTCAGTGAATTGTGCACACGCGATGCGTAAATGCTCTAATTTCTTTGCAAATTTTGCTTTTATTATTCGAAAATTGATTTCGGTGCTCTCAAAAAAATTTCAAATTTGCTTTTTTCCGGAAGAATAATAAATCCTACACTGCATGGAAGTCCTTGTAGAAGGGAGCTACGTGAGTATTTGAGTATTTCTGCTTGGTTTCCCCTTGCATTACAAAATTTGAACCAGAAAGATATTTGAATAAACATACGAGCGAGGGAATGTGAATGAACTTTGCATTTAAGTATTAATATTAAGATGCCGTTTGCCTAGTTAGCGCAAGACTAAATCTGCCGAACAGTTCAGATTAAATTTCAACAAACTAATAGATGTTGGAGACTTCAGATATAAAAATTAGAATACGCATGACACGAATGTTCTTTGCAAAAAAGAAACAATAAATAGTACAATTTCAGAAGTTTCAAATTGGTTTTGTAATAACAAATTAATAGTTAATGAAGGAAAAACTTTCTCAATGCAATTTTGCGTTTCAAATCGGCAATAGTGTGCTCCATTGAAAATGACAATATGCAATTAGCTGAAAGGAAACATACAAGAATTAAATAGTAAATTAAGCTCATTATGTTATGGATGCAGAATTCTTTCTAATTCTGTCAGCCTTCATGCAGCTCGTTGCGTGTATTTTGCAAATGTACATTCCCGCCTGAGATATGGCATACTATTCTGGGGAAGCTCATCCTTTAGTTTCCAGACATTTAGATTGCAAAAGAAAATTATCCGAATAATGAAAGAATGCTATCCACATGATTCCTGCAAGCCTCTTTTCATTGGGCTTGGAACCTTACCATTGCCTTGCCTATTTATTTAGGAATCTGTAGTATTTGTGAAAACTGACTTACTTAACGGTGGGAACTTATTTTCATGTAATACTGATATTTATAGTCACAACATTCGACGTAGAAATAATTTACATCACGTGTCAGTACAACAGCTGATCGTCAAAAAGAAAAATGTTTACTTTTACAAAACAATGAATTAGTATACGTTTACATTATATAATTTCTAAAAAAGATACTTAAATGCCTGTAACAAGTAATGTACTTCAGCTTCCGGGTCAATGACTCCCATCTCGATCGGGTTTTTGTCCAGTTTCCCTGATCCATTGAGCAAATGCTGAGATGGCCCCTTGATTTGCTTCTGGACGTGAATGTAGCTTCAGTATGCGCATCTTTTGTTGAGCTTTCCTTTGGCTTGTAGTGGTAGTAGCGCTTAGGGCGAGTTTCTATTTGCTAGCAATAGAGAAAAATCAAATCCGTTCGTTTACCGTTACAAATGTTTTCTATAATTTAGCAACGAAAATATCCAGATTTTGAAATGTCAATCTGCGGCTATTTTATTTTTTTGTGCCATTATTATTATTGTGATTATTGTTATTGTGATTGTTGTTATTGTGATTGTTGTTATTGTGATTGTTGTTATTGTGATTGTTGTTGTTGTTATTGTGATTGTTGTTATTGTGATTGTTGTTATTGTGATTGATTGTTGTTGTGATTGTTGTTGTTGTTGTTGTGATTGTTGTTGTTGTTTTGGTGATTGTTGTTATTGTGATTGTTGTTATTGTGATTGTTGTTATTGTGATTGTTGTTGTTGTGATTGTGTTTGTGATTGTTGTTGTTGTGACTGTGTTTGTGATTGTTGTTGTTGTGACTGTGTTTGTGATTGTTGTTGTTGTGACTGTGTTTGTGACTGGGTTTGTGATTGTGGTTATTGCAATTTTGTCATCTTTCAACTATTAATAGTTAAATTGTTGGGAAGGGATTCTGAAACTCGAGAAAGCGTGCGCAGATGATTTTCTCCCCCCATACGTCACATATAGTTTTTGACTGTTTTGACTAAATAAATAATAAATAACTAAATCGATCGATCAATCAGTAAACAAACAACCATCACATTGTTGGACGCACGGACTTCTGCCACAACACTTATCTGTATAACATGAAAAAGACATGGTAACATTTGAAGCGCTTTAGCTTCTAAAAAAACTCGAAGAATGTATTGGCAAAGTCAGTCGGTTGATCCTCAATCAGTGGAATGGATGGGTCGCTTTGACGATGGTGCCACCTGGGGAAAACCTAGACCGCAGAGTCTAAAAGTAGAAGTCTTAAAGGGAAAGAAATCTTCCCGTTAAGCACTCTTCTTGAAAATGTAGCATTCATTAAATGTATGATGCGTAATAACAATAAACAAATTGACATAATTTGCGCTTATCAAACATTTAATCCCATGTTATGTCTATATAGTTAAAATCTTTCTTCGTAAATGCATCTCTACTATTTTCCAGAGATAATTTGTTGTGAAGGGTTGCGATGTAGAGTGTTTACTCTCTTCGTGTTGGTAAAGGTCTGAAAAATCTAGCGCCTCAATGTGGGCATGAACAGAAAAAAATATTACAAAAAGGATATTAGAAATTTTACTAATATAAATTACAACACTAGTACATTAGTTTATTTAGGTCTTTTCGTAAACTTAGATGAAAAGATACCTTGCTCACCGTTCAGAGGGTTTTATAATAGGGTGTACCTACTATAAAATTCATTACTTCAAAGTAAATAAAAAAGATGTTGTCTGGTATCAATTTTTATATTTCTGCTTAAGATATTTTCAATCGCGTAGCAATCATCGTCAGAGCTTGTAGCTGCTGGGCGGAAAACTTAAGTTCTGGCAGCAGAATAAGCAGAAATATAAAAATTGATACCAGACATCTTTTTTATTGACTTTGAATTAATAAGGTATCTACATCACCAACAGTCTAATTAATAACTCATTACTTCATTAGCCTTTACAATTCTAAAGGTAGTTTGTTCTACACGTAGCGCATTCAAATGATCGACAAGGATATTAGAGTCCTAAAAAATGCGAGAAGATCAGCTACTGAATAACACTACATGCACCTTACTTTCCAGCTGGCCATTTCAAAAATACTCCCCTCGTGCCAATAATTCGACAATATCTACTACCAGTATATGAACTTTATTTTTGAATTTCTATTAGTTTTGTAACATTTCGACAGATTGATATACTTCTCAGTGCATTAATGACATTTAAAAAAATTACGTTGCCCTGCTTTTAGCTGGGAAGGTATGTCTTAATTTTGTCGAATTGCCCCAATACACGTAGTAGTACTGGGATATTATTCTCAAAATTAAATGTAAAACCAGTCAACCACTGGTTTCGTGAAGTTTTGATGCGGTTATGGGGAGCACAATTGTCTCCACTAAATCCACAAAATGCAATTATTCCACTAACGTTAGGAATTATTCCACAACATGTTTAGCCATCAGGGTAATTACCTACATTATCCCAGATTGAAGACGTCAAATATTACCGCGTCAAATACTGTTTTTTATGGCGTAAAAAAGTTTGGCGAACACAGTATTAACTATTTAATTTTGTCTCATTACTTGAACTTTCTGGCCTACTCTGCGCGCCTCATAGTGCATTGTTTAATTTTTGACATACATTCGTCTTCGGGACTTTTAAAAATGTGATCTTACATTTGTCTTCGGGGCTTGTGACATGAAAATATACTACCCCAAAAATCTAATATTTATATTTTATATTTAACACATTTGTTACGTCCTGTGTGGTACAAACGGACTCTGTATGCTTCTGACGTTCTGTATGCAATCAATTTCTACCCACTCTAACGCACTCAACATGAAACCTTGTCAGTGTACTTCTGAGGGGAGAAAAGTACCCCTCAGTCCTGCATCACTTTCGTCGAAAAAATTAAACATTCGCAGATGATCATGGAGAAAAACGCAGCGGTACCATGCGACCTGCAACAGATGTTACGCTGCAACGCGCGTCCGTGCAGTGCGCAACTCGTAAACTGCATCTTAAGCCGTTACAATCATGTTCTCGCGTCCGAGACCAGTTTTAAACCGTAATTTACAAAGGGAGACTTTGTAGAATATCAATTTTTTGCCGATTAATCGGTGGCACTTTCGACATCGGGATTTAGCAAAAAGATATTTTAGACTTTAAGCAATTTACAAAGTCTGAAATGTTCTCACGACTCAAACTACAAACTCTTATTAGGAACTCACCATGCATACTGGTTATGCTATTACTGGTTTTCGAGACCTTACTCTAATTTTCGGTGGAAGTTATACGCAAATTGGAAATTCATTGTAAATAAAATTCAACAAATCTGTCAGTATGCTACATTAAATACATTATAAAAACTTAACTAAAAGAAGAATAAATAATGCAAAAGTAGTAAATTCACACGAGTTGTGATGTATAGTGTGGAGGAATTTTGTACGATGAATTTCGCAGAAACTGGGAAACCTGAAGACGAAGCATATGAAAGCTACAAACAAAACTAGCAACGAACTAGAATTAAACTTCGTGAAGCCATGGAGACAAATGAAGGACATTTAGCGTTAAAGAATAAAATAAATTTAAATATATTCCATATGCGTTTTCGGGTACAAATTGTAATTGCTTACAGCCCTACCACTGACGCTGAGGGGAAAGCGCGCAAAACGTTCCTAACATGATCTTGTATTTTGACGATGTCTTTCAAAAGTTACGTAGATGAGCATGGACTATTTATATTTCGATGGCTTAAGTTGTAATGCAGGCAAGTGAAACAGCGCCAGCGCGAGCTACTTGCCCGGCGCAGGGGTCTGTTTAGGCGGGCAAGTTTCCTTATTTCAGCTTAGCGGTGATTGGTCAGAGAGGTATGGTGGGGGCACAGAGGTATTCTGGGTGAACAGAGAGAATTATGGGTAGGCCCGACATTAACTCCCACCCCCTGGTGCAGCGCTCTATTGCGACTTTTACAAACTAAGAAGTCTGCCATCCGAATGTGCTGCCATCTGATGATAGCTCAGAGCGAATTCTCGAAACCTGCCCCAATATTTGAATTTTTTAAAAATAAACACAGTTATACGCCAGTTTCTCTCGGTGGCAGCGGTTCGGGGGAGTTCATTTGTGAATTTTATTTGGTGACAGCTGAAAGGCGGAGAAAAATGCCCAAATATTTGTTGAGTTCTCAACTACCACAATTACCGACGTGTAGATGCGAAATTAACAAAATTGTTTTCTTTTTCCAGTGATTCAGAATGGTAAGTGAAATTAAATATTTGACATGATTCGTTGTGAATTCTCATATTCTTAGGAAAATGAATAATATTCTCCAAATTAGTCATTTATGCATCAACATTAAATTTTGTTTCTTAATGAATATTTTCTTTGTTTCTTGAATGAACATATTTTTGTGTTCCTTGAATGAAATTTTTGTGTGTTCTTTGAATGAACAATTTGTTCTGAATGACATATTTTTGTGTGTTCCTTGAATGAACATATTTTTGTGTGTTCCTTGAATGAACATATTTTTGTGTGTTCCTTGAATGAACATATTTTTGTGTGTTCCTTGAATGAACATATTTTTGTGTGTTCCTTGAATGAACATATTTTTGTGTGTTCCTTGAATGAACATATTTTTGTGTGTTCCTTGAATGAACATATTTTTGTGTGTTTCTTGAATGAATGTATTTTTGTGTGTTTTTTTGTTTCTTGAATGAATGTATTTTTGTGTGTTTTTTGTTTCTTGAATGAATGTATTTTTGTGTGTTTTTTGGTTTCTTGAATGAATGTATTTTTGTGTTTTTTTTTTGGTTTTTTTTGTTTCTTGAATGAATGTATTTTTGTGTGTTTTTTGTTTCTTGAATGAATGTATTTTTGTGTGTTTTTTGTTTCTTGAATGAATATAGTTTTGTGTGTTTTTGTTTCTTGAATGAATTTTCAGAGTTGTTTCCGGTTTTTGTTTCTGATATTTTGTTTGTGATATTTTCAATTGGGCGTCCTGCATTGCCGGAAGAAGCACTCAGGGCATTTTTAGAAATGGCCGGTGAAGATCGAACAGAACCTGTGGACGAGGTGTTCGATCCTCACCTCGTTTCATGTTCTGGTGTTTCAATCATTTTCTAATTATGATAAAGGAATGCAGGCTACATCTTGCACGTCAATTATACCGTCGTCTTTTGCATTACAGATCCATCTCTTCTTGCCGGAGGAGATCGAACTGGATCTGGGCATAGAGTAAAGATGTATATAGAGGGCTCATGAGGCTTGTTTCGAGCTACCTCCTTTGAATAGTTTCCCGTCCGCCGATAGAAAGCGCCAACGTCGCGAAGTGTGAAGGGAAGAACAGGACTGGCTGTTGGTGGGGGGTATTTGTAGGAAATATCGCGCGGTGCAGAGGGACACGAAAAGGGGGTGTTGCCGACGGGAGGCTCTCGGGTCGGCCGACCCAGCCTGGTCCCGCTACCTGCCCACTCCCTCCAGCCACCGAGCTTCCCAGGCGACTGCGGGGTCTTTCTGACGAACGATGGACAGCATTTGCCTCCAGTCCAGTCGAATGGTAGAAAATAAGAGAAAGTTTTGGTGTAGTTTTGATATTTGGTTCCTATATTTTGGGGTCGCTGATCACGAATATCAGGTTTGCCAAGAAAAGTTTTGTCTAGAAATACGTTTTTTAAGCAAAAAATATGTAAATACCACCACACCTTTTGTCAGTTTTTTCAAAATAACTCAAAAGCCATCCATTTTTCGTAATTAATGGTCCTATAGAAAATGAAAGAAGATAAAATTTAATGTCCGTAAGAATTGTTTCTCCGATTAACGATTTAGCCGTGAGAACACCATGAAATTTGGTGATGTAAGCGAAACACATGAAAAGCGGGAATTATCCTATTTTATCTCAATATAACTTAAAAACTGTAAATTTTTCGTAAGTATTAACCGGATATGAAATGAAGGAGGTTAAAATTGCCTACAATGTGAATGTACAGTTTTCTTGTAGGATCAATGGTATTGCCGTTAGTGTGCAAAATATCCCTGAATGTTACTGTGCCTTCAGCGATGCGTAGGTTCTGAAGGCCCTTCGCGTTTTTTTATCGGATAACTTAAAATATTTTGAAAAATCTAAAATAAAAGTACTGTTTTGTTGATATTTTTGGCTTTAAAACTTGTTTCCGCGCAAAGTTATTGATGACAAACCTGAACACTCGTTATAGCATTCTCACTACTAACATAGAAGCAATTTAGAGTCCACGTCAATACGTCATCAATGATGGATTTTTATCTCGTACAAGAAACACGAGTCTATCCGTGACAATTACGTTGATTATGTGTCAAAATATCTATCACTAGCATATCTCCTTAGATGTTTTTATGGTTACTCTGAAGTGCTAAGCGAATTGAAATGTCTAAAAAATGTGCGTACATTGTGTTAGACAACACGATTCAAATGACGTGGAAAGAAAATTTTCTTGCTACCACGAATAATGAAAGTCGGTTAATAGCAATGTTGAATACAAAGATTTTATCAGCAGAAATGGCTTGCAAACAAGCGAAGGAAGACGCGGACACTCCGATAATGAACACAGTTTTGTGCTTAGATTCAACTAATGAGACTGTTGAAGTTGGGAGGAGACACAAGGATAGAGATGTGTTGGTAATATGGTTAGATCTCTGCCAGCATGCAAATGGCTCCTTTTTGAAACAGAAAACGACAAAGTTTCTTCACCCGATTGCTACCATAAGTGAAACCTTTACCGATAACTTTGTTTCTCCCTACCAAATAAGTGATTACGAAATCTCGGTGTAGGCCAAGTACGGAATAATGAACTTTGCTTTACAGAAATTTGGACGGAAATTTGCGGAAACGGAAATTTGCTTTACAGAACATTGGTTATCTCCTAATGACCTTAGCATTTTCCAAATTCCAAACTTTTACCTCGCAGGCTTTTATTGCAGAGAGAGAGAATCGCATAAAGGTTCTACGTATGGGGGTTCCTGTATTTACGCTAGAAATAATATTGATTCTATCTCCCTGACGGCATAAAATGTGTATTCCATTGAAAATGTTTTCGAAATTTCTGTTGTACATCTTACTTCACTAAAAGTGATAATACTTTGCATCTACAGACCTCCAACAAAGAGAACTGCAGATTATATTTTGTTCTTAGAAAACCTGGAGATAACACGTAACAAAGTCAGCAATCGATCTTTTGAATCCATTGTTGTATGCGGAGATTCTAACATTGATTTTCTGGTCGAATCTTGCCAGAAAGAAAAGTTTCTCAATTTAATTAATTCCTTGAATTTGGACATTACAATTAATGTACCTACACGGATCACACAAAATTCGATGAAGGCAATTGATCAAATTATAATTAACAAAACTACTACTTGATATGAAGTTGAAACAAAAGATTTAGGATACAGTGACCACGATGCACAAATTAAAAAAAAAATATGATTTAAAATGAAATAAAATTATTCATTGATTACTTGATGCAGGAGTCATGGGAAGTGGTTTATAATACTGTTGATACAAACGACAAATATAATTTTTTTTTCAACTCTTTCATTTCATTTTAACACTTGCTTTCCTCTTCAAAAACGAAAACTAAATATTTCACGGAAAAGCAATTCTTGGATAACACAAGAGCGGGCCGTATTCTCGAACCGCTGCCGAGCAATCTCCTGGTAGCCTGCTACCTGGGGACCCCTTGCTGCCAGGCCGGGGGGCTGCCAGCGGCAATATGGCCGATGGTATTCTGAAATCACTTCTTGCTTTGTCCCAGAATGGGAGCTTGCTCTGATTGGTGGAACGACTTAAGCGAGACTCGCACGCCAGATGAAGTAGTGTACCAACACAATGAATCTAAGTGAAATTATTTTTATTTTTATTTCTACTTTCAACTGTATTTTATCATGGTGTATTTTATCATTTATCATTTGTATCATGTATCATTTGTATTTGTATTTATCATTTGTATTTTATCATTTATTTTATCATGGTGCGCACTCAGGGCAGCTTCCGTGTTCCATTCGACCGCTAACGCACACCAGTGCAAAAAAGCTCTTGTTTCATTCGCACAATCACACGGAACCAGGGCGCATTCGGAGTGCCCTAAACCGCACTGACGATCGTGTCAGTGCAGTCCAGTGCACCGGGCCATTGTGAGTCCAGTGCACCGGGTCACCGGAGGTTATCCATGCTGATTTAGATTCGTGGTGAAATTGTGAAGGCAATTGAGGATCTTCTGTCACGCAGGGATACTTCGAATGATGGAGTATATTATGTTTTGCAAGAAATGTCTTAAAATTTTTGTGATTTACACGCAGTTCGCAAAATCAGATTGTGTTTTCCGCAAATTTAACCTTGAATAACTGCATGTTAACAAATCCAGTGCTATTTAGAAACTAAAGTGTTTAAGGTACGTCTCAATTTCGAAACGCTAATAAAGTGAAAATAAAATACAAAACTTACAAAACTTACAACAATACTTACAAAATCATTCATATATATATATATATATATATATATATATATATATATATATATATATATACCAGCGGAAATGTTCGTGTTAATGTTTTTGTTGTTTTCAGTAATCAAACAATTCTGCAGAAGCCTTTCGGTTCAAAATCTTGTGCACTATATTGATCACTGGCAAATCTCGAAAAATAGACTCATACGCATTTTTATCCTTTGATAAAAGAGTTTCTCTCATATTTTTGAAATTCCTGATAAGAGTACTATTGGCCTATAATTCATTACATCGTGTTTGTTACCTATTTTGTGGATAGGTGTAATTACTGCAGTTCTAAATATCCTTGAGGAGTTATGAGTTAGTGATTGGTTGGTTGTACAAGTATGTAAATGATTTAATAATGTGTGGAGCAACCCATGCTTTAATGAAGTATCAGATGTTCTCTATGTTATCAGATGTTTTTTTTCTATTTTATTTATAATTTGAAGTATTTCCTTTTCAGTTGTTTTGGTGATGTGCATACTAGAAAGAAAGTATTTAAAGAGAGGCAATGGTTGTTGAAGTACCATGTTTGAAGTACAAACAGCTGATTTTCTGTAAAGTTGATTTTCCCCAATTGATGTGGCTGATGTTGTGGCACCTTGAATTTGAAACATATTTTAATTTTGGCGGTGTACTTAACATGAAACCTCTGGGGCATTTTTCAGATTTTCAAAGAAATTGCTCCATTGTTTTTGATTAAATTTCATTGTGGGATAGGTGGAGGTGAAGGACGTTTAAGAGAATCGTGCAGGTCTCATGTTCGTTAAAAACTCTGATTTTTTGAAAATTGCAAATATTCAAATTTTTTTCAAAGTCTTCCTACTACTAAAATATAGACAGAATTTTGTCCTTAATGAAATCTGTTCCTTAAAGATATTGAAATAAGGTCATGTATAATTTTTTGAAAATTTGAGTTTTCTCGTAATTTTGATGGAAATAATGGCCGAGAAAGTACATGCTCTTTTAACACCATTACTTGGGAATTCTTGAATTGTTTGGTTGGTGTGTCAATTCATCAAGATGGTAGGAATGTCCTAAGTTTATTAGTTTGGTTCTTTCCTTTTCATGAATTATGTTAGCTGTGGGTAGGAAGTTAATGATTATATTACCACAGATTATAATAGAGTAACTTTGACACTTTGATAATTTATCCAGATTATTTTTAAGTTTTTTAAAGAATATCTGAAGATTTCCGTTAGGTTTTTAGCATTGGAATTTCTACACTTGAACATTCTATGTCTGAGTAACATATTGTGTGTTTAAATTCAGTTACTTCTTTGAAGTCTGGTATTGGTGTGTTTGTCCTTGTGGCAGAAGTTTCCCACTAAGTAGAAACCTGGAATGTGTGTCATTTTTATTTGATCCTCTGTAAGGCAGTATTCAGTTATACAGAGTGCAGTTGTATGTTTATGTGGTATTTTAACATAATTTCGATTTCATGTATTTTGTTTTTTTAGTAATAAATGTTCTGGTGCAGTATCTTAAAGATGCAGTTTTTTTCAATGTCAAATGGAGGACTTTCTTTAGAGACTTACATATTCAAATATAAACAGGGAGTCGTTTCAGATGGAAAAAATCACCATCTTCTCAATGAGATGTACAAATGTTTCTAATGTCATTTTTATGAGAAATGCTTCATTTCTGCACAACAGTTTCTCGATGGTTTCTCTTCTATTATGTTCAGAAGGAGGTGGGTCGAAACTGAGGATAGGTCGAAATATTGCCCAAGGAAAAAACTACTTTTTTTTCCAGATAAAAAAGAAGCATAAAGCAAATTTGTGAATTGTCACTATTGGGGTGCAAATTTCTGTAGGCTTGTATCAGACATAGCCATGCAATTGCAATGGACATTAAAAGCATATAGAACCTTCTCACCAACTGACCTTCAGAATTACAGTGCATTCGCTGTTTGTAAATAACAGGTAGGTGTGTTTAACTCTGTTGTGAAATTGAGAAATGCACATTAAGTTACAGGGACAAACATGATGGAATGAAATAAAAAAATTACAAATATATTTTCTTAGGGAGTCTGCTTCTGAGAACAAAATGGCAAAGGCTTACCAATATGACAAACTCTGGTGTTTTTCTCCAACTGGCATCATCCACCTTGCATATGCTTGAAGGGAATTATGATTTATTTTAAGTTGTGGAGGAATTGGAAACTAATTGACACAAATTGATATATTCTCAACTTGAAAATAACCATTATAAAAAATTGTTTTAAAGGAGAGTCAATTGTACTAATTATATAATCTCATTTAGCTGTCTCACTCACCAGTTTGAAAATTTCTGTCTCTGTTACCTTATTATTAGTGATAGACATGGATCTTATCCCGGATATTTTTCAATTGTTGGGAAAAGAAAAACAAACTTGTAATGGCTAATTAACATTATAGCTTTATAGATGCCAATTATTGCACTGTTGAAGAAATAAAATTATAGTTATTTATACACCCAAAGGTTAAAATGCCTCCTGCGATTCACTTGTTAAATTGTGGTTGTAAAATAGTGATAATCTGTACACTTAAATTGTGACAAAGTATTATAAATATTCTAGGTTGAAATTAAATATGCTTTTTTATGCTGATAAGCATATTGTATCTCACTTTGCAAATGAATACAGTTTTGAAATGAGTAGAATGAGGAAGTCAATAACGTTTTCAAATGTAAGACTTCTATCAAGTCTTATTGTTATGTGAAATGGGGTGCTCTCTAATGGTTATTGTTGCAAATACACTTTTGAGTTAACTGAAGAAGGAGAGTTCTTTTGATGGCTGTGTCAAATGAAAAGAAATACAGCATTTTTCAAGTTGTGATAGTGTTCTTTGCAAAGTTATTTGAACACTGTTTTCCCACAAATAATGAGAAAATAAGAAGCAAAAACCACAATTCTTGGATAATAAAAGGAATCAAAACATTATGTGAAAAGAAACTAAACATGCGTGAAACCATCCTTCACCACAAATGTAGTTGTGATTTCATTGCTTTTTACAAAATATATAAAAGTATCTTGAAGAAAGTAATTAAACAGGCCAAACTGTTAATGAATGATCATCACATTGCCAAAGCACAAAACAAAACAAAACCAATGTGGATCATTGTAAAAAATACTGTAAAAACGAAAACAGAAACACTAAAAAAAAAACATTGAACTTCACTACAAAAACAATGTTCTGCGCAACTCACAGGAAGTAGCAAACACATTCAATAGACATTTCTGCTTGTATACTTTTCCTTTTATTACTCTTTATACATATATGTTTTATTCTGTTTGTCTGCTCATATTTTGTTATTCAGTTTTATTTAATTTTATTCCTATTAATACATATATAATTGTTCATGGACACATAGGTGAATCAAGGATTTTATTCTGTTTATGTCTCAGTATTTGTAATGGGCCATTAAAAAGATGTTTAGTGTTGGAGGAAGGAAAATGTGGCAAACAAAGGAGGCTGAAGGGGTTGATGGAAACAAAGTTTTCTCAGTATTATTTCCAATTTTGAGCAAAATCAAAATGAAATAATATTAGATTGAAAATTTTATTCAAATATCTACTGAACATCATATTCTGTATACATTTTTATATTATTAGAGTATATATTAATCTTATTGATGGTAATTTGATTTATTTCAGGAAGGTAAACGAGTTGTAATATCAAGGGTTTTCAAATTTCTCAATAACGTTTTCCAACAACTCATTTTTACAATTTTTCAATAGCATCTAAATGAATTTGAACAAATTTATTGAGGATATATTTTATAATGATTTTAGTGCCAGAAATCTTTAAGATCTGCACATATACATAAGAAGGCAACTATAAATGATTGATCGTGTATTTCATTCTTTTGAATTTAATGAATTACATAACATTGTGAATATTAGCAAAAACAACCCCAAAAAACAGCAAAAAAGACGATAATGTGAATATGATACAGAGTGACTAACTATGAGACCTACAGCCTAGTGAAGACAGCAGTGTCTGAAGATCTACCATTTCTAAATCCATGTTAGGCCTCTGACAATATATTGGCCCAGATTGAAAAAAATGTTGTGTCTATCCTTAAAAAGCTTTTCTAGAATTTTTGACAATCCAGATAGTAAGGATATTGGTCTGTAATTCATGAAATTGTGGGTGTTGCCTCTTTGGAATTGTGGCTTAACTTTTGCTTTTTGAGAATTTCTGGGAAGCTACCTGTCATTAAGGCGTGAATACAAATGTGAGTGAGTGGTTGCTGAATATTTAATGGTGTCAGGGATATTATCCAGTCCTGTAGAGAATTTGTTTTTCCATTTCATTTATGATTTTCTGTATTTCTGGAGGTGATGTGTCAGAGATATATATAAAGTTTGCATTTGATTATATGTGTATATTTGACTATATTTATATTATTTAAAGAATTGCAGTGAATTAACTTTTCTCCAATTTCTGAGAAATGTCTATTGAATGTGTTTGTTATTTCCTGTGGGTTGCACAGAACATTGTTTTTGTAGTTAAGTTCAATGTTTTTAGAGTATTTTTCACAATGCTCCACATTGCTTTTGTTTTGTGCTTTGGCAATGTGTTGATTATTCATTTACAGTTTGGCCTGTTTAATTACTTTCTTTAAAATACTTTTATATGTTTTGTAATAAGCAATGAAATCAGAACTACATTCGTGGTGAAGGACTGTTTCATGCATGTTTAGTTTCCTTTCACATGAAATTTTGATTCCTTTTGTTATCCATGATTTGTTTTTTTTTGCTTATTTTCTTCAGTGTGTTGGAAAACAGTGTTGAAATAACTGTGGAACATGTTTATAAATAAGTTGAATTTGGTATTTGTGTCTGTTTTGTTTACCTCCTCCCACTTTTCTGAACTTATTAGAGGGTTAAATTTGACTTAAGTTTCCCTGAGAGAAGTTTCGGGTTTCTCTATAAAGTGTTTCCTTAATAACTTTTGTGTCCATTTCGAGTTTGAGAATTTGTGCTGTGTGGTCAATAAAGACTGTGTTATATGTAACAACTGAACAGTTGCAATCATTAGTATCTATTAATTTTTGATCAATGGCAGAACTGCATTTTTTAGATATTTTGGTAGGTTGATTTATAATAGTTTTTAAGTCGAAAGATTTAAGTAAATTTTTGAATAGTTCCTTATCATTTGATTTTGACCAACAGCTTATGTTGAAATCTCCGCATAATATAATTTTTTAAAATTTTGTGTCTTTTAAGTTTAACAAGAACTATTTCAAGATTTTTTAAGAAAACATTTATTTCCTGTGGGGCTGTGGTACATACATAAAATCCATGTTCTTTGTTTTGAAAAATCTACGATTGATATTTCAAAGTCTTTATCGTTTAAGAGAGGAGTATTCTGTGATTGACACATAATGAATATTATTGTTAATAAATATAAAAGTACCACCATAAGCATGATGTGATTTACATATTTGCCTACATGAGCAACTAGTTAGGGTGAAACCTGGAATGTGTGTGCTGTCTAGGTGTTGTTGAGTTAGCCAATGTTCACTGAATCATAATATTGTTAAGTGTTGTAGATCTTGTTTGAGTAATATTTCTAAATCTGTGAACTTGTTTCTTAAAGATTGAACATTTTGATGTAGTACGTACAGATATTTGTTGTTTTTGTATTGCGGGCTTTCCTGTTAAGTGTAGTTGCTACAGGTCATATGTTGGCAGGGGGTGGTCTGCGGTTGCAACAAAAGTTGTACTTTGGATGAGGATTTGGACTAGAAGAGGAGGTTCGAGAAGATGGAGCAGGTGTGTCCTTCGGAATAGGATCATGAAACGGAGGTGGTGGTAGAGGGGTAGGTGGAGATGGAGATGGTAGTGTAAAGGTAGGTGTAGATGGTGGGATAAGCGAGTATGAAGTAGGTGGCAGCAAAGATGGAAAAGAGCTCGACACTTGTTGTGTTAACATGGCACCAAGTTTCTGTTTGCCCACCTGATTGAGGTGGAATTTTGTAAATACATTTCTTGAGAGAATGTCAAGATCAAGTAGTGTAATTGGTGTCTCTCTCAAGCGATATTTTAGATGTTTGTTTGCCATTTTAATTTCGCTGTTTGTGGAAACGTGCCATGGGGACAGAGGAGTCATGATATTAATGTAATTAGTGTGACATTACTAGTGCACCAAGTAAAAAATACGTAGTGTACAGATGTTTTACAGACCACCACAATATGGATTTTCGCCAGGGGATAGATGGAAGCAAGCAAAGAGGGACAAGACTGTACAGTACCAGTCCACACCAAGGAAATTAGAAAACTTTACTACTCTGTGCGATTCTGTAGCACTTCTAGTTACTTTCTCCTATACATACATATATAGGGAGTAATATACGTAGTATAGAGAAAGTTATGTAATGCTGTGCAAAAAAAAAAACTTAAATTGCTGTGCCATGACAACGAAAAAGTGCATAAATCCAGTTGCTAAATGAAGAGAAAAAAATCCTCAAACATTTTGTGTACCCAGAATCCCTGTTTGATGGGTCCTTGATGCCCCAAAACCAATTGAAAGCAAAACGCCCATCTCTCTGTCCTTCTGTGAACACTACTAGTACATTTGTTTTGAGAATTTCTCAACTTTTTGCTTTCCTATTAGTACAACTGAATTATTACTTCAATTATATTAAAGAAGAGAAAAACTCGTCCTAAATAGAACATTTCATTGAAAAATTCATAGCAGTTTTTAAGAAAATGGCGATTAAGCATTACTGTAAATGCGAAATTTGAAGCACTACCACCCACAAATGTAATAAGCATACAAATTGATGGAAATGAGCATATTAATAGTGTGAGAGGTATTCCAAAGAAATTATATTTGTGTAATTTTTTAAAAAACAAAAGATTACACCAAAATTAACATTACGTTCAATTAAACAGTACAATTTGCACTATTATTGGTAAAACTTGAGGAAACATTCGGGGCAATTTTTGAGAAAATTGCGTTTGAGCGTTTCTGAAAATGCAGAATTTTGAGCTCATATTTACAGAAAACTGTTGTTTTTGAGAAACGTTATGTGACATTATATAAAGTACATGTACTCATAAATCTAATAATGTTTTGTAAGAATTTGCCTCTAATGTAAGTATTACTGATGTGACAAAAATTTACATTTTTTAAAAACGCAAAAGAATAGAGCAATATGGGGTTTATGTCATCGGATAGAGTACATTTGGTACTACCCCTACAAAAATTTTTGAGAAAATAGTGTTTTTGTTATTTTTTAAATTGCAAATATTGCACGCACTATTGCAAGAAAACTACTAAAATTTCCAAAAAGATCTACATGGCCATTATGAAACAACTATTTGTGGACAACAGGTTTTGTTTGAAGGAAAAAAGTCTGTCTTAAATTTTGTAATTGTAGGAAGACACCGAAAAAATTCAAACTTTTGCAATTTTGAAAAATTCAGAGTCAACCATGAAAATCGATCTATGCCACCTTTATAAGTGTATTTTACTTTATTCTTACAAGAAATTAAGAAAAAATTCAGAGCAATTTTTGAGAAAATTTTGAAAATATCCAGGGGGCTTCATGCAAAGTACCACTTAAATTTGAAAGATTGTATTTCCAAATCTCAAAGCTTTAACTAGAGCCAGATGGACATGGGTTTCTGCAATTTGGAAAAGATTGTCCACATGGTTTAGGTGCTAGCAGTGTTCACAGACAGATGGTTTGGAAAAGAAAAAAGAACATTTTTCGTATCAGGAGTCCTCAAAACTTTTATTCACGTTGAAATCTCGAAATAGATTTTTTGCAGCATCACATAACTTTCTCTATACTATGTATATTACTCCTGTATATACGAGACTAAAAAGTATGTAACAGAAATAGTTGTTTCCTTAAAGAATTAATCATTAAAATGAAGTTTTTTTTTTTTTTTTAACAAGCATTTAATGTATAATTTCAAACAGGAACAGCATCTTTGCTCTAATTATTAAAACAGAACTACGTCATATTCTTACCACTATAAGAATGGATTTTTGTTTTAATACCTATCTCATAACACAATGTCAGTCATTCCATTTTATTTGTCCTTTAACACCATTGCAACTCCACTTAATAATAATTCCACTCGTTGCACCCATAATTTACTACAAACCGTATAATTTTCACTATAAATAACATTTCTGGGAGGACACTGTTCATACATTTCTTTCCATTCAAAATTGTCCACTTGCATAGTTAAACCTTCCATTTGCTCTTTCTGATTTTTAGAGTTCAAAATCAGAGAACGCATGGCTAACAATGTTGAAAAATTTGGTGGAAACAAATAATGAATATTATCCAATTTGACACCAGAATGTTCATCTGCCACCATGTTTGTCTTACTTGAATTAGGAGGAAGAAATACATCACAACTCCCATTGTTTTTTGATTTAAATTTTTTAATTAAATATTTAATTATAAATTTATCTTGACAAGAAATGGTAGAATCATTTTTTAATTCTTTTGAAACAGGTAAATTTACCTTTGCATCTAATAACTTCAGAACTACAACAACATCCTGAACAAAGGCATGCACAATTTCCCTCATTCCTTCAGTACTTTTTTGTTCATTCTCGTTCAGCATGAATGCTCCGAGAAAAAATTTAGTATACTCTTGGTCTGAAAATCGCTTAAACTTTCTCTCTGGAATATTTTTATTCTGACGCATCTGTGGCTTCAGAATATTACTTAATTCATGAACAATGTTCACACAGGAAGTATCTAAATTATTTATTGATATATTATTTTCCTGGCAAATTGTCAGAACAGACTCCCAAAGTAATGGTATATTGACAGGATCAAACTTGAGTCCATGCCTTCTTAGACGTGTTATAGGCAATTTACTCTTAGCCTTCTTAATAGACTCTTCTATTGTTAGACTTCTCCTTCTTACAGAATTACAATTTCGATTCACGAAGTGCATACATGTGTTTACCCACTTCTTCGTTTCATATTTATTCATGACATTTATCAATTTCAAATCTTCCTGACGTGACCATGCCCCTTTGGGCATCTGACGGTGTTTTAATATTTCGCATCTACTATAAACCTGATTTATATCACGATCAGGAAGGTACTCTACAATACGTGCAAATTTACTCCCAAAAGTTCTCATACCAGCTAACAAAACAATATCTTCCTCAAATGAAAACGTTGGACATAATTTTGAGCGATTTATCGAGTTCCATTTTCTCACAATATTTTCTAGGCAAATACCATCGATAAACCTTTTAATTTTCATCCATTGTTTGAAACCTTGATATGTAAATAGTTTGACGTAATATTTCAATAAATCTATTTCTTTTCCTCATAAATTTCCTCCCTTCACTCAAATGTAGTTGGAAATGTACAATACTCGAAAACACAGATCGTTTTGTTCCTAATTCTCTGACCATTTTATCCCAATCCTGACCTTCGTACTGTAAAACCAATTTTTTCAATTTTTTATTTTCTTCTTCTGACCACTTCTCTTGGTTTATTTGAGGATGGAGGCATAAAAACCACAAACGCCGACATTCTTCAGGACTGCGAGCATATTTGAAACAGGACACTGAAATTTCTGACCAATCGTACTCATCATATCTTGATTCAATTAATTCTTTAAGTGTCATTTCTTTAACTTTAGCCAAATGAAGCATTCCACACGATTTTAGAGTCTCTATCCATTTCTCTTCTTCAACATTTCTGATGAACTTAACTAGTGCATCTTTTTGAAGTTCACTCCATTCCTGGTGCCCTTTAACTTTGTATGGATTAAGGAAACCTTGAACATTTCTCATTGAAACATCTTCATTAAACGGAGATGAAATGTTTCTGTCATCCTTGAAGTAAGGTGCACAAAGAACTCTCTTCTCAAGGCGATCTAGTGGTTTGGGAGGAGAGTCATTCCTTCTCATACACAAATCAATATCTGCATTTACAATTTGTAGTTCCTTAATACATTTATCTAATAATATATTTATTGATGATTCTATTACAGTCAAAAGTGAATGACAATTTTCATTTTCCTTTAAACATTTTTGTAAGTACAGCAGCTTCTCTCTCTCAAAACTGTTCACTGGATCAATAATGTTACACGATTCTTCAGTGTTCATAAATGGATTTTTAATTCTAGAGAATTCCATTTTTATTTGATGGGATGTTTTCAGAAAACTGGTCAGTTTATGAGCATTATTACTTGCTATTGAAAAAAATCAATAACATAATCACAAAAAGATGTAATGTTTGTGTAACATCGATGAGTTGAAAAAAGAACCACTGATGTCACAGGATCTGCAACAAAAATTCTCATTATTATACAATTACAAGCAATACAACTTGCCACAAATAATACATATATGCAACTTCCCATTTCATTTTGACAATAATTACATACCACTGCAATGACATTGATCTGCACATTACACCCATTGAAGTAGCATCACACTATTTCTTGTGTTATTTTGTTTTTTGAAATATTTCAATTTGCTTATCAAAAACTGTCTACAAGTTAAATCAGTGTTCACTTGAAACAAATTTTATATAAATGAACCATCGCAAACCAATCCAATTTCTTAAACAATATTTACAGCAATCGTCTCATTTCATTTTTAAACAAGTAAATCTAAAGCTTGGTACCATTCTGATCAGTTCCTATTATGATTTTCATAAATTTTGTCCAGTTTTATAAACAAAAGTTCTATTTCACTACTTACTTTATTTACCATTATCAAGATTTGTTGTTAATGTTATATCCATTACATCCTCATTCACAGCGATTAAATTACCACCAACTAACGGTGTAAGAAACAGGCACAGATCAACACATCCAAGATACGTATTCATTCGTGTGCAGGCTAGCAAAATACAGTCTACCCTGATTATACCGGTTAGTCCTGCCCAAGTGCTGCGCTCGAACGGGCGGCGACCTTACTAAACTAAGCGATGGAGGGGACCACGTGGCGGAGGCGATGGCGTAAGATTCTCTCGACCAATTAAATTCGTTAACTAAAGTGTGTGGTATTTTTGAATGTACAGTTCTTTTGGCGTAATTTACAGTTTATTTTATTAGTAGTTACGTCTTCATACCATACATTAATACTAAGATGTTTCGCTTCTACGTTCTTGCGAATACCTGTAGAGTGCGCTTCTGTCGCGAGATGGTAGCGATTCGGTGGCCTCAACCGTCACAAACCCCGCCATATTCGAATTACAGAGATACCCGCCAAATACGAATTACTGGGAATAGCTGGGGATATTTGAAATAAATTACAGCTAATGCAATTGTTTTTGTTACAAAATAAATTTAACCAATTGGTTTGCTTATTAATGATTAATATTCTTTAATAATGTGTATTAGTAAACAAAGTTAATGAAAGAAGTAAAAAATTCTAGAAAGCAATCCATTACTACCTTTTTTAAACAGATAACCAGCAAATGAAAACAAACTAATTCTTTGTGTTGTCAGTATTTGTCTATTCTACTTCCAATTATTATGGGCCTGGATTAATACAAAGGAAAACATAATAAAGTAATACTTATTAAATGTTTTGTTATATATTTGAAACTCTCAAACATTATACACTGAAATTTACATTCTCTACAAAATACACATTCAACAATTACAATTGCATAAACACATTTACTTTCAATATAAAATATCAACAGAAAAAAGTGAAATTTCCTGATATAAAATAGCCACTGCAAGGAGACTGACTAGTTCTGGGTAATATTTGGGGCTTCACTCCCATGAACATGCTCTCTCTTCTATTTTTGTAATGACAAATGAAAGAAGACTTGCAAGAATTTTTTGAAAAGTTTTTCATGGGAATTGTGAAAAACTTAATAAACACCCAGGTGGGACTGCACTCCTGTCCAGTGTGGAACTTTCAACCTTTTGTTGTGGTGACACTATTCAAATAGAAAAAACTAGAATCCATTAAAAGCTGCTCTTTAATACTTAAAATTTCCAACACACTTACACAATGAATGGACCACATCATAACACTTATTTTCCAAGTGATCACATAAGAGGCTGCACATTAACATGTCACAAAAGTTTCACTATCCTTACACAGCGATGGAACCGAATCAATATACCTCTGTTCTAAGTAATCACAAGTTAAGATTTATTTTCTTATCGTAAATATTTGCAGTCATGCATCAATACTCTCTGGGCACTTAACAGGCAGCACATTAATATGTAATGAAACTTTCAATAACAATACGCTTTGAATGGACCATATCATTTTTTCTTTCCATGATTTCTACTACTGGATTTGAATGAATCCTGAATGAAAACTCCTTTCTGTGCTTGTTACGTCTGTAACGTCGTACTCTCTCATCCCTTTATGAGAGACGGTTCCGCCTGACGACCATGACAACACATTGCCATGGTGCAACACATGAAAGTTGTTATGAGGATCATCATCTGTTTTCCGCAAACGACACGCGGATGATATATGCTCTGTACATATTAAGTTATCCGTGTATATTATGTACAAAATAAATGTAAAGATATCTCCAGTGCTATCCTAGCACGCGGTCTTCGAGGCGAAGACCGGTTTGGCGTCAGGCCATGTTGTAACGATAGTTGAGGGACTGCGTCCGATAGCTTCGCACCACGCGATGCTAGCCTGCTGCAGTGGTGCTGGGCTGGGCCTAGGGACGGTCGCGGGGGTTTCGCGGTTAAGGGATTGGAAAGGTTGCCAGAGACTTTTATTTTGTAAATTATTGTGTAAATATAGTTATATATTTCTTTTAACAACAGTCGTCTGTGTTATTTATTTCCAGTACGCCACAATAGCTATGAGAAACAACGGAAGATTTTTTAAATTCTGAAGAAATAAGTAATGGTTATAGAAATAATTGAGTAACAAGAAGGAACATGGTACGCACAAGTCGATAGAAAGAGAGACCGAAGACTAGGAAGTCCGCATTGGGAAAGGTGAAGGTGGGCAGCACTGCAAACTGAGCCGACACTTTCCGAGCTGTGCTCATATTTTCTACCCCGTGCTACGCCGTGCTATGCCGGGCAGAGCGAGCACTACGGAGCTCGAGGATCAAGAAAAAGTGCGAACATAATACATAACTTTCTCTATACTACGTATATTACTCCGAATATACGTACGTATACGAGAAAGTGAAAAGTAATGAAATTTCTTAAACAATAACACTCTGGCATCAATATCCATCATCATCAGTTTTCTGCTGTCTGGGAGTCAAAAACGCAGTCTTTTTTGGCTCCCAGACAGCAGAAAACCGATGATGGCTAAGCCATTGAAAGCTGCTATTTGTGAAATAAATACTATTGTTGACAATGACAACGCCTTCAATCATTTCAATTATGTAAAAGTCAACTACAACTCACCACTGAATCAATATATTAGTGAGACGAGCCCCCGACCAGCGTTGCCAGACGATCAAATGTATATCCCAGTACCAACCTTCAAAAATACTAGTACTTTCACTAAAACTCTTGGTATCAATAAAAATTTATTTAAATTCTGAAATCGTTAACATTATAACTCTATCATCTTTTAAACGCGCACAGAAGTTTGTTAAACTTCGAAATTGATTAATTTTATATCAATAAAATACATGGTAGGTGTTTGTAGGTGAAATGGTTTTATCCATTTCTACTATAGTACGTGCTAGAAAAAGAGCATCCTACGTCACCTTTAGTTTTAAATTATTGAATAAAAAAATCAATTACCGTACACGTAAAATCCTGATATTTAAACGTATCCGGATGTCTTCATCCTGGTACGTGGTAAATTTATTGAAATCCTAGTAAAACTACCAGGATCCTGGTACGTGTGGCAACACTGCCCACGACTTGTCTGTATGTTTGGGCCATTGGCAAGCTGTGGTATTTCTCCGCCACTTACCGCGCAACCAGAGTTCGTATTCTGAAAATGAATTCGAAATTTTCGTTCGTAAAGTGAATGAGGTACAACACTACTCGCTCTGATGGCAGCGCTGTGAACAACTGATGAACTATAACGAGTCAACGTGACGATGCGGTACCACGTGATTGTTGAAGAGACCAGCCAGGCGCAAGAAAAGCAATTTCAGTTATTACCCGATTCTCGAAAACTGATGCCATCTGGGGAAGAGTGCCGTAGGGGGCCTTGCGTGAACGCCACGGTCAAAACTATTATGAATAGGGCTCTATAAACTCGTGTCTTAGAGCGTTTTCCATTCGTTGCACTGAAACCCACCCTAGTGCAGGGCAAAAATGTCATCGCTCCGCAACGGTTCTGCCCCACACGCGTGAAGGGCAGCCACGAATGAAATGGATTCCGGAACTGAGTCAGTGCTTGTGCGCTAAGCAGTGACATTATCCACAGCTGTTCTTGGTCACACTGATGGAACTCGAAAAATAATAATTTTGAATTATGATCGTTGTTATAATTTTTATGAAGTCTTTTGGTAATTCTTACTTAATTCATAAATTATTAACGTGTGATTTCTTTATTTAAAAACTACGAAAACTTCAAA